>JBAMJV010003290.1:0-344611 GCA_037951105.1 Echinarachnius parma
TGCATATTTTTCAGCTGCTACTAAGCCATAATTAGCGATAACGAACAAGTCTTGAGCTAATAGTAATAAGTTATTAAATCTGAGCAGTTTATAAATACCATCGCATGATCAGTCTGGCAAAAAACCTTTTGATGCACACATTAATAGCAAGAATCATGTTTTTCCTGGGAGCTAGACAATGTCTACGCGTGTTTATATAATATAGGAACCATATAATTTTGCATGAGACACACCAAACTCATTACACACTAACTGCTAAATTTGGCTAATGTGGTAAATCATACATTGTTACTCATACTTCAAAATGTTCCGACAAAATATGAAAAAATAATTTTCGGAAACATTATTTGATACATCCTGCAGCTTTTAATTGCTCTGTGGTTGCAAATGTTGGTTAACTTTGTTTGCCATTGCAGCTATGAATTACTGTATTTAACAACATTTGGTGTAAATGTATACAATAGGGCATGACACTAGCTAGCATTTGCCTTATTGCCCCTGGCAAGCACAAATTGATGTCGGGCAAGTAAAATGTCATAAATGGTCTAGTTTAGTTGCCCAATCCAACTAATATTTCTGTTCAACTACAAGAAAATTGTTGTTCCTTAATACGTGTAAACTTGAAACAAACAAGAAATTTGCCAAATGGATTGGGCTATGTACCTAATGCGGTTCATTCTTCTTTTGTGTCACATTGTTGTTTGTTTGTTTTTTTTGGGGGGGGGGGGGGGGCAAATACATTTTCTGGTTGGGCTAGTAAACTGTGAGAAATCAAGATTTTACTTGCCAGAGCGGGCAAGTAGAAAATAAAGTTTAAAAAGAAAATAAAGTGTGTTGAGGGATGGTGAAAACAAAATTGGTGTAGTGAGACTTGACGTCATTTCTCTCTTAAGGATGGAAAGGGCTATTAAGACACCAGCAGCAAATTTTTATTTTTTGTGTGTCCCATTGTTTTGTTTTTCGGGCAAGTAAAATGTGAAAATCATGACTGGGCAAGTAGAACAAAAAAAATAATAATGTGGAGGCTTCGCGTACAGTACATGTATGTGTGTTGAGGGATGGTTAAAAAAAAAAGATGGTGTGGTGAGACTGAGACTTGACGTCACTTCTCTTGAAGGACTGGAAAGGGGGCTATTAAGGCACCAGCTGCGGTTCTTTGGGATCACCAGTCAACAGGGATAGATAGACTAGAAGTAGATGGATGGACGGAAATAAACAGAGATAGAGAGGAAGAGAGTGAGAGAGAGGGATAGAGGGGGGAAGAAGTAACCTTCATTAATCATCTGTCTGTATCTTGAGGAGATTTACATATTTATTTATGTGTGTGTGCGTGTGTGTGTGTTTGTGTATTTTGTGTGTTTGTGTGTTTTTGTATGTGTGTGTGTTTTTATATGCGTGTGTATGTGTGTGTGCTTGTGTTTGTGTGTTAGTATTTGTGTGTGTTTTGTGTTTGTGTGTGTGTATGTGTGTGCATTTGTGTGTGTGTTTTGTGTTTGTGTGCTTGTGTATTGTTTTGTGTTTGTGTGTGCGTTTGTATGAGCATGTGTGTGCATGTTTGCGTGCATATGTGTGCATGTTTGCACGCATATATGTGTGTGTGCTTTTTTTGTGTGTGAATTATAAATTAATATTTTGTTTTGGTTCTGGAGTGCCGTCAGACAGGATTAGCATTTCCTTCTTGCGACATCATAATTTCATGACGTATCTTGGCTAGGATTTTGATTAATGCATTTCGTGTCTTCATTTTTATTGGTAAAGAAAAAAAAAAAGAGGACAATGATTTACATATATTTTACACATTATATGAGTGTATTTCATAATTATTATCTTATTGTGCATAATCATGCACTGCTAGTTGAGTCTGCATTACTGCTATTGTTTATGAATTCACAACATTTGTTGTCTTTCAAACAACAGTGAAAAAAAAAAAACTTTGGGGGTCCAGGGCGAATTCGCCCCCGAAATGCCCAAATGAGTCCCCCCCCCCCCAAAAAAAAAAATAATAAAAAATAATAATAGAACCCCAATAAATTTGTATAGATTTCAATACAAAGCAAATTGTTTAGTGTAATTTTCATGCAGGCAAGCTTGAAAGTAGCCCCTCCAAAAATCTATTTCATTCATTCAATCATGTGATTTCATATCATACTTTTAATGCTAACCATCTGGATGTTTGAACAGTACATTCATGTTCATGGACATAATACACAATTTGTAGTTTTAATTTCTACCGCGGTAGTATGAGTTTCAGCTCAGGGAAATTGGCCGAGACGTTTACCGCCCCTCCCCTCTGGAGAATTCCCAAAATAGACTTTTTGTTTACATAAATACATGTTGCAAACATTCGTGATCCGGTATTTTCCCCAATTGAGTAACTTTTTATACACGCATGTATGTTTGAGTATCAGTATGTATCAGGGTGGGGAATTTTTTCTTTCTTTCTATTTTGAAATATTTCAAACATAATGCATACAAAACAAAACAAAACAATTTTTTCTACAATGTATGTTTCTTGTTACATCATGTTTCATTCAGTTTGTATTTTATTTATAAAGAAGTGAAACTAATTTTGAACCAGAGTGGTGATAGAATGTATTTTTAGTGAAAAACACACCAGGAGGGAAACCTGACAAATTGAAGTGTGCAGAAAATTGTATTTTAGGCAGAACTTTCTTATGTACAGTACTTGAACATCTTTGGGACATATACATGTACTCAGTTACGAGGAAAGGACATATTTTGAAGGAAAATACAACAACTATCTACACATGTATGAGAGACGAAGACACTTCCACTTGATCTGAGTGTTTAATGCCATGTTATCATTGTTTTGATATATAAGGTAAGGCTTGCTAGATCTTGGGTAAGTTAGTTAGAAATCGTTAGGTTTCGAATATTGTTCAGAAGGGGGATTGTTGTATTTATTTGTATTTTATTATTTTATTTATTTATTTGTTTACTAATTTATTATTATTATTATTATTATTATTTATTATTATTATTATAAATTTTTTTTTTTTTTTGGGGTGGGGGGGGGGTTGCTACTTTTCAAGCTCGCCTGCATGAAAAAAAGCACTCTAAAATTTGTTCTACATTGAACTTTATGCAAATTTACAGGGGCATTTCTTTTTGGTATTTTGGGGACTAGATCGCGCTGAGATCCCCACAGTGATACAAACTTGGACTCTTCCAGCTGCCTGCATGTACAGTGTTTATAAAAAGTCCTTCATGTTCACGTATTAGAGGAGAAACAAGAATTGACAATAAATACATTTAAAAATAAACGAGGCAGAAGGGAACTTGGACTGCGTACAAACTTTCAGTGCCCTGCATGTACACTACAGTGTTTACAAAGTATCTTTCGCTTAAGATTGGAAAAGCAAGATATTATGTGCTCGGGAGAGAATGCAACTTGGATCGTGTACAATAATTTTGAGTGCCCTGCATGCACACGGTGCTCATGAAATATCTTTCACGTATGATATCTACTGTGGACATAGCGTGTGGTGACCACATAGAGAGAAGGCGCAAGAACGTGAAAGAGAGAGAGAGAGAGATACGACCCCTTTCACACCGAGAACGTTTTGGAAGTAGTGTGACTAGTCTGTCGCAAGTCTTACTAGGGACTTTCTGATCCTACTGGTATTTGATGTCGTCGGCTCGCATGTCGATATGATCCGGGATATCAGTCACAGATGCTAAGATTGCAGATTTCTAATGATATTATCCATCAAGTTTTCCAAGTCTTTTCAAATATTTATATTATACTAATCACCGAGACTGATTTTGATGTGAAAAGGTTAGGATAGAAAGTAAGAGAGAGAGAGAGAGAGAGCGATAGGGGGAGGAAAGGGGAGGGGTAGAGAAGGGGTAATTGGTGGAATCTGTCCTGTCTATCTACAGCCTGAACGTTTGACCCCGCGTCCTGGTTGTCCATGTATGTAGGACTAGGAGTGAAGGATAGGGTGAGGGGATGGCATGCCTGCTTAACCCATTAACCCACTGACTACAGGCAACCTGGTATACCATACTGTAAGCCTACACACTAACCTTTTTTCTGTACTGGCCCGTTAGGGCAAGTAAAATCATAAATTTCTACATTTTACTTGCCCAGATATAAATTTAGTTGCCCTCTTACTTCTAGATGGAATTTACACGTATGAAATTATATTGTTCTCTCATAGTTGAACAGTTATTGAGTTGCCCGATTGGGCAAGCAAACTTGACAACTTATTAAATTGTACTTGCCCGACACTTATTTTTACTTGCCCCGGGCAAGCGGGCAAGTGCTAGTGTCGAGCCCTGCATACTGTATTAACCCCTATGTGAATTAGGATATCGAGGAGAGAACACGATGGGTTAAGCTCTGTTTTATCTCCTGGCCAGCTTGATGATGAGGAATGTGAACTTGATGGGTGGCGCTGGGGCAGGGAGGGATGGGAAGTATGAGTGAAGGTCTGAGGGTTGCAAGCAAAAAATGGTCCCATGCATGCACCTCGATCTCATTCAATGGTGAATCACTTCTCTGCCTTTTTGGCTTTAGACCTTCATGCGTAGCATTTTAAAAGTAATTTTATGCCATTTTACATGCCATTATGGACTGCGGATTGCCAGAATGGCCCTAACTTGTTTGTTGGTTTCGAGCATAAATTTAGTGATTCCATGCCATTTCCGGTGCAGGGTTTATATAGTCAATTTCAGACGTCAAACCCCTAAACATATCATGGACTGCAAGTTGCTAGAATGGGCCTTACTCGTTTTGTCAATTTCAAGCATAAATTTATGGATTTCATGCCATTTATGATGGTGTGTAGGGCTATAGTCAATTTCAGATGGCAAACCCCTACCCAAATTATGAATATAGAAAGAATTTGTGGACAAAACCTTAAATTGTTCTGGTTAGTGATTTATATATATGACGTTATTCAATACCTAATAATAAACTACTGTATACCCTAAATTCTAACCAAGTGTAATAAATCATAGCAAAATGGTTCATTGTGTTCTGAACAATATGGGATCTGTTATTCCTTTTTTTAGTATTACAAACAAGGACTGTTATAAGCTATGAAAGAGGACACATTTCTCAGGAGGACAAGTTTCACAGGTACATCTAATAATTGCAATCCACACTATTTTTCACACTGAATTTACTTAATTGAGTAAATAAACAAATAGAAACAATATTTAAATAGCATACATGTGTGTGCGTGTCATTTTACTGTAGATTTGAGCCAGTGATAGAAACAAAAAATCATAACTTTTGTCCTTGAATTCTTCCTAGAGTTAAAGACTCGGACACTTTTCTCAGGGGGACATGTTTCCCCCGCTGTGGGAGACGCAGCCACTAACTTGTAAAAGCCACGGTCAGCACACCGCGGGGTCATGGGAAACTGCATCACGCTGCGCACACCGCAGCTAAACGCAATTCAGGCATCCCGTTTTTTCCCCCCCCCCCCCCATGAACCTTGGGAAATTGGGACACTGTCTGTGATAAAAAGTGCAGTACATCACAAATGCGTATAGTACTAGTAGTATGTAGATTTTATAGACAGGGAATGTGTATAGTAGTTTAGTACAGTATGTAGTTTTTATAGGCTTTGAATATGTGTTTAAAGGGACTTAGTAACATTGTCCAAATCCTCAAAATAAAATTTTAATTCTAGCGGTTCCCTTATACCTTGTTGTATTCGTATTAACAATAAAATCATGGGACCTGTTTCAGTTTTTCAAATTTCCCTTTCATTACAAAGATATGTATGATTGAAGTATTCAGATAAGAAAAACTCTGGGCGAGTTTTTCTTCCGTGTACAAAGTGAGTGCAGTGAGTTACTGAATATCACTTTGCATTTTCACTCATTGGCCATACAATGTCCATTTGACTTGAAATTTTCACACAATACCCTGTGGACATATAAGATAACAACAATATACATTGCATCAACCATTCATCACATTTTGCACATGTCAACAAAGTTACTAGATCCCTTTAAAGAGAGAGTTTATAACTGTCTGTGTGGAGAAAGTTGCGCATAGCCATGGCTGGACACTATCACTTGCCCGATTGCCCAGGGCAAGTCAATCATTTATGTCGGGCAAGTAAAATTTCATAAATGGTCTAGTTTAGGTTGCCCTGATAATTGGTCAACTAACATAATTTCTGTTCAACTACGAGAGACAAATGTAGTTCCTTCAAACCATGTAAAAGTCCTGTATCTCAAGTCAATTTTCCGGTTGGGAAAGTAAAATTGGAAAAATTTAATGGTTTTACTTGCCCGAATGGGTTAGTAACAAAAAAATAAAATGAGCGTGTGGAGGCTTGGCTTGGCTTAGCAAACTGATTCCTGTCACGCATCTCACCTCGTGTTCACACACAACATTTTCAGCCCTTAATCATGACTAAAGAATCAGCAGCTGACTATAGAATCAGCTTCTCATTAAAAATTCCTGTGTCTGAACGCTTACTAACGAAACGTCGTATCGCTAGTGATGACTAACGAAACGCGGGTTTTATCGTCGTTTCGTACGAGAGCTGACTATAGAATCGCGTAAATTCTGTGTGTGAACAACCGTAACTCGCTAATCATGACTAAGTGGGCGTGGCTTAATGCGAACGTTCGCACAGCTGCAGCGAGACAGCGCAGACAGAAAAAAATGACAACACACTGCGCAGTAGCAAACTGCGCACTTATACGATGTTCGGGGGGTTCGGCACCACCTGGAAAACAGATGTTGTTCTGTTGCTCTGTGCGTGTGAACATATACCAGGTTTGATTTAATCATCACTAGCGAAACGTCGTATCGCTAGTGATGATTCTATAGAGATGATTAAGGGATGAAAATTTTTGTGTGTGAACACGGGGTCTGTGAAAAAAAGTAGGAGTACATATGTACACATCCTGTTCTTTGAAGAAAGGTGTGCTAAACTTGGAACACAATCAGGCATCTTCAGCACACACACAATACAAGTTTAAAGGGATCTTTGTTGACATATATTTGTAAAAACCAACAAATGTGTATTTCTGTAATCCGAAAGATATGTCCACTGAGTTGTGTGAAAATTCCATGTTAAATGGTTAATGATCGAGTAATGAGCGAAAATTCAAAGTGATATTTGATAACTCGCTTCCATAACTATGTACGTAGTTGATATGGTCCCAGGGAGACTGTCAAAATCAAATTGAAAAACATTTCAATCATAAATATCTTAATAACGAAAGAGAAATTTTGCATACCAAAAGTCAAAAACAATGTGAGAACTGCTAAGATGCTATTACTAGTGCTATAGTTCTCTTAACCCGTTCCCTTTGAGATTGTAAAATCCCCACAGACGTTGTACATAGCCCACCCGGTTCCCGTAAGCAACGGGTTAAAGTATTTAAATTTTTGTTGAATTTGACAATGTTGCTGGATCCCTTTAACCAGAGGCGCTCACATGTACATTAAATGTATTGTACATGTGTGTGCATAGGTCTGTGCTCTGAATCGGATCACGCTGAATCGGCCCAGCATGGAGCGTCACACATCTGTTTCGTAAATTGTCGAACTTGTGGTGTTTACGCACCGTAGGTAAACATGTATTTTTGCATGTGTGTGCTTGAAGTTGAAAGCAAACTGTGCCAGCTTGCAGGTTATAGCTAGCACTAGCAGTGGATGAGACTTGGGGCATAATTCGACAAATTGAGAACTTCACGTGACCTTTTGGAAATTCATTCATGATGCGATACGCAAGGATTCTGGAGGGGGAAAAAAAGATGGGTGTTTTTTTCATGTACATATATATACGTATACAGTACCCTATTTTGGTGATGTGTTTATAAATACTGCGTATACACAGTGCTCGAAAGTAGCACAGGCCTGCTGGCCCGGGGGCCAATAAAATTAGTATAAAAATATGGGCCCCCAATAATCTTAACCAAAACAATAAAAAACATAAGGGAGAAATGATTTTAAAAATTAAGGAATATATAAAATGTGCCCCCCCACCCCCGTCAGTCCGACCACGCTATGCCACTTCTCCTTGACTTGTTTATAGTATGGATGCAACAAATATATGTATCAAAAGTTGAATAACCAGGAACTTTAGACTTGGCTAGGTATGTGGGAGATAGATAGGTGTAGGTGTATTTCAATGCAAAACTGATAAATGCCTTTTTGGTCTTATTTCAGGTAAAATTACCATTATAATATAATAATGTAACATTTGGATTTTAAAATGATGCCTTACTCATTGCATATCAAGGTTTTAAGATTGAAAGTATCACACATTTTCTTATTATTGTCATTGTTTTTTATCACAATTATCTAAAAAAAAAAAAAACAGTTTTTTATAATTTTTTCATTGAAACCCTTCACTTGTTTATAACCTGTCTGTCAGACAAGCCTATAGTATATGAAACAGCAATACAAAACCTATTACAGGAAGTAAGAAAAACAGGTCACCTGTAGTACCTAGCCAACAAAAAAAGGAAAAAAAAAAGCCAGCCAATTTGCCCATGACAGGCGGAAGCGCAAAAACAGCGTGAAGCTTTACATCCGTTGTGAAACGGCAGGCTTGCACTAAAAAAAAAAAAAAACGGCCGAAGTGAATTTGAGTATCCTTTTACAGTGCTATGTATGTCTTAATTAAACCGTCAAGGTCGGACAGCACTTTGCTACATTGGCGTTGATTAGTCTAGCTGCCTGTGTAGAATTTCGGTTCAACCAACCCCACCACCCCTCCCCTCCCCCCACCCCCCCCCCCCCCCCAAAAAAAAAGGGGGAAAGAAGAAAGAAAAAAAACATTAAACAATATATGGAGGCTCCGGTGATTAAGTCCCCCAAAATGTTCACCCAAACTATTCATGAAATGCCAGCAATCAGTCATTGATAATGAATTATTTGTTGCTCAAGCAAGCGTCATGTATGGTTGCTAGTAACAACAATTATTCAATATGAATACATGATAGTGCATGTCAAACGTTAACCTGTCTTAGAAAAAAAATCAATGTTATGGAACCTGTCTACAGAGTTCACTTTTATACTAAAGCCACTTTTCTTGTTTCCCATATAGGTGCTCACTGTATACAGGATTCCCTTTTTTATGAATACATAAGAAAACTTCCATATCCATTTTCACATACATGTAAACATTTAGTTCGGGTTTAGGGATCTGTTGTGCTGAGAAACCCCCCTTCTGTGGGCCCCTGCTTTGGGGAATCCCCATTTCTTTACCCTGTGGCTGTGTACCCAAGTGCGCGCAGTGACACATTCTACTGCTGTTCCCACATGTACGAACAATGCACGCACATTGCACATTCCCACACTAACACTCTCATTATACCTAGGTATCCATAGATCTATGAACAAAGGTCATATTACTATAGTTGTTTTACAAACCCTTTGCCTATGGGAACTGGGTGAGTCCTGTATTAACTCTGGGTATTTCAGAATATAGTAGGGAAAGGGTGGATACACATAATCTTATAAGATTAATTGATTTTCTCTTGATCAGTCCGTGATCAGTAAATATTTGCAAATGTGTTTCAAATCTAGGCGCCGTTGCAGAACGAGTTGCAATTGATTGTGAAGTCAGAAAATATGCATATTTAAACAGATTTAATCAGATTTGTGCATTTAAGCACATGTTCTGACTTTTAAGTAATCGCAACTTTACAATTGACTGCAACATCCCTTCATCTTCATGTTAAATACTGTAAGTGATATGCGTCGCTATTTTCAAACACTGAAAAAGATTGATTTTGTATAATGTATGTGTGCAGTAATATTAGAGTTTCTATGCATATATACATATGTAGAAACATCATTTCTATTGATCAAATGTTGATTGACGAACCCCGTAATCTCGCCTGTGATCACAAGGACGGTTAGATTTTTATCTTGGGTTATGTTATTGTTATGGATACATGTATACATACATTCATTTTTTTAACATGGCTATTCATTATCATTCCTAATAATCGCTTACAAGTAGACATCGATTGTGCCACATTCCTGCATGAACAGTGAGCTAGTGCGCACACCCACTCTGTACTGTAGTTAGTACTCTCAATGCCTAGACTATGAATAGGGTATTGGACTCGTCACACTCGAGCGCAACCATAGCATCGCGAGGGTTAACAGGTATCCGTGGGCCTGGATACAGTACATGACTGAACAGGAAGAGGTGAAGGGAATAATTGCCCAATTGTGCGTGTTTTCACTGAATTGCAAATTTTGTCCCCCTATATCCATCATCCCAGTATAATATTGCTGCCAGTGCGTGCATGTATATATTATATCTATATATATATAGCGTGGTGGTGTGCTACTGTTTACACACATGTATGAATCCATTGATTTTGTCAGCGCTGCCAGTTGGTGCAGCCGTTGCCACGGTGATGTTGACAACAACCCTCGGCCAGGCATAACATCCTACCTAGCCCTTCTTGACAATTTGTTGTATTATACTACTATAGTTTACATAGATATGATAGTGATACTGATACTCGTTTCGTCAAGCTTAGGTGGTTAGGAGCAATGGAAGGAGGACATGGGGATTCAGGGTGATTAGTAGTCTTGTTTTATATGTTTTATCTCTAAACTAGGTAACCTGTTATCCCCCCCCAAAAAAAAAAAAAAAGAAGAAGAAAGAAACATGTATTTAATTTTGTTATTATTACTTTTTCTTTTTACTTTCCCCCCATAAACAAGTGAAGTGGAATGGCAATGCATTATTTTCAGATTTTGCAGGCTAAATTTCGCGGTACATTTTTGCTGCTATACATAATGCAGTCAAACCTCGAGAGGTTCTGCAACACTGGTTTTCTCTGCTGGGGAACACTTGTGGTGGCCACTATAGGCAGGTTGGCTTCTATAGACAGGTGGCTACTAATACAGATTTGACTGTATACTCATTTGACATTTCAATTGATTAACTACCCTGAGAATAGAAACGGGAAAGAATGGATAAATTCAAGGTGCAGATTCATGGCTAGGAATCAGTCTAAATCAATGTATAAATCCTTTCTCCGGGCGATGGCAAAAATGAGGAATCGGTCATACAGTAACATACATTGTAGGTTTACAAAGAAAAGGCTTCACGAGTTCATGAATAATACGAGCCAAAGTCCTTGCGAGATAACGAATCCATCTGCCGGGATGTGATATTAATATCATGCAATTCATAATTTACAGATTATCTCCTTTAACAAAAAAAAAAGTTTACTTTCAAGTGTTTTGACTTGCATGATAATCATCTCAAAGCCATTTATAATGACAGTTTTTTCCCTTATTATTGGACACGCGCAATCACTGCGGACATGATGTACAATTTCTACTTGTTAAAAATTAGATATTTCATACTGTATGCATAATTTCATTGTGCGTCTACTGTCTTGTGGCACACAGTGGTACAGTCAAACCTGTCTAAACTAAAGGGAGACAGAAAAGTGTTCTTCATCAGCAGTTGGTCTCTATCTTATAGACAGGTTCATTTACATGCAAACGGCATTCGAGTGTCGAGGGAGTCAAGATTAGTGGTCTCTATAGACAGGTTCATTTACATGTGTATGCAAACTGCATTCGAGGGACGAGGGAGTCAAGATTAGTGGTCTCTGTAGACAGGTTCATTTACGTATGCAAACTGCATTCGAGGGACGAGGGAGTTGAGATTAGTGGTCTCTATAGACAGGTTCATTTACGTGCAAACTGCATTCGAGGGACGAGGGAGACAAGATAAGTGGTCTCTATAGACAGGTTCATTTACATGTGTATGCAAACTGTATTCGAGGGACGAGGGAGTCAAGATTAGTGGTCTCTATAGACAGGTTCATTTACGTATGCAAACTGTATTCGAGGGACGAGGGAGTCAAGATTAGTGGTCTCTATAGACAGGTTCATTTACGTATGCAAACTGCATTCGAGGGTCAAGGGAGACAAGATAAGTGGTCTCTATAGACAGGTTCATTTACATGTGTATGCAAACTGCATTCGAGGGACGAGGGAGTCAAGATTAGTGGTCTCTATAGACAGGTTCATTTACATGCAAACTTCATTCGAGGGACGAGGGAGTCGAGATAAGTGGTCTCTATAGACAGGTTCATTTACGTGCAAACTGCATTCGAGGGACGAGGGAGTCAAGATTAGTGGTCTCTATAGACAGGTGGTCTCTATATACAGGTGGTTGGTGGAGCAGGTTTGACTGTACAACCAGGTAATTAATGACCTTGTTGAACCTTGCAGCATGTTAACCCATTGCCCACAGGAACCTGGTGGACCCTTTCTTAAATCTATGGGAATTGCACAACTTAGTAGTGAACAGGTTATGGACGGATATGATGCTTGAATGATGTACATACATATGAGATTGTGAGGATTTGTTTATGATGGAGTTAGGTCTGCTGCCATGACATCTGCACAGTATGCGTGTTTGTTGTCGGTTTCCGCGGCTAGTGTGTGCCAATAATGTCTCATTATGTGTATAAGGTAGGGTATTGCGGGAAATGAACATAATATACAAAAGTCAACCTTATGTTTTATATTTGTATCATGTTTTTATTATACGATGCTAGAAATTCACCTTTTTTTCCCCTGGTGCCCAAGTTGGGCAAGTAAATACCATATTTTTTCAAATTTGAATGAACCAGAATTTGGTGGCCCAAACAAAGAAAAGCATTGATCAACAAATCTGTTGTATTTGGTTGCCCATTCGAGCAAGTAAAATTTGGTATTGATGATGACATTTTGGTGCCCAGCAGGAATTTGTTAGTGGCCCTGGGCCAGTGGACTTGGGCCAGTGGACCTGTGCTAATTTTAAGTCCTGCTTTATTCGTAATTCCTTTTCATTAAAATTGTTCTTTGTGTGTCATGGTACGAATTAAAGACCAATTGTTTTTAATTTCTTCAAATCTCGACTACTTCAGACAGTCCATCATGTATCGTTAATTGGAACTTGCCTAAAGTCTTGATGACCAGTAGGTGATGATGATGATGATGAGAAAAAGGCGTTCATTGAATCTTGAAATAAACCTTTAAAGTAGACACATTTTTATTTCAACCATTGAACACTTTTTGCACATGTCAACAAAGTTACTAGATCCCTTTAAACTACCTATTGCAAGGCTCAAAATTTGCACTGCAGGCCAGCAGTCCTGAATGTATATCAAATCTCGACTTCACGCAGTCCATTATCATGCATCAATAACTTTTCAATAGATGACAAGCACATGAGAATTTCAATGAGTCTATCATGCATAAAGTTCGGATAATTTCATAACTTGACCAGTAGATGATGAGAGGAGGAAAGGGCGTTCATTGATGCATGAAATGATGTACATCTCTTGCACATATTGTATTGTATCGACACCTGTATTGTACTAAAGGGTACAGTACTGCTTGAAATTATATTTAGTTTTAAAGCCAACATATTTTCATATTTTATTTTATTTACTTTCTGACATGTTTTTCTTTCTGTATGATTGTGTATGGTACTTGTTAGGGACACTGTTCAAACCAAACGGTTCCGAACGTGTTAAATATCAAATCAAATCGACCTTGCACATCCCACCATCACGCATCGATAACTTGGTAACTTGTCTATGGATGACCAGGACCTTTAGATGATGAGGAAAGGCCATTCATTGGTGCATGAAATTATGTAGATCTCTTACGTGTATTGACAGCCTTGACATTATCGTTGCCGCAAAAGGCTCTGCGAATTGGACGATCCATAGAGGAGGAGGCTTTAATTACTTCCTTCAAACACATGTAAGAAGACGTTGGCATACTAGGGTGTGTGGGTGGATGGGGAAGGGGGGGGGGGGGAGATAGGGAGCTGCAGGGATGCAGCCCCCATACCCCCCCCCCCCCCCCCCCATCCCCATCACCCAGGAGTTTTTAAACTAGCAATATTTGGGCAGAAAGCGCCTCAAATCCGGGCAGAACCATGCCATTTTCTGGCAAAATCATATCATATTTGGGCAAGCGCAGTATGTCAAAATGTCAAAAATGTGTCAATTGTGCAAAATTTTCTCATTTTCTGAGCATAGTATAAGTATAACAATCCTGCCATCTTCAGACCTCTGCTCCCCTGGCAAAAATGTAAGAAATCCTGGAAGTTTATGCGTCTACTATTGATGTACTTTTTTTTCTTTCTGCATCGACCTTAATAACTGGAGAGGTGTTGTTTTCAAGTCTAATCGGATGGTGGCGATAAAGGGCAGTCCCAGACGTGAATTATCATAATTGATTGAACGCGGCTGCAAAAGTATAGAAAATTAAAGCAGTTTACATGTAAATTAACATCTACTCCCTCTATTCATACAGACCTTGTTTAATGTCTCCCTTGATTGTTCTTTATAGACACGTTTGAACGAATACTGTATAGAGTACAGAAGCCATGACGTCATAAAAACACTTTTTTCGAATTTTTAAATTTGAACTCCATTTTCCGTTAGAGCAACTTTAATAATGTCCAAATACCGAAAATCAATTGAATATATTACGTATTGTCTGAGATATGCCAATCCGAATGAATTTTACTTCAATGGGCAATCAGTGTTATAGTGCACTGGTTCATAAAGTTATGAACCAGTGCACTATAACACTGATTGCCCATTGACAAAAAAAATCACTCTGATGGGCATATCTCAGCCAATACATAACCTATTCAATTAATTTTTGGTATTTGGACATTATTTGTTATGCTCTTTCTGAAAATGAAGTCCAAATTTGAAAATTCCAAAAAAAGACGTTTATGACATCATTGATGACATCACACTTCACCACTCTATACAGTAGTCAGGGCTCGACACTATCACTTGCCCGGGGCAAGTAGAAATTAATTTTAGGCAAGTAAAATTTCTTAACTGGTCTAGGTTGCTTGCCCGATCTGGCAACTTAAATTTATCTGTAACTACGAGAATAGAATGTAGTTCCTTACATGAAAATCTCATCCAGAAATAAGCGGGCAAGTAAATTGTCCGTTTGGGCAAGTAAATTTTGAAAAATTTTACCTGCCCAAACGGGCCAATAGAGACAAAAGTTAGTGTGGAGGCTTGCAGTTACTTGGTGTATACAGATCCCTATCATGTTTGTGACATGTAAAGTTGTTGATACCTCGACACCTGTTGCCACTGTAGGCTCCTATGACATCATAAACGTGTCATATTTTGTTACCACCCAATCCTTTTATTTATTATTTCAACAGTAATCGATCCATTGTCCTACTTCCTAGTTTGGAATTTAACCTTGGAATAAATAATAAAACGGAAATTGAATACATTACTGTGTCAGTGTCATATACATTCCTATCAGGTACATGTTTATCTTGATATATATACAAAAGGCATGACATAAACATTGTAAAATTGATTTGCACACATGTACTTGGCCACACAGTCAGGCGAGCCACTTTTAGTTTTATGTGTTACTTTGTCTACACACATTTTGACTGCTGTCAGAAGCAGAATCGAGAGGCTTCGGATTAGGATTAGGATTAGGATTAGGGGTTGGGATTCGGATTAGGAGTTGGGTCTAGGATAAGGGATTGGGATTAGGATTAGGGGTTGAGACACGGATTAGAGTTAAGAGTTTGGATTAGGATTAGGGTTAGGGGTTGGGATTAGGGTATGGGGTTAGGATTAGGGTTATGTTCAGGGGATTGGGATTAGGATTTGGTTGGTCAGATTTACGTTTAAATGTTGTCTCTATACATTTAATAAAGTAAAGTAAAACAAAAATAAAATAAAAAACAAAAAAATAATATTCATTTTTGAAAAGTTATTTTTATATTTCAAAAACGCGGAATTCCGCGGAAACACGGAAGTCTCACATGCCTGAAATAACACAACAAACACAACTTTAGGGGTAAAGGACACACAGGAATACACAGTACACACACTTGCATACACATGCAGTGTACACACAGATGCACACGTACATTTACACTCAGATTCTGGTTTCGGGCCACTAACACAAAATTGAGAAGTCTTTATTTTACTTGCCCGACTGGGCCACAAGTAAAAAAAAAAAAAGAGTTAATTTTTTGCATTACATAAACAGTATGTACAGCAGGGCTCCACACTTACCTTTTTTGTCAGTGGCCCGGTCGGGCCAGTGAAATAATTTCTTCTCTCTTTCTGGTGGCCTGAAAGAAAAATGTACTGGCCCTGAAAATTGTATTTCATGAGTAAACTTTTTACTATTTAAAATATCACTCTTTCCTGATCAAAGCTGTGATTAAAGATGAAGCATGACATTGAAGAAAGCAAGATTTTTCTAACTTTGTCAATGTTGGGTTGAAAATCTGCTTGCCCGATCGGGCCACCAAAATATGACTTTGATACATTTTTGCTGGCCCGAAGTGTAATTTCACTGGCCCCGGGCCAGCGGGCCAGTGCGAGTGTCGAGCCCTGTGTACAGTACAGTATACCAAAGCATAGTTTTAACACATGAGAACAGGGCGCAAGGCCAGTAGCTTTTGTTTTGATAACAGCTGCCATTGTTTGGTAAATATGAAAGTTCACCATATGCCACCCTATTTTGTTGGACAAAAAAAAAAACCCTTGCATTACGTACAGTTTGGATGGAGACGGGAAAGAGGCAGCATTGTTCTGTCATGATTGGCAGTGGTCTTTTTTTTCTTCTTTTTTTTTCATGGAACCAAATATTTATGATAATATCCTGTTGGAGAGGAATGTGTCATAAAACATTATGTCAGGAATGCTAAGCCTTTCCCAGCTAAATACAGTTAAACCTGTGTGTAGTGACCAGCTAAGACCATATTGCCAAGGGAAAAAAGAAAATTGGACACTGTTATACTTATAGATGACCTCTATATCTATAGACAGGTTCGATAATATTGTTTTCTCTACAGGGGGTCTCTTCTTGTGGCCACTATAGGCAGGTTGGGGGCTATAGACTGGTGGCCACTAAGACAGGTTTGACTGACTAGAATTGTAATTCCCATAAGGTTGATGCATAATACTTAATACATAATACTCTGATTGTCAGTGGGTTAATTTTGCATTTTGTGATGCATTTGTGTGGGTATAGTAGTTTACATTAACTTCCTATTCATGTGATTAATGAGGTTGAAACAACCTTTTCATTATTATGATGAGGACTTTGATTTAGAGGATGTAATAATAATTTAATTATTATGTTGATTGATGTAGCTGCATGTATGCATCAATTTATAGTTGCAAACTGAAAGTGGAAGAGTTATGTTTTATTAAAGTAAATTTCCCATAAAAAAACAATAATTTACTAGATAGTAATTTGCATTTGTTTTTTTGAAAGAGGACTTAGAGGACATATCAGTTCACAGAAATACACATTGCATCAACCATTCTTCACTTTTATATGTCAACAAAGTTACTAGATCCCTTTAAATTTAATAAATAGTGTATCTACAATATGGGTGAAGAACCTTTCACATTCATGTGTACAGGTATGGGCTCTTGACCCGGGTCAACCGTCATTCAAGTTTAACTCCACAGGTGCCTGACTGCATACAAAAACCCCCATGTCGTTCTTGCCAATTGTGGACGAGTCAAGAGAATGCTGACGGAACGTTTTTTCCCTGGCCCAGGACTTGATACTTATATCAAATTATTTTTGTTGTAGATTTAGAGCTATTTATTGTAGAGCTCAAAATTTGCGCTGGACAGCTGGCTCAGGGGCCATCACAATGAGCAGGGGGGGCAGCTATAAAAATTCCATAAATTCTCCATAAATTCGGACCAAGCCACTAGGAAAATATAATATTTCCAGTCAAACTATTATTTAAAGCTCGTACTATGCAGCAACCTGTCCATAGTATAGCCAACTTGCCTATATAGTAGCCACTAAAAATGTTCCCTTGCAGAGAAAAGCAATGCTGTGGATCCTCTTTATTCTTGTTTCAGCCATTCATCACTTTTTGCACATGTCGACAAAGTTACTAGATCCCTTTAATAACTTACACAGGCAATGGGTCAGTAAGTCAGATGAGTGCGGAGAGTTACCTACTGTAAATGCACGCAGAGAGCGGACCATTATATATATATTGCTTTTCTTGCGGTTTTCAGCTCTATTGACTGGAAGGCACTTGTTCCCAGAAACCTCAAAACTCAAAAGGAGGCATGTCCAGAAAAAAAAGTTATATTATGAAAAATTGGTATGCGTAGGTGAAATAGAGTGCAGTTATGCATTAGTCATATTTCATACAGTGTATTAAAGCAGTTACTGAAATATACTAAAGAGTAATATTCATGCAAAATTGGTAGGTGTTTTAAACTAAAGTGGAGTAATGCATCAGTCATATTTCATACAGTGTGGGCAGTTCATTAAATATTCTGATACTTAATATTCATGCAAAATTGGTAGACTTTGTAAAGTGGAATAATGTCAACTAGCCATATTTTATACAGTGTGGGAAGTTTATAAAATATACTGATATTTAATATTCATGACAAATTGGCAGTTGTAAAGTGGAGTCATATTTTATACAGTGTAGGCAGTTTATTAAATATACTGATATTTATTATTTATGAAAAATTGGTAGTTGTATTAAATTGGAGTATATATATTGCATTTATAAGTCATGTTTTATACAGTGTAGGTAGTTTATAAAATGTACCTACATTGTATGATGTATCTGGTCATCTATGATAGCGAAAAGTTTGATTTACTTTATTGCTGACTTGCAATTTCATCTGTACATGTGATGATAGATAACTTCAACAAGACCTCGTATGTGTACAAGATGTCTGCTACATGTACTTACATTTTGTAATATACATCTGTATAGGTTTTGGTGGGGATCTGCCTCTAAGCTGTTTCGCCTTTGCACTCCATCAAAATACTTTTCTGCTTCCTTTGCACTGCTGTCAAATTGCCCATTCATACCAAAGTTTTAAAGATTTTACTGTTTCAGAAGTTTGAATGAAAAGTTTAATTTTAACAGTATTTTAAAAATTTGTACATAGCTTAATTGACACAGATCTCTGTGGACAAAGAGTATGAATAATGCAGGCCCATTTTGACCCATTTTGTGGCCCGTTTCAGTTGTCTTAGTAACAGGCAGCCATCCGCTCACATGGCAATCAATTGTGCCAAGAGACTCGCTTTGCTACATAGTCTTATTTCATACCAGTGTTTTGTGAACAAAATGAAACGAACAAACTCACATTTCTTATGAAATTTGGCAGTACTTATCCTGGTTTGATTTTTAATGTGAAATGGGTATTCAAGATTCAGACAGATGTCTGTGAGTTGTTCAAGGGTCGAGCATTCGGGCCTGACATGAGACAGTGTACATGCAAGCTTTTATCTGTAATTGTAACTTGAGAGTACAAACCTTTCAATAAATTTCAAAATCAATACCTTTTTAGAGACCATTTGATGTGAATTGGGTGCTCAAGACTTCAGCAGCCCAGACAGCTGTCTGTGAGTTGTTTAAGGGTCGAACATTCAGAGCCTGACATTGCGTCTGAGAAGGTATACTTGTAAGCCTTCATCTGTGACTATGTCCAACCTTCCATCAATTTCTAAATCTATATACCTTTTTAGAGACCGTTTTAAGAATAGACAAGCTTTCGATGTGAACTGGGTGCTCAAGACTTCAGCAGCCCAGACAGCTGTCTGTGAGTTGTTTGAGGGTCAGACATTCCAGCCTGACATTGGGGCTGAGACAGGATGTAGGTTTTCATCTTTGCTGCCCCTCCCCCACCAAAAAAAAAAAGAAAAAAAGAAAAGTAGAACAAGAAAAAGCTAGCCAATAAGATGTGCCAAACAGGCATACATACAACGTATGTGCTTTGCATACATATGTAGTTGTATGGTCCGATATGCATGCTGTGTTCCCATTCTGTTGCAAACTTTGATGCAGACTGCGTTCATTAAATGTTTTCCTTTTTCAAGTCTACAATATAGAGTGTTTAGGTTCCTGTCTTCAAGTTCAAGGTGTGTTTCTACGCAACCACTGGTACATGAGACTATCACATGTGTACATGTGTTCTCGCTCTTTCTTTTGCAAACTTTGTGTGAGGCATACTGTGCTCATTAAACGTTTTACTTTCTCAAGCCTACCTCTAGAGTGTGTTTCCAAGGCATGTTTCTACTGCCTACACGACTACTGATACCATTATCATGTGAACACATGACAACATAGTCAAACCTGTCTTAAAGGCCACCTGTCCACAGCAACCAACCTGCCTATAGGGGCCACCTGTCTACAGTGGCCACTTTTCTTGTTTGCCTTATAAAGTTATACCTATCTTCAGAGTGCATACATGTACTTGCAGTCAGAGTACTGCACCTACCATAAGTCTTATGTATCCAAGCTTGCATTTGCGCAGAGTCTATAAACCTTGACTGTGTGACCATGATTTGAACCTGACTGGGCACGGACAATGAATTTCATTTTTTCAATTGTCGAGCAAGTGTTGCAAAAATACTTCACAACATGTGAATAGTGATCATCAATAGAGCACTTTATATATGCAAGCGCAGATTAGTGCTTAGTAAATGTGTGTTTGCGTTTGCTGAATTTTGCTGTGGATATGAGCACTATTATACAGTTTCCTGATCATTTTTAAATAGATCCTTCTCTGTTCTTTGGATATACTTGGAATAATACACTTGGAATATTATCAACAAATTTCTCCATGCACTAACTTAGTTTGAAACTTTTGACAACTTTCCATGTTCAATTTGTTCCTCGAAATTACAGGTATGTTTTGAACAATTTCTGATTTTTGTTTAATTTAGAAGTTTAGTTCATGGCAAATTATTTACTTTTAAAAGGGCGTAAGTGCGGCTTAAATGTAGACAGGCTTGACAAGTAGCCCTCAAAAATATATAATTATTAAGAATGAAATTTGAATAAGAGCTACCGTATCTCGCGATAGAATAGAATGCAATCATGATTGAATACCATTACCAAGGAGGGAATACAATGCAAATAGTTGCATTTCATGTACGGGCTTTGAAGTGAGTATAAAAAAAGAAAGTAAGAAACCAAAGAAACGGAGAATAAAAAGAAGTAAGAATAAAAGATATAAGAAACAAAAGAAACATGAGAATAAAAAGAAGTAAGATATAAAAGACAGAAACAAAAGAAACAGGAGAATAAAAAGAAATAAGAAATAAAAGACACATAAGAAACAAAAGAAACAGCAACAAATGGAACATATGCAACATCAGAAACAAAAGAAACTAAGATACAAAAGAAAAAACAACAAAAGGAACAAAGGGAACAAAAAAAACCATACATAACGCTTGTCTGTATTATGTACTACAGACGTATGTACGTGTATAATGTGTATGTAGCTGCTATCTCACCAGTTTCCTGTAGCCTTCTATCAGTGTATTTAGGTTTCTATGACAAATAATCTGAGATTTCCCATGAGGGACATGAAGAGGCATGTTAGTCTTGTACAATGTGCAGTAACTGTAGCCCCCCTCCCCTCCCCCCAAAAAAGTTTGACTTAGACACGGTAAACCAAAATCTGATTGTACAGTGTATGTCACGCACTGATTTACTTTCATAAAGAGTCATGTAATTCTTGTACAATGTGCAGTAACTGTAGCCCCCCCCCCCCCCCCCCAAAAAAAAAAAAAATATGTTTGACATTGACACAGTAAAACAAAATCTGATTGTATGTCATGCACTGATTTACTTCCATGAACAGTCATGTAATTCTAGGACAATGTGCAGTAACTGTAGCCCCCCCCCCCACCCCCCCCCCCCAAAAAAATATGTTTGACATTGACACAGTATAACAAAATCTGATTGTATGTCACGTACTGATTTACTTCCATGAACAGTCATGTAATTCTTGTACAATGTGCAGTAACTGTGTAGCCCCCCCCCCCCCCCCGCCCCCCAAAAAGAAAAAAATATGTTTGACATTGACACAGTAAAACAAAATCTGATTGTATGTCACATACTGATTTACTTCCATGAACAGACATGTAATTCTTGTACAATGTGCAGTAACTGTAGCCCCCCCCCCCCCAAAACAAAAAAAAGAAGAAAAAATATGTTTGACATTGACACAGTAAAACAAAATCTGATTGTATGTCAGTACTGAACTACTTTCATGACATTGGGCTCATAATTTAATAATACAAAGAATAACACGTTGTATTAGATCTTCATCATAAAAGAAAATGAACTGTAAGTAACCACAAAAATGTTTGACACAGTAATAAAAAAACAAGTTCTGGTTGCATGTAATTTGACATATAAAAAAATATTGTATGAACCATTTGTATATCACATACTGTTGCTTTCATATAGCCAAAGTAAATAAAATATGTAAAATATATAGCAAAAATAAGTTTTTACATTTGAATGAAAATCTGTGTGGGTATTTGTGGCAAATATAAAGAAAATATATTTTGACATGAATATATTACATTATTTAAAAACCTGCATGGGTACGTATGACAAATATATAAAAAATACATTTTTTTTAAAGAACATGTTTTGTTGAACATTTGTATGGGTACTTGTGACAAATATATAAAAAATACATTTAAAAAAAGAACATGTTTTGTTGAACATTTGTATGGGTACTTGTGACAAATATATAGCAACAAAAAAAAGTTTATCCATGTTTGAAATAATTTACGAGAACATGTTACATCATTTGAGTCAAGACAAGTATCGGCAATAGTATGTTTTTATAAGAGCATGTTACATCATTGAATATCTTCTATACAATATGAGTACTTGTATTTTAACAAGTGTAGCCAATTTTTTTTTTACAATACAAGAACGTGTTAAATAACTCACATTATTTGAAGAAAACATCTGTATGGGTACTTGTGACACTATTTCTTTACACTTACAGTGGGTGTCTGCCACGATTGCAGAACATTTTAGTTAGAAATGTCCCACCACATCATTTAAATATCTATACAGTATGGGAGCTTGTAAGCGACATGTAACAAGTGTAGCCAAAATTAGTTTTTTGTTGTTGTTACATAACTTGAAAATCTGCGTGGGTACTTGTGACACTATTCCTTTTACAGTGGGTGTCTGACACGATTACAGAACATTCTGGTTAAAAAGAAAAAAAATGTCCCCTTTCCCTTTCGGAGCTAGAGGCTAGTTAAATCACCTGTGTTTGTGTTTGCGGCGAGCCATTGTATGGCTGCCCATTGTTATTACGTGACGGGCCATCGAGCTTGCGGAATGTGTCCTCGATTTGTTATGAGTGCATTTTTTTTCTTTTTCCCCTCTTTATACGAACCCTGGTACCTCCTAGTACACGTGGATCAAGCCCAGCCTGGGACACGTCTCCCTAACGGGTCGTTGAATGAACGTGTCCGTACATCGCGAAAACCGCAAATTCTCCTCCGGCCTTGGGGAACATACATGTGTGTGTACCTCTACCTGTGCATTGTTTTGTGTAGTAGGAGTAACGAGTGCTGAATTGTACCTGTATTGTGCAGTGCACGATTGTAGTGGTGTTAATACGAAGAGGTATGAAATGTTGTAATGTGTGTGCTCTCTATTAATAGCAAAAAGTTAGTGTCGATTTCTCCTCTTTTTTTCTTCTTCTCACTGTGTCAATGTTTTTTATGATTTTGGTTTAAACTGGTTACATGTAGTATGACTAACTGTTTGGTAAATCCTTTGCGTGCTACATATCCCAGGGACTTTGGAACTTTGTTTTGTATTATTTTTAAACTCATCATATTAACCACATAGTTTTGTAGGTTAACCACAGTGGAGAGATTCAAGATTAAAGTATTTCCTGTTTTACTTTAAAAGGTACTTTACAAAGTAGTCACGTGCTACAGAGCATACAATTTATAATACAGTACATTTTTGCTTAAATGTTTTAAAAAGTACAAATTAAAGGGGACCACCGGGCAAAGAACAACACATTATTATATGTTTTGGTACCGTTTTGTGATACCAAATAGATACCCAACATTTTGCAAAGGGTTGTGTAATTCATAAACAAAGCAATTAATTTCCACCACATACGGAACCACTGTTATTTCCTGGTTCCATACGGGCCAACCATTTGCGAGTGCGCCAATGCTATTCACGCGTACGTTTGTAGACAATAGATTCCCGGGCGATTCGTTCGCTCTGCACACATTGCAATTCACCGCACGCATCGCAGTCTACGCAATTCAGACCGCATGAACGCATGCTTTAGAATGGTGATGCGTTTCCAATTATACATTTTTTTTCTGGAAACATATTTTTGTGAACTTTTTGATGGAATGGAATACTAAAGATGTTACCTTTCTTTAATAATAATATTATTTTTGGGTGGTGGTACCCTTTAAAGAATGGAAAGTGGCGACTGTAGACAGTTTATTTAAATAGACAGGTTATGTAAATAAACATTCATTTTCTCTGCAGGGGATCTTTTTGGTGGCCACTATAGGCAGTTTGGCTGTTATAGACAGGTGGCCACTAAGACAGGCTTGAATGTATGTGCTTTGTTCTCATGTATGTGCTTTGTTCTCATGTGTTTCGTTTTTTTTCAATTAGCCTTTGGAATTTTTGTTCTACTTGGAAAAAAGAACCACGTGCCGGAAACCACAAATAGTTATGTTTTTACCACTTTTTTTCTTTCTTATGGCTGTTCTGTTTTGATGACGTCAACCAACGAATGTCGGTAATGAGGTTTTGTCTGGACTGTCTGGGGGATGGTTTCAGAACGATATAGACTTTATTTTAGTCAATAACAATTCATCTCATGTTAAAGTGTTCTATTATTAACTTTGTAATATTTTTCAAAAATTGACGTTCAAGACTTCAATCATATACCAATATCATTGTAAAGATGTTCTGCATCTTGTGTGAAAATTGATGCAGATTTTATCCCTGATCATTCACGCGTCGTATCCCAACTCTGATACTATGAACGATTTAACTAAGTATCATATTTTGGAAACCGTTGACTACAATTGAAAAGCATTACAGTAGGCTTTTTTGATTCAAACTTTAATATCTCCATTATAAGGGAGGCATTTGAAAAATCAAAACCCATTTCATTCTTCTGTCACCAATAAAGTCAAACAACAAGGTACACACAAAATGTGAAAGCTCCAAGTGTTTTTGGTTGAATTTGACATTTTTGAAGTTATTGGATTACTTTAATGATCATAAAGTGAGAATGTTTCTTATTTGTGAAATATACTGAATACATCATTTGATTTGCGCCTTTGCGGTATAGTAGATACATCTAGTGCGTGTACAATAATTTGTATTCATAGACAGGGAAAACACTATATTGCATATCATATCGGCTTTAATGTAAACATTCCTAAATTTGTTCCCTCCTTTTTTACTGTCTTGAATATCGTGAAAAACATATTAATCAGGTTGTATAACATGGTGTTTATCTGAAACTTGCACCAAAAAATGTTTTTCCTGGAATATGATTGTAAATTTTAGTGGGACACACCTGATGATTTACATGTAAACACACAATTCATGTAAACATCTGTTTGTTGGCTCCTATTTCTGCTAAAGCAGATGTTTCTATAAATCTATAGTAATACAAATTCCCGGCGAAGCCTATTTTTCTTTGCTCATTTTCAATCATTTAAAAAATACAAAAATACAAATACAAAATTATAATATATAAGTCAGTGAATAAGACATTTTACTTGGAAAATGATTTTCATATGCACACTTTTTAATGAAAATACAGATTTTTGTTTTCTTCACTTTTTACTTTCAATTCAACTGAGAGTTTTAATGGGGTGAATGATATACAATCTAAAATATTTTTTTATTTTTTTTTATAAGATTTGAACGATTTTTAATAGCCATTTTCCAGGAGTGATTTTTGTGAGTGGGATCTCACACCTGATGAAAGTACACACGGTAAACACTCACTCCATCATTTCTGTTCAGACTGCTCCCAGTTACAAGCCTGTTTGCAATGCAGGTATTAATTTTGTATTTTAGGGGGCTACTTTTTCAATCTGATGGATATCACAAAATATTTAACATAATAACCTAGATGGTTATTTTAGGGGCTACCTACTGAATTTAGGGGGCTATGTTGAAAATTAGGGGGCAAAATTGCCCTTGGCGCCCGTATATTTCCTACCCTGCCTGAATGAGGTAAAGGATGGAAATTGAATTGATCAGTGCGTTTATTTCTGAGAAGGGGAATCATTCTCTAATTAATTTTACTATCCTCTTTTCCAGGAATATTAATATTACTTTTTAATACGAGTTGGAGCACACCTGGTGTCATGGACACAAATGTAACCATTCATTCTTTTAGAACTGTCTCAACAAATTCCATAAATTGTCTAGTTTGCTAGCCCGATTGGGCAACTAGATAGTAGAACGGGCCAGTAGAGAAAAACAATTAGTGTGGAGGCTTGGCGAATGAAATTGAATTCATCAGTGTGTTTATTTCTGAGAAGGGGAATCGTTCTCTAATTTACTTCACCATCCCCCTTTCCGGGAATATTAACATTATTTTTTAATATGAGTTGGAACACACCTGGTGTCACGGACACAAAAGTAAACGTTGATTCCGTTCTCGGTTCTGTCACTTCCTGCTTCCACTTACAAGCGCGAATGAGGCGAATGACGGAAATTGAATTGATCAGCGGCGTTTATTTCTGAGAAGGGGTTCTCTGTTCACTGTCTGCTCCCATTTCATGTGCTAGTATGTACATAGATGTACCCTTTTCACATAGAGAGTGACCCTGAGCATTTTGAAATGGTTAAAATTGAAGTATCGATGTGAAATTCAATTGATCAGCGCGCTTATTTTTAAGGGGGTGTTCTCCGGTCATGGTCCTCTCCTATCGCATGCATGTTATATACCCTTTTCACATAGAGAGGAGGTTCCTGTCGGCAATGGGTAATAAGTGATGTTGTTCAGTTAAGAAAAATGAAAGTGACGCTTTGTATAATGTCTATATTGTATCTTGTCTGAACCCGATTATAGGATGAAGAGGATGGGGAGCGGTAAACCGACTTGAACTAAATTCTTTGTACTTGAGATTACTCTGTATACCACAGTATACATCCATGGCAAACATGCATAACATGTCTTCTTGTTTTGATTTGTTTTAAATTCTGATTAAAACCGGATTGGAAACTGGTCTATAACGCCATCTCCTCAGGTTCTGTGGTGAATGTGGAGTGTGTATACAAGCAAACAATGTCATGGAAGAGATAATCATTCCCAGAAAAATACTGGAGTCCTAAAAAAACAAAAGAAAGGAGGATGGGGTCATTAGGGGAGAAATGGCGGGCGTGATCACACCTTCCAAAAAGATGTTCCAGTACATTGTGATGATTATAAGGTCAAACGACCTTCCATCGCTTGCTTACCAAGTACAAAAGACCCATCAATCATCTATAGTGCGGTACTACTACTATTATTCAATCGATGGACACAATGAGACAGAAATTGTCGTCTGACAATGTGGCGCGTGTTTATTGAAAGTATAGCGCTCAGAAGATGCCATACACATCATAATTCAAGAGTTAAAGACGATAATGGAGTCTGGTACTACTGATAATGTAATGCAATGCAATGCAATGCAATGCTGGCTTTAGGACACTTTCTTTGAAAATCGTTAAATTGAAAATATGATATGATTGTGAAATACAAAGTTTATCACGATTTTATGAGGTTGCTTTGCCAGGTTTCCATAGGCAGAAAGTGGGTTTTTATAAACATATGTATGTTTACAGTCTCATGATTTAAGCCTCGTGGTGCCATGGGTATGTATTTTGTGTCATAGGCGTATGGCTTTATTCACCAATTGGTAGTGACAGAACTAGAGCTTTAATAGAAGACTTCGGGCCAGACAAGTCTTGAAGTTTTCCACCGAAACATTCAAGAGGCTGTATAAATGTAAACATTCATGTCGTTCGAACTTCGAATGCACAACGAAAAGTATTGTTTAACGATCTGATGGATCCCATAAAGCCATGCATTTAGCAATTTTATCTTGACAGGGAAAATGCACTAGAAATGATTTATGGTATTTACGCAGTCATATTTGCATCCTGTTAAAATACATTCATGTATGTATTAAGGACAGTCAGCATTAGCTACGTTGTAGGGGGAAAGGGGCAGTTCGGATTTAGGGAGGGCAGCTTGGTAAAAAGGAGGGCATTTGAGGGCACTTAAAAAATAGGAGTAAAATTTGGAAATTGGACTGGCACTTTGGAAATAGGGAGGGCAGTTTGAGGGGACTTAAGAATTAGGAAGGGCAATTTGGAAATAGGGATGGCACTGTGGAATAAAGAGGGCACTAAAATGGTGAGATACACTTATTTAACTCTTTAATTAATGATGTTAGTAGTTAGCTACCAGTACCACTTTTATTTGACACAGACTGCCCCCTCTTCAAGGAAATCCCTATACTTTCATCCCCCCTCTCCCTCGCAAACAATCGCTCTGCTATAAATATAATTTCACAAGCCCAATGAAGATTTTTGAAACCTTACCTAAACCCCCATACATTTAAAACATTACCCTACCCATAACTTTCATTAAAATGATGACGAGGCGAAACTCCAGTGATGAATGCTAGGAGCTGTTGTTACTGGAACAAATGTCGCTGGAGAAAATGTGGCTATAGAGCGAAAGTTGTGTCACCCTCACTAGCGTTACCACTGCGTGTAGGAATCTATTATACATAACAAATATTTCATTCCCAAACCCAACCCAACTACCCCCACCCCTTCCTGTACATATTTCAGACGAAATATTCTTGGGAACCTATCAGTCAAGAACTACTATATATGCTTTATAGCGGGTCTATATGAGCCATAAATGTTGTTATTAGGGGAACATTCAGGGTGTGGACCATTTATTCCCCGGAATGTTATTTTTTTTCTTCTCACTTTTCATGAAAATAAGAACGAATGAAATTAGACTTTGTTTAGACTATGTACACCCCCTGCTATTCATGATAGACATAGCTTGCACATGGAGGTATGTCATTGGCAGTTGAGTGTCTGCTCCTGACACCATCCTGACATCAGGATTCTTCTGGCTTTGGTTTACTCAAAGCAACTGAATAGTGGGCCACCTGTCTACAGCAACTAACTTGGCTATAGTGGCCACCTAAAGTGATCCCCTGCAGAGAAAAACGATGTTACAGAACCTGTCTAAAGATAGAGGTCACCTGTCTACAGTGGCCACTTTTCATGTTTCCCTTCAGTGATTCACCCATCTTATATTGACTGTGTAAATTGTTGTTCTGTTTGAATGTGATATTTTTGAGGAATATTGTACATGTCAGGGGAAAAATGCGGTCACCGTCAGAAATGAATTGAGGCCTGCCTGTAAGCCAGAAAAATCAGAAGGAAATGTGTAAATTGGATCTTGTAAAGGGAGTGAGTAAAAATGTGGTTGGAGGTAGTCCTCTGAAAGACCTCAGACCAATGTGGTGGAATAAATGGAGTAATTTGATGCGTGGTCACCGGTGTTTGAGAAAGAGATGAACAAGTTTTGGGGTAATGAGAGAGGGGGAAAAGGTTGATATCAATTTGTGTCTGTTATTAACGTGTGATTCACCCATGTTGAGAAGATCCTTGGATTGGAATGTTCTGTCAGACATACTTGTAAATTGTGAACTTCGGTTGAACTCTTAATCTCTAGTGTAGAATGCAAGAGCACCAGCATGGATGTAATCATATTTGTTGGGGTCTTGAACTTGTGTGGTTAGTTTTCTCTACTTCTTATTACCGCCTTCCTGCATTGAAATAGCAATTCAGTATCTGAGATTTACAAAGAAGTACAATGTATATAAAACTCAAATATGAATATTGCTGGTGGTATTAACTAATGTTTTCTGTTTGTATTTTCCAGAACAGACGAATTGGCAAGAGCAACACAAGAGCATAATTCACCTTGGATGCCGCATCCCTCCTTCTGTAACGCCCATCAGCGAGGACCAACATGTCCGTGACTGAGCCGATGCTGAACATCTACCCAGCGTCAAACCACCATGCACAGCTGCACCACGACGGCCCGCTGGCCAACGGCGAGACCAGCTCCACCACGAGTAGCGAGTCCGACATCAAGGGCCAGAACGGGTCGCTGTCGCCGATGGACAACGGGCCGGACATGTACACGTCGGACGGCTCGCTAGACAGCCAGGGGCAGGGCCAGGTGGCTCCGCAGCAGTACGTCAACGTCAACGGGCCCCTGCTGCCCCCCGCAAACTCTTGCCCGCCCGCAAACTACATCGAGTATGACCCGACGATGGACGGAACGAACGCGAACTACGTGCCCATGACGGGGCCGGAAGCGTACGACGGATCCATGGACTACCCGTCGCCGCAACCGGAATACGTTGGTCAGGAACTCTACCAGAACCCACCACCGGGTTCGGAATATGTGGATTATAACCAGGGCGGGGGACAAACGCAGCAGATGCCCGTGCCCGTGGAGGAGGGGATGGCCCCCCAGGGACAGGTGCAGGAGGAGGGGGGCCCCCAGGGCCAATCCCAGGGACAAAAGCAGAAATATGTGTTCTATCTGCAGATCAAACCTGGGGAGGCGTTTCCAGTGGAGAACGGGGATCAGGTCCAGTATATACATGGTGAGTAAACCGGGGGCAGGGTCTGTTTATTACATGTTGAGCATTTATGATTATAAAATGGGTAGAAGAATTACCTGCATTCTGATTGGTCAATTAGCGTGTAAAAGTTTTTACTCATGCATGGCACACTTTAGTTTGATTTTCGCATTTTTTGCACCCATTTTATAAAACAAATGCTGCACAGGTATATTTTGGGGACTCAGTAAGAATTGTCTGCACTCTTTTAACTTTGGAAATGGTCTAAAACCCACTTGCTGCGCTCGTGGGTTTAAACCATTCCAAAGTTATAATTCGTGCATTCAATTCTTACCGATCCACTCAAGCCTGTGCATCATTTGTATATTGTGTTCATTTCTGTCAATAAAAATATTCAATTAACATATTGACAATTCCTTTAATTTTGAAAAAGCAGTATAAATATGTATTTAAAAGTTTCATGTTCTAGCTTCAAGCATCTAGTTGCAGTTTTGTCTGAAGTCATTTCATGTACAGGTCAAGGCAACACGGCGCAAGACACAGATTCAAGTTCCTCGTAGGCTTCAAGTTTCAACTTGTCCGGGTGGAACATTCTAGATCAGGATTGGATATATCTCTTTGAGTTTGAGACCACGGTCAAGTTGATGGACAAAAGGGGCTTTTCGATTGCATGTCCACTACAGTATGTGTGGACTAGGACATGACGACGTTGTGGTTCAAGCCGTGCGCACTGATGTCAAAGGATAGGAAATGGAATGGAAGGCGAAATAGTGCAGTGGGACTAGGCTATTAGTGTTGACCCATGCCTACAGTTTGTATATAAACATGTCTTACAGTGTATTGCAGTTATTGCCGTATGACTCAGTGTGTAAAAGTGTCTTTTCTCACCAATATGGTCCCCCTACATGCCTACATATTAATAATACTGTGGGAAAATTACACACATCCGCACAAATTTCATTGGATTAGGGTTCCCAAGATAATTGCACGTAAATATCAGGGAAAAATTAAGTGACCATTGATGGGAACTGCGGCCTCGTAAAGGGAGATTTTTTTCTATGGAAACTTTTTATCCAATTGATATTTTGGCAGTAATGCCCACTAGGGCATATGGGCATTTGCGAACAATTTCCTTTTCAAGAGTTGACAATTTAAAGCATGTTTGTGTTAGGTCAAGAGTATTATCAGAAATTGAAATGTCAAATGGCTAGGGGAGGCATCAGCAATACGCACAAAGTGAAGGTTTTATATTGTGAATGTTATGCACACTTTGGTTTCATTGTAAAGCTATTTCACATAATGTATAACGTACATGTCTTGTAATAATATTGTAATCACATGAATTCACTTTGGGGTGATTTAAAGGTCATGGTTGTACTCATACTTCATAGTCTGATCCTTAATTCTCACAAATGCCCGAATAAGGCCCTGGGAGCGTTGCATAATTGCATTTACTAGTTTTGATTCATCGCAAAGTTGCGATTGATCGCAAGAAAAAAGAAAAAAAAAATACGCGCATTTTAGTCAATCGGTTTCGCTCATTTAGTCCCATTTTCTGACTTGTCATTTAATCCCAACTCTTCATGCAACACCCCCCCCCCCCCCCTGGGTCACCTTAGAAATTCAAGCTTATACAGTTATACTGTAATTTTTCCGCACAAATTTAGTATATCGTGACTCAGTTATTAGGCTATCGACTGTATGCGACAAATTGCGACTGGTATCCTTGATACATACATCAAGTCAAAATTGATGTTGGGGTAAAATTTAGTCTAGTTTACTTGCCCCGTTGTTGTTCAACTGTTCAAATGTAAGCTTATGACTATCATTATACAAATTTTGATTTTTCTTTTGTTTAGTAATTGTTAGTTTTTTGGGGCAAGTAAATTTTTCGTTTGGGCAAGGACAATTTGAAAATTCATGATTGTACTTGCCCGAGCGGGCAAGTAGAAAAAAATAGTTAGTGTGGAGGCTTGCATACTGTACAAACATGAGGTCCGATAACCGAAATAGACTTGCTTTAATTACAATGTAGGTCAAGGGACAGTGTCTGTACTCTGTAGCTACTCGGCTCTACTTGATGTAATACATCATCGCCTGAACTCCCCTCTGTGCTTCAAGCTCATTAAAAATTTCTCATTACCTGTCCCCAGCAACACTGTTGGTGGTCTGCGAAATATTAAAAACCATTTGTACTTTGAATTAATAGTCTCATGTTCATAGACTGTCCATGGATATTAAAAATGCTGAATGTTTTATTTATGGCTACAATTTGTGTTGAATGTTTTAAAAACTAAAGCCTTTGGTTGAGAGTATTTTTAGGTACATTTTAAAATTTTTATTTACGGAGGGCAATCGATATGTCTGCAGTGTTATGGTTTGTACTGCTGTCATTTCTACTGGTCAGTGTATTGTGTTTTCTACCAAATGTGCGAATTATTGTGCGTATAGATGCACATAATGTATGTGTACAATGGTAGCACATGTATGTCACAGCCTAGTGTGAAGGCTAATATTGCATTACATTTTACAGGCTTGAAGATATTCAAATCTGCCGAGGAATTTACAGTGTAAAGCCTGTCATAGCAGCTACAATTCTACATTATTGAATTGTGCAGAGAGATAATATTTTAAAGCTATTTTTGTAAATATGGCTTACATTTCATTACACGTACGTTTGTATTTGTTTAGTATTACTTCAATATATGGCCTTGTTGCGGAAAGAGATACAATCGATTGTAAAGTTGCAATTAAATGCAAGTCGGATCATGTGAATAAATTTGCCAATCTGATTGGTTCAAAAGCGCATATTTTCTGACTTGCAATTAATAGCAACTTTACAATCGATTGCATAGAGATCTCTTTCTGCAACGGGGCCAAGGTCTTGCATATATATAAACAGTGTCTTGCGCCAAGACTAATGTACAGGGTGAGTGAGATTGGCCCCTCAGCTCAGAGCTCTGCATGCATTTGTCGTTTACAGGTTGGGTCACGAAAGGTGAGGGGAAGAGTCCCACTGCAAGGTCATGTGCGGGAGGGCCCTAATGAGGAACACAGATGGCCGCCCATGCAGCTTTTCCCAAACCAATCTCTCCAAATCCGCTTCTCAAGGCAATAGTTGATGTTATTAAGCTGGCTAGCCGAGCTAGTCCGTAGAAATTGTGAGAAATTTTATATACATTGTATATAGTGAAATTGTACATTAGAAAAGCAGAAGTTCACACACTTTTACTGTATTGTAGAGTTTTTGTTTGTTTGAATCCATTTGAGAAGTGAAGAATTGGATTTTATAGCTTGATTATTTGAATGACAAATATAAATTGTAAAATTGATGCTATTTCAAGACATACCTAATGTGCAAACCCTGATGAAGTGTTGATAAAGTGTGTATTTTTGCGATCATGGAGAATGAATGTCAAAAATACAAAGTGATATATATGCTAACTCATTGCACTGACTTTGTAGACAATTGGAATTCTCCACTAGAGAATTTCATATCCAAGCACTTCAATATCTTTATAACGATAGAGAAATTCGGAAATTGGCAAAACCTGTTCCATACTTCTATTGGTAATATTATGAATACAGCTAGGTATGTGAGAACTGCTTTAGAGTAATCTAAGTACATTTTGTGGATTTTGACAATGTTACTCTAGATCCTTTTAGTGACTTAGACAGCAGGCAAGAGTTCAACCATCGCTTGTCCGGTGGTTGAAAAGTAAAAATAAATCCCCTGCACTATCGGTTTGACATTTTGGCAGGATGAAAGGGCTGGAAGAGGAAGTGGATTTTTAATGAGTCCACATTTTTTGTATAAATTGTTTTTTTTTTTAGTTCAACCAAACTGTGAACATTGTGTGTGTGTGTATGTGTATAGTACATGTATGAGGTTGGGGTTGCACAGATTTTTTGTTTAAGTGCATTGTGACTGTTGTCATTGTTGTTGTTATGCTATTTTAAGATTGCGTGATGTGTATACATACACATCATTTTAATTTGTGTGGGTGTTACAAGGCCGTTACAAGGCAATGTGTAAGTTTGTTATGTTGAAGACTATGTTGTTAGTCTTTTTATGCCTCCGCCAACGAAGTGGCCGGAGGCATTATGTTTTCGGGTTGTCCGTCCGTCCGTCCGTACGTACGTCCGTACGTACGTCCCGTTTTCGTTCTCGCGATAACTCAAGAATCGGTTGACGTATCAATTTCAAACTTGGTATGAGTGTACATATTGGGGTGACAATGATCTGATTAGATTCTAGTAGTCATGAGGTCAAAGGTCAAGGTCACATGACTCAATATATATGCAAAAATGCCTCGTTCTCGCGATATCTCAAGAACCGGTTGACGGATCAATTTCAAACTTAGTATGAGTGTACATATTGGGGTGGCAATGATCTGATTAGATTTGGGGGTTCATGAGGTCAAAGGTCAAGGTCACAGGACTCAATATATGTGCTAAAATGCTTTGTTCTCACGATATCTTAAGAACCGGTTGACGGATCAATTTCAAACGTAGTATGAGTGTACATATTGGGGTGGTTATGATTTGATTACATTTTAGGGTTCATGAGGTCAAAGGTCAAGGTCACAGGACTCAATATATGTGAAAAAATGCCTCTTTCTCGCGATATCTCAAGAACCGGTTGACGGATCAATTTCTAACTTGCTACGAGTTTACACATCTGGGTGGCAATGATCGGATTCGATTTAGGGGTCAAAGGTCAAGGTCACAGGACACAATATAAATGCAAAAATGGCTTGTAATGGCAAAATTTCAAGAACCGAATATCAGATTTCAATCAAACTTGGTACCTGAATGTATCATAAAGAGTCAACGTAGCCATAAAATATTTGGATCTTGAGGTTGAGGTCAAGGTCACATGACTCTACATGCAAAAAAGCTTGTAATGGCAAAATCTCAAGAACTAAATGTCAGATTTCAATCTCACTTGGTACCTGAATGTTTCGGGGGCCAATGTAGCCATCAAAGTTTGGGGTCATATGGTCAAGGTCACAGAACTTGAAATATATGAGAAAAAAAATTAATTCAGGATATTAAAATCGCGTGATAGCGGAGGCATAATTTTCGACTGCGCGCAGTCGAAGATCCATCTAGTTAACTGTGTATTTTAAATTGTAACTCATGTGGTACATACTGTTTATGCATGTGTTTTTTTTAACCCATCAGTACCTAAGGCCCACATATTTGTGGTTTGGTAGTCCTACACTTAAACAAGAAGAAGACTAGTTATGTGAAGTGTACAGGAAGAAAGAGCATAAATTCCTCTATTTTTAGAGCCCTATTTTATTGCTCTACCTGCTTTAGTTATTTGTTAATGATTTGTATTATTGTGCAAATCACTATAATTTAGAAAAATCCTTAAATTGGCAACACATTGTGATATTTTTGAAACAGATATTTTCGTTCAAATTGGCAACTTTGTGGCAAAGTCACTTCATATTTGTCTTAAATGGTCATTACTAAATATGTTCCAGCTATTTTTATGTCATTGATCGGTCAACAAAATTGAGGAGTTGCCAATTTGTAGAGGAAAACAATGATCAATTTTGCCTTAAAATAGCTCTCGTCCTTGATAGGTGTGTGTAGGACTCGATCGGGCAAGTACAATAGAATGTTTGACGTTTAAAATGTCATAAATTGTCTAGTTTGCTTGCTTGATCGGGCAGCTAAATAATTGTTCACCTACGAGACAACAATTTAATTTCATAAATCCCATCTAGTAGAAGTAAGAGGGCAAGTGAAAATTTATATTGGGGCAAGTCAAATGTAAACAAATTGATCTTACTTGCCCGAATGGGCCAGTATAGAAAATTGTTAGTGTGGAGGTTTGGTGTAATATGTGACTTTTGTTGTGAGTCCATTATACTGTGTGTTTTGTTTTGTGTTTACAATGCACATCCACATGCGTGTTGTTGTGACATGACCATATTCATGACTGTGTACATTATACATGTACTCTACCCAGTGAACGTGTGTGAACTGTGTGAGGGTTTGTTGTTATGGTGCGTCCATATGCTGGGCTTTGATGACGCAGGATGCATTGAATTCCAATAAGTTAGCCCGCATATCACCCAGGCTCCACTTTAAAACATGTGCGTGTCTCTACTGTACGTTCGTTCACTGGCATGCCAAATCCTTGTACAGTGTAGTTGCACATTTAATATATGGCTGCATGTACGTAATGATGAATTACAACTGTACATAGTTGCACATTTAATATGACAAAGTGTATAATGCATTACATGTATACAGTACTATACATGCAGAGCATGGATGGATTTGTGATCCGTCATAATTTTAAAAGCATTTGAACATGATTCAACATGTACAGTAGGTAGGGCATATGTGTGTGTATGTTGTCGGTTGAGAAAGAGTATGGCGCCAAGCCACTTTTTGTACTTTAATCTTTGGTGGCCTTGTAGAATTCAAAACCAAATTCTGCTCTCTTTTATTTTTGATAAATTCATAGTCCACAAATTACAAATAATGATATGGAAATCACATTCAATTATTAATAGAGAAGGTTTCAACAGGGCTTCAATTTCTGAGTTTGAGTCCCTAACGAAAAGCATGTTCCCATTTGTTGTACATTGTGACTCGGCTCAGAGTCCGAGTCACGAGACCATCAAAAGCAGTCTCGAGTCAGGACTCGGACTACAGCACTGGGTTTCGACATACACGTTCGAGGTGGTATGCAAAACTCAATTTAGGCAAACGATGGCTTAATTCCCTTTTTACTCTCAACCGGCCCTGGTGCATACATGTATGTGCACATTCTATGGAAACAAGCTATTCAATCAAGCTGTTCCTAACAAGCTTGCATTACAAGTTGGTTTGCCGCTATGGCAGGGGGTGAAAAGGGGGAGGGGGCGAAGAGAGTGAGGGGGCGAAGAGGGTGAGGGGGCGAAGAGGGTGAGGGGGCAAAGAGGGTGAGGGGGCGAAGAGGGTGAGGGGGCGAAGAGGGTGAGGGGGCGAAGAGGGTGAGGGGGTGAGGGGGCGAAGAGGGTGAGGGGGCGAAGAGGGTGAGGGGGCGAAGAGGGTGAGGGGGCGAAGAGGGTGAGGGGGCGAAGAGGGTGAGGGGGCGAAGAGGGTGAGGGGGCGAAGAGGGTGAGGGGGCAAAGAGGGTGAGGGGGCGAAGAGGGTGAGGGGGCGAAGAGGGTGAGGGGGTGAGGGGGCGAAGAGGGTGAGGGGGCGAAGAGGGTGAGGGAGCGAAGAGGGTGAGGGGGCGAAGAGGGTGAGGGGGCGAAGAGGGTGAGGGGGCGAAGAGGGTGAGGGGGCGAAGAGGGTGAGGGGGCGAGGATGGGAATGGGGCGAGGAGGGCGAGGGGTAGGGTGAAGAGTGGGAGGATGCAATGAGGGGGAGGGGGCAAGGTGTCTCACTTGAGCATAGCATGGACCCCCCCCCACACACCTTCCAATGCCTATATGGTTCTTTATGTATGCATTATCATAAGCCTTCCAAAAATACCTTTATGGCTGTATTGCTACTTTTCTATGTTCTCATCAAAAAGGGGGGGGGGGGGGGGAATAATAGGGGGGCTAGTTCCCCCTCCCAGGCCCTTTGCTCTACACCACTTACAATGTAGAGTTTGCATTGAATGTTCACTGAAGTGAATCCATAGGTCTATTCATTCCTGAATTCTTCTACATTGTGCACAGTTTCTTCAAACTATTGTGTAAATGTACACCATTTGATGGTGATGGTATTTTACTGTGTACATACCTGTGTACATACAGTACATGTACTACAACCTACTGCCAGTGATTCAAACAGGTTCATGAACTAGTAGACTTTGAAAAGTTTGACAAATAAACGGTACAGTATTTAACCTGGCATTTGGTAAATTGTAAGTACTACATTTTTAGCTCATCCGGCCCGAAGGGCCCGATGAGCTTATGCCATGGCGTGGCGTCCGTCGTCCGTCCGTCCGTCCGTCCGTCCTTCCGTCCTTCCGTCCGTCCGTCCACAATTTTCAAAATGCTTCTTCTTCGTTATTTTTCAACCGATTTTGATTCTGATTGTTTCATAAGATAGGGCTAGGAGGGGGATTTAAAACTTCTACACAGAATCGTGAAATTCATTATATATGCTAATTTATGCAAATTTATTCGAAATCACAAAAAATGCTTCTTCTCCTTCATTTCTTGACCGATTTTGATTTGGTTTGCTTTATCTGGTAGAGCTAACTTTGGTACACTAAACTTCTACACAGAATTTTGAAATTTTTCTCCATTAATTAATTATGGTAATTTATGCAAATTTATTCCAAAAATCACAAAAAATGCTTCTTCTCCTTCATTTCTCGACCGATTTTGATTTGGTTTGTTTTATCTGGTAGAGCTAACTTTGGTACACTAAACTTCTACACAGAATTTTGAAATTTTTCTCCATTAATTAATTATGGTAATTTTGTATTTATTTATTTATTTATTTATTTATTTTTATTATTTATTTATTTATTTATTTATTATTATTATTTTTTTTTTTTTTTTTTTTTTTTTATTTATTTATTTATTTTTTATTATTTTTTTTTTTTGTTATTTTTTTTGTTCCCATGTCCCTTCTGGGGCGTCAAATTTATATTTTTTTCACTCTAATTTTTTTTAAATTAATTTTTATGTCCCTTCCAGGGCATCACATTTTTATTTTTTGACCAGTTGAAAAGTGTACCACATGAAATTTGCGATATTTGATGTTGCGAGATGGCGGATGAGCGCTACGTCATTGACGTTCTGGTTATGTGTAAGAGTGGAAATGCAACATACTTGGATTTTTAAAATGTTTGTATTCAAAACATTTATTCATGTACACATGTTATGTACATAGAGCTTCTTAAAATCAAGCTTGCTATAAATAATAAAAATAACGCTCTCAAAATTTTGTTTTGCATTGAACTCTGCAAATTTACGAGGGCAGTTTTTAATTTCGGAGCTCTTTGCATTTTGAGGACGAAATCGCCCTGAGCGCCCATGTTTTTTCCCCCAACTGTTTGTAGGAAAGGGATGGGAGAGTAATGTGTAACGGTAAACATTTATGCTGATGTTTGATACTTTCTCCGCTTTCATCCTGCAAAATTTTACTTACACTTCAGCGAATCTCTCACTGATTAATATGATGTCATAAAAATACTGTGTCCATTCTTGTTACATGTTTATGTGGATTTTCGACAAGAATGGACATGATTTTTAAAATATTTTAAACAATATTAATTTGATAAGAATGATAATTACCTGTATTGTTGTTTGCTTTATAGAAATGCAACCTGGAGAAGTGAACCACATTATACAGGGCTCCACACTCACCTTTTTAGTCAGTGGCCCCGTCGGGCCAGTGAAATAGTTTCTTTCCCTATTCTGGTGGCCCAAAAATTGTATTTCACGAGTAAGCTTTTTACTATTCAAAATATCACTCTTTCCTGATCAAACCTGTGATTACAGATGAAGCACGCACGACATAAAAGAAAACAAGATTTTTGAATTTTGTCAATGTCGGGTTGAAAATCTGCTTGCCCGATCGGGCCACCAAAATATGACTTTTATACATTTCGCTGGCCCCAAGTGCAATTTCACTGGCCCCAGGCCAGTGGGCCAGTGTGAGTGTCGAGCCTTGCATTATACTATTAAATACATAATGTTTGTGTATTATACTATGCTAGTAATGTTAATTATAGGTACATTATAATAATTATAAGTGCATTTTAATAATTATAAGTGCATTATAATAGTTATAAGTGCATAATAAATTAATAATTTATAAACTTGTGCATTTTCCATTTTGATCAAAAAGTCATTAACATGATACATAGAAAACAGACCGTACATTGGACTGTGTACATGTACGTATGTAAACATGCCATAAAAAAAGGTTGTATCAATGATGCTTTCTGTCCGAGGTTCTCGTGCACTGCGCACACATCAATAATCGATTGTGAACTTTGGCACTTAAATTCATACATGTATGTATTGTGTAGATAATTGGATATATTACCTTGGTATTATGGAGACGTGGCACATGTTGAATGGCGGCCCATGCATCAATTGGTTCATAACGTGATTTCCAGGTCTGGCAAAATCGTATTGAGTATTTGTATGACGTAAATTGTATTGTATTGACTGAAATGATGATGGCATATCTTTTTGAAATGATATTTAATAATGCATTAATTAGTTTGAGGTATTCATAATTACACTGTACATGTACATATCAAAGACTGTATGCACGTTTTATATTATTTGTATTGATCACAGGCCTTTCTGATGTACATGTAGTTGTAGGTATTATGATTGTGAAGCAGTGTATTGTTACAAACATACGATGTACTTTGTCTGTAGCGTATGTTTTTTTAAAACAATTTGTATGTACACGTTTCAAGACCTGTTTTTATTGTGCCTTGTAATGCAAACATACAGTACTGAATGTTCATATGTCTTCGTATCTATTTTTATTGGAACATATGTGTTGACTTGTTTTTCTTTGTTGATATTAATTTGTTATTGTATATTCTTGAGCTACTGTGATTAAATTGAATGCTAAATGATAAATCTTGTTGTTTTTGTTGCAGGTCCAACACTAGTACAACTCCTTTCCAATTCCCCGAACCCTCCTCCTATACACATGGTCAAAACGGGGCACGGCCCTGTGCAGACAATGGCGAACAATATTCCCCTCCAGAACCCTGCGCCCATGCAGACCATGCCAATGCAACCACCGGTACCGCAGGACAACCGCGACGCCATCAACCAAGCGGCCGTCTACCAGAACAACCAGGCGCAGACGGCGGCGCCGGTGCCGCAGCCGATGTACCAGCCACCGATGTTCCAGCCACCCCCGCCGGGCAACCAGGGGGTGTACCCCCCACACTTGCTGGGGGCATACCCCACGGCGCAGGGGGGTATGTCGCCCCACATGCCGCCCCACCAGGGGGTACCGACGGTGTTTATGGGCACCACTGGCGTCCACCCCACCCACATGCACATTCAGAGGTTTCCGGGAGGTAACTGCACCGCCAACCACCAACACCAGTCGCATCCGGGTTCCAACGGCGACCTGTCACCGAGACAAGGTGGGTTTCATTGATCAATGTTGTTATTAAGGCAGCACTCGACACAAGCACTTGCCCGATTCCCCCGGGCCACTAGAAATTAGCTCAGGGCCACTAAATTTCATTGATATTTAATTCCACTGGTCTAAATGGGCAAGCAAATATCACAGACAATTTTTTTGTTAATGTTTTTCTTTGTGTGGGGCCACCAGATTCAGGTTTGGGGCGACTAGAATCTGATAAATCTTGTTTTTTCTTGCCCGACTGGGCACAAGGCAAAAAAATGTGCATTGATTTAGTCATAGAAAGATTAGAAAGGTATACATAATACAGTTTAACATGTCTAGGTGGCCACCTGCCTACATGTATATTAGCCAACCTGTATACATGTACAGTGGCCACCAAAAGTGATCCCCTGCAGAGAAAAAAAAGTGTTACGGAACCCGTCTTGTTTCCTTGCATTGCTCACTATACACAGGTTTTACTGTATAAATATTTGTAATTGCAAAGTCAGTAACCTTTGATTTCGAAACTTTATTAACATCACCGAATGATTACACAACATATTTGCCTCATGAATATCAAACTCACAAATCCATGGACCTATAAATATCGGGCTTAACTGAGATGTAATTGTGTTGATACAGGCTCCGCTAAAGTTCATTCATTCGATAGTTTGCCCTTGCCTATGAATGGAGGTGACATTTTCTCTCGTGCCCCAGTTTTACGCTCGCCCACGACCAAAAAAATTAGAAGGGAGAAAACTGGTCGATGACATTTTCACGCAATAGCTCAGTTGTACGCACGTAGTAGTACTCTGTAGTACAATATTGTAAGCGGTATTAATAGTCGGCTGGGCTTAGGTATATATGAGACCGGCTCCCAGAGAATGGGTGTAAAGTCGGGATGGGTCTTTAGTACTTGGAGCCTCAAAATCATAAAATATTGTCTTTGGCTGAAATTTTTAACTTTATGGGATTTGATACTTACATGTTTCATCTACATTCTCTGAAAATTTCAGGTCCTTAATCTAATTTTTTATGCCGTAAATAATGATTTTTCTAAGCAACCTTCATTTCGGTTTCGACCAGAAACTCAGTAAATCCGCGCTGGCTGATCATGATCGATTGTGAAACGAACGCGCCAGCTATGTGTGTGTGATTCGACCGTACCGCCGCGGCGAGCTGCAAGAAGAAAGCACTGTAGCTGTACAGTGATTGGTCAGACTAACCTGAATAGAGTTGTATTGTCCGTGTGTTGTACATTTCCAGGAAGCGTTCGCGGCATTTAACTTACTGTATAGTAAACGAGTAGTTGGTTTGTTTATAATTCTATGGGTACCGCATTGAATCGCGCTGGGCATGCCGCAAGTGTGCAGTGTGCGTGTGCAGCGTACCATATCACACGGTATCAAACTGCGCTTTTCTTTTGTCTACCGGTGGACGGTACCAGCGGCGGTATGGTGAATATGATGCGGTGGGTTATGGCGGTACGTACATACACAATACACCGCGGCTAGTTTGTCGATCAACTGAGACTTAGGGCTGAGGCTTTGTACAATTACGTAATACCGGCGTAAGCGTTGCTGATTGGCCGATGAATAACAGTATAACTGTGCATGCATTATTTCGTTTGCTGATCGATTACGAAAAGCGGAAAGGTGAAAGCGAACCGTTCAACTTCTCGCTCGGTGTGTGAGAATGCTTTTCTGAATGGATGCAAAACTTTAGAAGCGATTTTCTCCGTTGTTTGACAAATCACGGGGCTCTGGTCCATGTTATTAATTTGCGTTTTTCTAGCCTTCAAGAAACTCATACTTATCAAGTTGTATATCATTTTAAAGCTGAAATCCTAGAGAATTCAAAACACTAACAATCTCAATTTTGATATTCCCGATGAATTACCCAAAGTGACAGAGCCGGTCACATATAGTGTACGTACATGATGTACATTATGAATTTTCATGCATCTTGGGATGTATCGCCTGAATGACATATATTGGTCAAATTTAGATCAATAATCTTACCCTACATGTAGCTTTGAATGCCTTGTGGCTATGATACCCGTCGCCTATTGACTTTCAGAAATCAAAATGTTAAAAAAAGGAGATGCAAAAAGAAAGAATGTAGAGTGCTGAATTAGTACTACATTCATCTGCAGTACTCTGTTATTTCTTAGTCGAAGTGAAGTCTGTCTAATTAATGTAGAGTACTTGGTATTCATTATTTTTAATTCAGAGTTCTCTATTTTTTTGCTAATAAGGCGACCTATTTTGTGTGGGAAGTCCTCTTGTCTACTGGGAGCTCGATTCCAAAGAGGCAGACTTGTACATTATGTAATGCTAGAAAGTTTTGTTGCTATATCAGGCAAACCTCATGCAAGCATTTAGGTTACCTGTGCACAACAACATTGTTATTAGTTGTTTAAATAGGATAATACAATGCTAGAAATTAACTTTGTTTGCCTTGCAGTAGGGCAAGTAAAAATTAGATTTTTCAATTCTAGTGGCCCGTAACCAGAATCTGGTGGCCCCAAACAAAGAAAATAAATTAATTTTTTTATTTTTTGGTTGCCCATCTGGGCCAGTAGAATGTAGGATCAATACAATTTGGTGGCCCATAGCTCATTTTAGTGGCCCCAGGTCGGCACGCCTAGATGCTAATTTTGAGCACTGCATGACTTTCGATAAACTTTGGCGAATTCTCCCCCGAAATGCCAAAAAAGAGCCCCCGAAATATGCATCTATAGAGTTCAATGCAAATCAAGTTTTGGATTGTTATTTTTATACAGGCAAGCTTGAAAAGTAGCCCCCGAAAGATATATTTTATTTTTTCCCTGCTTTGAGGGGTAAATATTAGATTGTAAACATCGAGAAAAATTGTATCCTCTTACCAATCATATTCATAACAGGAAGTCATCTTTGATAACATTTGATCAGGCAGAAATTTCTTTTGAGAAAATGGCAAAAATTTCTTTTGAGAAAATTGGAAAAATTGTATTCAAAATCACCCCTGTTTAATACACTTGATTTCATTTGATGGGTCAGCAATTTCTATTCTATATTAGATATCTATATTAGAAATCTTTGTTCAATTTCTATATTAGAATGTAAACATTGAGAAAAAACGTATCCTCTTACCAATCATATTCATTTTGTACAGGAAGTCATCTTTGATTTAATTTGATCAGTCAGCAATTTCTTTCGAGAAAATGGGGAAAATGTCTTCAAAATCACCCCTGTTTACCATGTACAACGTACACCATGGTAATTGTGCTTTCGTGCTAATGTGTAGTGAAATTTCTATTGAGAAAATTGAAAGAATGTCTTCAAAATCACCCCTGTTTACGCTTGATTCCATTTGATAAGTCAGAAATTTCTTTCAAGAAAGTGGAATAATGTCAAGATTCGAAATCACCCCTGTTTACCATACTGTACAATGTACACCATGGTAATTGTGTTTTTGTGCTAATGTGTGGTGATTGGTGAAACGTATGCCCACTTCATTAGCACCGCAATTACCCCGTCATTAAGCTAATTGTGCACATTGATTGATTGCGTTTAATGTATACAATGTGTATCGCCAGGCTCCAGCACTCATGCAGGTATATTAAACAACCGATATACATTAGGTTGAATTGGGTCTCCTAATCCTATGGTGGGTTCTAGTGGGTAGGAGAATATTTGATTGAGCAGAGGACATAAAAATGCCAAAGATTTTTTTATTGCCGCAAAAAAAACATGAGATATGAGAGAGGAGAGATTTGATTATGCAAAGGACAAGAAATGTCAAGACGCACAACATTCTAGCTTAGAGTAGAAGGAGACCTTTTTTTTCTCACAACAAAGTTGAGCAGTGGGATAGCCAATTGATGCTAAAAATTATTCTTTTTTGTTTTGCCTTGTGGCAGTTGTGGGTGTAAAGCTGGTATTAGGGATATCATCTGGATAATGGGGGAAAATGAAAATAGTACTGAAGGCAGAAGCAGTTTTGAACATGATTTTAAATGAATGGTGTATTGTTTCTATGCAAAAAAACAAAACAAACAAATCAGCCCTTTTCCTTATCTTACCTAAAACTGTACTTATTTTCCCCAAGTGCATGAGTGACTGAATGCACACTAATTGACAGTTCAACACAATATGAGGTGTCAACAGGAGAAGTTTTTAAGGAAATTATGAAAAAGATATTTTTAATTTCAAAACCTTCAGATTTTTCTTATATTCAAAATGTTTTAAAAAGTCTCTCTTCCATCTTTTGCTTTTCAGAAGGGCACCGGCCGCCTTTAGCGCGGTCGCGGTCGCGGGATGATAGGGCGGACAAGCAACGGGAAAAGCTCCAGAAGAAGTTGCGAGAGCGCGATCGGCAGAAGGAGAATAGCAGCGGGGGCCACGGCAGCCATTCCAACAGCCCCCAAACCTCCCCCCGTGGATACAACTCACACTCCCACCACGGCGGCGGCCCAGGCAGCGGCGTGCTGAGGCCCACGGACAACAACACAACGAATATGAGGAACATGGGAGGGAGTAGGAAGAAAAGACCAAACATGAAGGATGATATTGAAGGTATGTAACGTCAAAATTTGTGATTTAATTTTTTACAAATTTGTTCTCTTTAAGAATGAATAGTAAGCAAATAATTACCGTTGGTGAAGGTGATGGGACAAACTATCACTTCCGAGGCGATCTGGATGTAGCTATCTTTCCGAAGCGAAGCTGAGGAAAGATAGCGTATACATTCAGATCGCCGAGGAAGTGATAGTTTGCCATCGCCTGAAACCAAAAGGTGATTATTTGCTTTATATTCCACATCAGAAATATTTCACTGGTAGGGTCTACGAGAAAGACAAGCTAACTGTTTCATCGAGCATCTAATCTCGTTGAGCATCTTTCGCAAGCTAAAACAAGACCTCTGCTCGCAGGAAGCTTTCATACACGCATCTCTATGGTCAGTGCATGCAGTACTTGCGTACGTACATCACCGCGGTGGCCGTGGTCGCCTGCTGCGTTGAAGATAGTACACAGTGCAACGCACTTTCACCGAAGATAGTACACGGTGCAACGCACTTTCACCCAAGATAGTACACGGTGTAACAAACTTTTCTTCTCCCATCAATGATGGGCGAAACTATGTTTCATCACGTGATTAACTTTTGACCAATCGTAGAGCAAGATTCTTAGTATGTGGAATATAATCTAAAATACAATGAGAGATTTTTTTATAGTAGAGAGAGAGAAGAAAGATATTGCTTACTGATATTCATGATGGTACAATAAAAGTTCTATGTTTCATTTGTGTTTGTAGTTGTTATGCCACCCACCATCTCCAAAGTTTCATGAATTTACATGCTACTTTTTCCTATTAAATGTACAATCAAACCTGTGTATAGTGACCTACGCAGGAACAGGATTCACGGAAAACACTTTGTTCCTCAGATAGGATGATAAATGGAGGTCCCGTGTATGAGACAGTCACATCTCATGCACGCTCTGAACCTAGTCTACTTCTCGAAAAGAGTAGGGTGTTAACGCGGTTGGACGTAATGACACATAAATGTTAGTAGAAGTTATTCTACATGTTGCCCATTTTGTGTACAAAAACACTACCTCAAATCCCTTATTTACATCTATAGGACAGAATTTCTAAAATTAGTAAAATAAATTGATATAAAGCACAAGTTGCATAAATGTTTTCTATTCTTATTACTCATTTGTCAGTTCACCCATAAAGTATGAACAAAATAAGGAGAGAAGAAAACTAGTTCTAAAAATAGGCCTCTTACAATCCAGACCAGCTTAGAATTATTGTGACCATCAATCAATACATGAAATAATTATGTCTTGTTTTTGTTAAGATGGAGAAAGAATAACAGAAAATCCTGCAGATGACAAAAAATTAATAATTTGTTTTTAAATAGTCGACCCCATTTAGTATGAAACCATACAAATGGAAGAAAATAGTACAAAAATAGGCATCTTACAATCCATTCCAGCTGAAAATATTGTTTTTAATCAATTCTCCGTACGGAGAAAGAATAACAAGGAGAAATTCCCCAAGATGACGAAAAAAAAAAACCTCAAGCAAATCAGGATATCAATTAAGATACGTCATAAGCCTCAGAGAGTATTAAAGGGACAGTGTTGTGGTGTTATTTGTTTTTTAATTCAATAACTGCAGGCGGTTGAACAGAAAAACATAAAATTGAGGAATAATGATAATTTTCAAGTACAGTAAAAACCTGTGTATAGTGACCATCCACGGGAAACAAGACACGTTCCATTATTTAACTTTTGGTGGCCACTATAGGGAGGTTGGCTGGTGGCGAGTTAGTTCTAAGGTTTCTAAATTTCACTTTAATAAGCAAAATCGGTTTAGAAATGGCTAAGATATCACTATTTAGAGGAAAACAAAATACAGCAAAAGCTTTGTAATTCATGCATAAATATTTGTGCAAGTACAGTTACCAGCACATTGCCTATCATAAAAGTTATGAAATTCTCAAGCCCATTATTTGCCAGGATTGCTCTGCTTTTAATTAGCCAATTTAGATTGTGTTTTTTTTGTGTAGCACATTTAAAGAAAGTTGCAAGTATTGCACCATTCCTTTAAAGGTAGCCTTTCAAAGAGTCTTTGATAACGTAGGCAGAAGATATTATGTTAGAAAAATGAAACTAATTGCATACCTGTGGGTATATTGTTATATATATATGGAGGATAACAACCCACGCAGATATTATGCACCTGAAAATAACATTTGGACGTCATCGGCCCTCCGTCTGCAAACAGATTAGCAAGCTTGTGACAATTGTTGACTTGATGTGCTAATTTAAAACTTGTAGTACTTATGCCAACCTTGAGAGAAGATCAGAGCAGATCTATAAACAATCCTAAGTCCCTATAAATAATTGTAGTACCTTTAGTACAAGTGTGTATTTGCAGGAAGTAAATAGCAAGGTAGGTAATGTTTGTGTCCTGTTTTGGTTTGGGTTCAATGTGTATTTATAGACTTTGGACTTTATTAGATGCTTTTCAAAAACATGAAATATTTATGAATTTCCTTTTTGTTTTCTTAATGCTGATAACACGATTGTACAATATGAGCATTCAAAAATACAGATAACATTGTGGAATTTTATTTTCCCCCCAAATTAAAACTGGTGATATTGTTCATAAATACATTTACAAATTAAGGTGAATCTTTATATCATAATTTTGCTTTATAATAATTAAATCAACAGCCGTGATACAATTTCCTGAAAGTTCACAAAAGAAGGAGAACGATATTGTATTTGTATTGAACTACATTCTGTCTATTTCCAGCTTGTAATCTATAATGTATGTCCACCGTTGTATCAATATTTGAAGGAATCGTTATCTGCCTCCTGTCCTTAATAAGCGCTTGCCATCTTTACTGAACATTGACTGATCTGGCGGCAACGTTGACTGCCATTTAGCCGAGTTTCTGATAATTTATGAAAGCATTTTCCCCCCTAAAAATATAAAAGTATAGTGTACGTGTGCATACTGCGGCGATATCTCCTCCATATGGAAGCTTCCGGTCGCCAAATCTCCTCACAGACAGGTATCCTTTTCATATCAAAGTTACAGATTTAAATCTTTAAAGAAGCGGTATTTAAGCCTTTTCAGGACGGGTTCTAAAAATTAAAATCGCTGATGACCTTTCTGCCCCTATGCCTTCAATTTTCTTACCCCTCCTGAAAATAAAAATCTGTCCACTGTGACCTACTATTGAAATTGGAAAACCTAAGGCTTTGTAGTTTTCAATAGTTGCGTGCTGAGCATGTACATGTAGGTGTATACAAATGTTGCATTAAACTGTAAACATTTTCAGGTGGTTTCACCATTAGAATAGTCTAGATATTTGTTCTGATACAAATTTAAGACATTTTTAAAGAAATGGTTTAACTCTGTATGTGAAAGGCTGAAAGGGGTACCGTATTCGCCGGCATAATGGCCGCACCCGCGTAAACGCCGCATGCCGACTTTGAGCATTGAAATTGAAAAAAAAAAAAGTGGGAGAAAAGTGCGCTAGGAAAACTGGCGACAAAAAAAGCGGGAATTTAATGGTTTTCCAAATTGTTCTCATCTTGATATATTTCTTTAACAATATTTACGAAAATATAGTTACAAAATATTCAGAATTACCTTAGTTTCGAGCAAAAATATAGTTTTCCCGAATAGATCTCTAGCGCTACATGTATTACGAGATTGCCAGCACTTACGAGATTGTCAGCGCAGCTGGCTTACGCATGTACATGTACAAATATTTACGTACGTAAACGTTTGTACATCGAGTCAATCGCGTAGCTCGCGAGCAAGCCTTAGCACGCGTACGCGGCGCTCTGCTGTCTTTGCCAAAACCATTTAGTATACATTATCTTTATCATGCGATCATGCAGCAAGCGCGGCACTGGCAGTGCATTTTTTTCGTAACTTTGAAGTTAAAAACGTATCGGATTTAGCAAATATCGGCAAAAAAGTGTGATAAACCATTCTAGGCCAGGGTAAACGTAGACAATTTGGCTAAATAATGTTTTATCACCCAATACAATACAGTGCAATACAACCAATAGTCCCACACCTGCTGAAATGTGTTGTTTTGAGGTCAGTCAAGAGTGAAAATTTGACTATCGCCGCGTATACGCCGCACCCCATCTTTGCGGGGTTTTTTCGAGGAAAAAGTATGCGGCGTTTACGCCGGCGAATACGGTACATGTTTTCTAATGTGTTTGTTTATTATTTAACTTACAGCACATTTTCAGGTTGTTTGAACATTAGAATGTTTGAGCTCTTTTCTGATAATTATTTATTTCAAGATGGTTTTAGAAACGGGTTTAACTCCCAATGTGAAAGGGGTATATAATTTGGATTGGAGATCTATGGGAAATGACTCTGGGGTGCTTTACCATACTGTGTATTTAAATGGATGGGTTTTCATATCTCGGGGGAGGTTTCAGCTAGGCTTGCATATCAATGATTTTCTTCCCCTTTTACATACTGTATTTTTAATGGAAGGAAGGGAATTCGTGGACTATTGTATGGGTGATTAAATGCCAGAAGTTGTTCAGAGTCAAGAGAGAAATGGAGACTGAGAAATCGATGTATCTCGAATACCCTAGGTAACCTTTTTCATTGTCTTTATTTTCCATATTGTCCAAATTTTCAGCATTTATTTTGAAAATTTATATCTTCAGCATTTTTGTGACATAATATCCTCAACATTAATTTGAAATAATTTAGTCAGTAATAATTTGAAATAATATAAAACTACAGCATTTTTTTGTTTTTTTAAATCCCACATATGGCACATATTTTATATTAAATTTATAGTGTACAGGGCTTCATGACAGTACTGATAAACAATATGTTAGTTACTGGTTCTATTGATAATTGAAAAAAAACAAATGCAAGTTAGGCAGGTGCGAGCCTGGGGGTAGGCTATAATTAACCATCAAAATGTAGTTTCTTGCTTTCAAATGATGAGGAGAAGATGATAAGAAGACCGACTATCTATCGCATGGGTTTTTCCCTCAACCTCAATTAGCCGTGATGTGAAGTTGACTCAATTGCAGAGGAAAGGTATTCTTACATGGTCGCATGCATACATACAACAGATCCTGTACTGTACTGTAGAAGCAAGGTGGTTTGTCGTGCATGCATGCATGCATGCATTAGTTGGCCTTCGGGGTGCGCAGGTTTTGATGTCGGCGTGCCTTCACAGATGGTGACGGTGGCCGTTGCGGATCTCCGGTGATATAATGCCCTGCCGCTTCTCGCCCGGCTAAAAGCGGAAGGACCGCCCACCGCGTCTCGTTCCCGTGATGTCATGATGTCGTCACTGCCGAGCCAGCTCCATTTGTTGCGCTTCATTCACAACCACGTCATCCGGCCCCCGACGAAAACAGTACGGCGGCAAACATTGGATGTTTGCGGAGGAGAGAGAGGAAAAGAGGGAGGAGGGAAAAGGGACAGGAGAAGTGAAGAGGGGGAGAGGAGAAGATGAGAGCGGGAGAGGAGAAGATGAGAGTGGGAGAGACGCAAGGGGAGAGGATAAGAGAGAAAGAAGAGGAGGTTGGGAGGAGAGGATGTATGAGAAGAGAGAAGAAAGGAGAGGATGAGAGGGGAGAAAGGAGAAGGGACAAGAGAAGTGAAGGGGGAGAGGAGAAGATGAGAGAGGGAGGGGAACAAGAGGAAATGATAAGAGAGAGAAAGAAGAGAGGGGGAGGAGAGGTAGGAGACGAAGGAAAGGATATATGAGAAGAGACAAGAAAGGAGAGGAGGGGGAGAGGGAGAAAGGAGAAGAGAGGAAATGAGAAGGAGAGGAGTAAGGGGAGATGTGGGGAGGAGAGAAGAGAAAAAAAAGGAGAGAGGAGATGAAAGGAATAGAGAAAGGGGGGAAGAGTGAGAAGAAGAGCGACCTTGGAGGGAGAAAAGAAGAGAGAGAGAGAAAAAAAGGTGAGGAGAAGAGAGGAGAGGAAAAGTGGGCAATGGTATCTTGAGCATCTAATTTGCTCCTCTTCCTTGTTGTTCTCTCCAACCATATCCACTGTTGTCTATTTGACACCTTGCCTCCCCGATTCGATACAAAAGCTTGCCGCTGCGGTTTACCGCCACTTCCGATGTCAATTCCGCCCACTCATCCCCCGCCCCCTTAATTGTTTGCCGACAGCCCTCTCTCTACCTCTGCTCATTACGTGCGCCAGTCACCATGGCTCACGGAGAGAGAGAGAGGGGACAGAGGGAGAGAGTGAGAAAGAGGGGAAGAATATTGCATTTCCGCACGGAAAACGTCTGCGAGTATAGAGCCTTTAGAGGAGTCATACACTGCCATTAATAGCTCTCTCGTTTCTCGCCGGGGTTTTATTTTTCGAACCAGCAATTGTACACATATCTATAAATGTGTAATGGAGAGGAGGATGAGCTATTTTTGAAAGCTTTGCAGGAGAAATGTGAATATTTATTGCGATATGCGGACAAATTTATGGCTGCGCTTCCCCCCCATGTAGACTGGATTATCATCTTTTTCCCCCCTGTACATAATACGTCTTTTGGTGCTTGACAAGTTATTACCAGTCTTTGGCTTTGAACATATTGTGGCAAAATAGTCATATTATTTTCTTTTGTAATTTCATAAATGAGGAAATTAATCAATCTCTCAAAAGTAAAACCCAACTAAAATGAACAGTCTGTTTGCACAGTATGCAAATTATGAATTAAAGAAAAACCACTCACGTGGCTCAAAATATTTTGCACATTACCATGTGTTAGTACACAGATTTTTACAAATAGTGTGCATTAAATATATATTTTTAGATCTGATAGATATGTTTCCATTTTTATTTTCATATTTTGGAGAAAAAACAATCAGTACTTGTCTGATGCCAAATTTGGTTTGATAAATATTTTAAATTTAAAAACTACATAAATACAATATTCTGAAGAAAAAAAAATCTTCAAAGGTTGTATCAGAACACCAAATGATAAAACGCGATTCATCAGTTTTCAAAATTTATTACCTTGTCTTTGATATGGACGTGTACAAAATGAAGATCTGTCTGTGCATGCTAAATTTGACCCACATCATCGATATGGGTTATATTGTAATTCGGTGTGATACTTCAAGCAGGCTTCCGGTCACTGCCACTTAGTGAAATATATACATGGCGGCTCAGGACAATCGAGCCCTCAAAATGCCCGTAAAGAGCCCCCAAAGTTCATAAAACATCCTCTTTAAATTTGTCTTTTGTAGTTGAAAATTTCAAAATGCTTTTTCCATACTGTGGTTAATCTAAAAATTGGGTTAGAAAATCAAATCTGTGTTTCTTTGTTTGGGGCCACCAGATTTGAGTTTTGGGCCACTAGACTGGGCCACGAGGCTAACGATTGAGTTCCCGGTATTGACTATAGGCAGCTTGGTTGCTGTAGACAGGTGGCTGCTAAGACAGGTGGCTGCTAAGACAGGTTTGACAGTATTCTCTTTCAAACAGGATTCGGGTGGCCCAAAAGAAAAGAAATAAAGAAAAGGTGTATAGAACAATCATGAGCCTTGCCCTTTATACAACAGAGAGAGAGTGAAAGTTAGAAATTTGCAAACAAAATAATCTCTTGAAAGTTCTGTTGGCCCGGAGCCCCTAATCGAATTAAGGTGTCCCAAAACGAAAGAAAAGAAGAAAAAAACACAAAACAATGTACAGTACTACAATCATGAGCCTTGCCCTTGATCATGACAGAGAGAGAGTTAGCATGAATTTCCTATCTTCCCAAGTTCATTCATTCATTACAACCAGAGATACACGTACTTCAAAGTCGGGAAGACGAAGAAAAAAATGTGCCCATATTGAGGAGGTTTCTAGAAGAGTTGCGTACTCTTCGTAGAATCCCTCTATGCCCCCTTCGGCGAGAAAGCACTCCACTTACAATCTGTAATGAGCGTGTCCAAGCATTCCTTCGTCCGTTTTTGTCTTCTCTCTTTCTCCGTTAACGATCCGTGTTTTGTACACTTATAATGCATATATATTGCAGGCTACACGTTACGATGTACATACACAATGTATGCATCCTGCATGCTAATTGTATGAATGAGATATTATAACAAGTCAAGTCGTCAGAAAGCACTAACGCCGGCCTCATATTTTATACAAGTATATTAAGTGTATGGTATGCGAGTAGTACGACTGATAATATATATATTATAAGCCTTGCAGGCATTTATGCAATCTCGCATTTTCAAGTTTAATAGCGAGAGTATTGGAGGGAAATGAGGGGTTAGGGTAGGGCAATGGTCGATCAGGGAATGGGATGAGGAGTGATATAAACGGTGAAATTAATACTTGTATTCCGTATTTCGAATTCAATTTTATTTATTTATTTTGATATTATTAGTAGAATTTAAAAAAAAATTAGTATCATATAGTTTTATGTTTTTCTTGCTAATAAATTATTAGTATTACTAGGGAAGGGTGGTCAATGTTATTCTGTGTAATATTTCCATTTTTATATTAAAAGAAAATAGGGGGTAAAAGTAGGGCATCGTAAAATAGGGAGTTTGCGGTTCGGGGAAGGAGCGGGGGGGGGGGGGGGGGGGGGGGCGTTTGGGTGGTCAGTTATTAGGGAAGGGTGGTGTGACAGTGGTCAGTGTTATTCTGGGTAACGTAGAGGGTGGGGATAGGGGATAGGGGGAGGGTGGAGGAAATGTTCTTGAGTGATTAGGAGAGGACGGATAATTTTATCCCGCCCGGTTCCGTTACCTCGTTTGTCGAAGATCCGCGCTAATTTTTCGAAGGACATCCCCGCGGGTGATTTAAGGAAGCGACACCCTGAGTCACGTAAACTGAAATACGACTGACCCCCATCTCAACCGCACTCAACATTCCCAGGAAGTCTGCATGTCATTGGGAATATCTGGTTTATTGCCTGTCTTAAAAAAGAAGCAAGGTCTGTAGTTTAAAAGGATCTAGTAACATTGTCCAAATCCTTTAAACTTACTTGGAACTCTTTGTTGTCAACCTTGTTGTATTCGTTCTAACGATAGAATCATGTGACAGGTTTTGGTTTATCAAATTTCCCGTAACGATTGAAATGTTCTGATTTCTAACTAGCCACTGGATAGTCAGTGCAATGAGTTATCAATTATCACTTTGCATTTTCGCTGATTACTCGGCCATATAACATTAATTTAAGGTGAAATTTTCACACATTACTTAGTAGACATATCAGATAACAACCATACACGTTTTATCAACCATTAATCACTTTTTGCACACGTCAACAAAGTTACTAGATCCCTTTAACGTTCGTTGCTAAACCCATTTAGAACTGGGTCCGAAAATACTTGGGCTAGGGTCTGTGGGGAAATACATGTACATGTTGTACCAACATTGAATGTAGGTTAAGAACTTATCCCAGAGGAAATGATGTTTATGCACAGTTTTATGAGTGCTCACTAGCTTTCAGAATTGATCCAGTTAGATGGTGAACTTCTCATGTATAAAGCTAAATATGTAATTTCCTAGAATTTCTATTCTGGAAAGTTTCATTTTTATTTGTATTTTATGTATTCGTTTTTATTTCAGTAGGGTAGCTCTGTCAGCGATCGGAGCACTGTTTTCCACATAGGCCCTACAACATAATACAAAACATAGCTACATAAACCAAAGAAGTACAATATATATATTTTTACAAATACAAATTCAACATTGAAGGAATTAAACAATACATTTTTAGTGAGGATGTACAGTGTATGTTTTCCTGAAAATATCTGGTTCGCTTCAAAGCTAGCAAGGTCATATTAATTAGATTCACACCGCATACTAATAAGAAGTCAGGGCTCTGTTAATTTTTTTAGTGAGACCCTTTGATCATGATTTCTGGGTCGATTATATAAATTGTGAACTTACTTTGTCTCTAAGATGATTTCCGAGAAAGCTGTAATTTGTCTTGAAAGTATTGTTATGACTCATTATTTCATAATTATTATCCCCTTGCCTACAGGAACCTGGTGGGATGTAGTATTTCAGAATCTTGAAGGGGACGGGTAGAGTTCTTGATATTGCCTTTATGAGAAGAATGTATTGGAATAAACTAGGGCCCTGTTATGTAAGCATCATACTTTGATTGTAATGGCTCGATTCTACTCATATTGTAGATTGTGATTAAAAATGAGCAAAGACAATGGGATTCCAATGGGATATTGTAGATATGAACTTTCTAGATTTCAGAATTTCCCAGAATTCTCCATTATGAAAGTTTCGTTACATTTCTAATAGTTTGTTGAATAATTTAATCAAGTTGTAAGGTTGACATTTGTTATGTTTGCTAAGAAAGTATGTGATGAAATGCAAGTCATACATTAGGTTAGAAAATTGTCAAGTTTGCTGTCATATTGCAGGCAAATACCCTGTGGTTCAAATGCCGCCCCAATTCTCCTCTTCAAGGTCAAAGGTCAAATTTACTTTTGGCTGCGAACAAGATATAAATGAACTCTGTCAAAGAAAAAGTGAGACATATCTATATTGAATTAGAGAGAATATTGAAGTTTAGTGCATTGTGGCAGGCAAGTTTCCTGTGGTTCATGATGTACCTGACCACATCCACCTTCCAGTCATATCCCTAAAGGTCAAAGTTCAACTTCTGACATTTAGCTGTGACCATGGTTGACAGGTACAGTGTTCTATGATTGGGAATAAAATGTGAGACAAAGTACAGGATATATTGTTCAAAAGAGGTGAATTGTCACATGTGGCCTTCTGGCAGACATGTTTTCCTGTAGTTCACATCCTTGTATCTAAACAGCATCCTGCTGTTACAAGGTCAAAAGGTTGTCTCAATGGTTCAAAAGAGGTGAATCGTTACATGTGGCCTTCTGGCAGGAAAGTTCCACTGTGGTTTACAACCTTGTACCTTCCCACATCCTGCTGTCACAAGGTCAAAGGTCAACTCGATTGACATTGCCCAGGATTGACATTGGGTTCTGGATAGCTTTGCAGTGCAAAAAGCAGTCCTGAGATTGTTATTGTTGCAAAATCACTTTCAGTTTTTTGTTTGTTCACATTCATTGTTTATTTGGTAGGAAATACTGATCACATTGAACTAACATTGAATGTTGGTAATTATGAAAAAGAAACAACTTCTTGTTAGTTCTTTGAGTTGAAGTTAGGTGCACTTTGTACTGGGAAAAATATCAATGTATTTATGATTTGATCAAGGTGCAAAGTTGCACAAAGTTATTGGTGAATTTGAAAAAGTGTAGATTAAAATATTGATACATTGTCAAATGAACTGTGGAATGTTGGTTAAAAGAATGTACAATGTATCTGAATAATTGTAATTGATGTGAAAATGCACCTATAATTCTGTATCCACATCAACTGTTTAAAACCATGAATTGAAATAATAAGGGATGTTCTGAAGTCTGAACCTCTTTGTCCGTGACGTTCATGATGAGGCATTTTGTGAAAAGGCCTCTTTTTTCACTAAATTGAATCATAATTTATAATTGAATTAAAGTTCTTGAACTTTTTCCAAACATGTTATTAAAAAATCCAGTAAGCCGTTTCCATTCACTTCCATTGGTCAGCCAGGGTTTCTAGGAAATTTGTCTGGTACGCAGTATCCAACTTCCCAACCCTTTTTCCCCACAGGAAGTTTATTTTCCCCCCTCTTTTTTAACTCAATGGTGATTATGTGTCAATTAAAATCAAAGTGTCTCAAATTTGTCATTTTTAAAGTAAATAGTTGATTATGATTATTAAAAAGTCATTTTGTTTATTTGTCTTTACAATGATTAAAAACTTTCGGCATTGCCAATTTGTCAATTTGCAGTATGCATTTTGTACATTTTTGTGAACAACTATTCTGCTATGTCATTTTTGTTTTTGTCAAATGATCAACAGGATTTGGCCTTGCCAATTTGTATTTTGTGGGTAGAAAAGTTATTTATTTTGAGCGATCTAGAGTGAAACAAGAACAAACAAAATTGTCATAAATAAAAGAGTGCTTATTTTAGATTCAAAATCCAGAAAACAAACACGTATTTACAGGATTTGTGCGCATTCCCGTATAAGCCAAGGACTAAAATTGTCCTTCTTGCAGTGGGTTTGTGTAAAATAACACCCACAATTACGCTGATTACGCCGGGCAAAAGCGTCATATTCATGTATCCATTTCACATTATGGTTCCAAACTTAAACCATTACAGAAGTGGTTAAAAAGAACCTGATGAAGCCAAGCCTCTTTCTTAACTAATGCCCAGACAACAAATTTAAAAAGTCATATTATTACAGGTATTTGAGCCATTTTTTTGTAATCATTTAGTGAAGTTCATTCACACAGCTATTGAGAACACGTCGTGTGCGATTTGATTGTGAGTGTGTCCGATGACCGGGGTAATGATATCATTGTAAAGGGCTTAAAGATGATGATTAATCATATTAGGTGGTATATTTATAAATTTAGCATTTTATTATTATTAATTAAGGCGGTTGTTCGTTTCATGTGCCACTGGACGCGGCGGTTGATTGTAGATTGGTCTAATCTAAATATCAGAGTCCTATCACATCATCAAAGTTGTGCCATTTCTGTTCCGTTTGTTTATCACCCAAGTGGGTCTCCTGTATTATTCAGATTTCAGTATGAAATTCAGATTCATCTTCATGGTAGTCTGTTCTCACATATATGTTTCACCGTTTTGGAAACGTCTTACTCCCGATTTGAAATGGGTTTTTACCTTTCTCACCATCACCTCGAGGCTAATGTGTATGAGCTGCAATATGGGATCTGTAGCCGACTTCTGATTAAAAACAAAACCGAAAAACATACTAAGATGCAAAGAGCCACTGGGAGCTGCAATCATCTAATTGGCGACTTGAATTTTTCTTTTTTTCCTTCTTTTCTTGGGGTCAAATTATTAGAGCATTCTTTTTTTTGTCCTCCAAATTTTGATGATTGTCCTAGATGACGCAAGATGTATTAGTCATTGTTATGGGGGGTTTTGATTACTTTTATACTCTTCAAGCTCTTTACGTAATTTGTAGGGCGTCTGGAGAATCTTATAGAATTTTTATGCCATCACGTAGAAGAATAATCTTTAGTGTACCATGGTATACTCTACGTTCTTGAAATAGTTAAAACTCATTCAATGTTCTGAATAGCTTAAAGATATTATGATCATAATTTTTCATTTACAATTACATTATTATAGATTGTTTTATAGCATCATTAATGTCATTGTCGTCCTCGTAGTCGTCATCTTCATCTTCATCATCATCATCATCATCATCATCATTTCTTCATGATCTCATCATTTTTGCCATCATGATTGTTGCAATTATTGACAATATGATTGTCGTCATCATCATTATCATCAATGCCTAAATTGATTATCATCATCATCATCTTGATAATAATTGTTACGCTTTATTTCCTTCATGCACAGAAGATCCCGCAGTGAGAAAGCTCCGGGACCTCCTATCGAGCATCCAGACGCCGGAGATCGAGCAGATCACAGCGAGATCAGCGACGGTCAGGTGGTCGCTGCCGGAGCCCTACCCCACGGGCCAGGGGGACGAGGACCTCTACGAAGAGCAGGGCCTGGACCCGGCAGCCATCAGCTACGAGCTGAGGGTCATCGACAAGGCCAAGAACAGCAGTCCTGGAACCGTCTACTGGTAAGAACTGGACCCATTCCTAGACATGTTGTTATATGCCTGTGTGTGCGGTAGCAGCGTGTTTGTCCCATGTGTTATTGGATGAAGAACTGGTCCTTGTGTGATTTTGGTGGTCCAACACAAAACAAAAAAACATGTCTGTTGCCTAGTCCTGTAAGTATAATTAATACAAAAAGCTTCATCTCTTTGGTGATCCCTCTCACATGTATTCGTAAGTTGATTTCTTTTCCTTTGGGTTTGTGTCGGGTTTCTATTGCTTCTGACCATCACGAGCATTGGAAAGGGTTTCTGGCATGGACAGCAATCAGCTTTCTAGCTCCGTTATTAGAACACTGATGGATGAACTAAATTTTGGTGGCATTGGCAAGCGGAGCAGGGCAAATTTTGAGCCCCAAGTAGAGCGTTGTTCCCACTGACTACTTTGGCAGTAAAATTATTTGACGTCAGTCGTCCACATTACTATTTTAGGGATATCTAGACATATTTCAAGCCAAGGACCAACATATTTGCCCCAGAAAGGTTTTTTTTTGCCTGAAGCAACCACACCAAACACAGAAATGCCATGTACAACAACAGCAACAACAACCTCAAACCAATAAACAAACAAGGAAATAAACCAACGGCTGAAAGGAAAAGGTTCCATTGCCCATTGTAAGGTAAACATATGCTGGCAAAAAAGGTTGCACAACCCAAAACAGCAAAGTAAAAAAGAAAAGAAAAAAAAGAGAGGTTTCATAACTTGAAAAAAAAACCTTGGCCGTTGAACCACAGTATAAGGTTATTGGGACAAGTCCCTGAATTTGGTGCTTTCCACAAATAGGATTGGATTAAATTGCGGACACTCCCCTTACATGTCAAGCCTGTAAATTACCTATAATGGTTTTTCGCTGGTAAGTGGACCCAAACAAGATGGAAGTATTTTGGAGAGAATCACCGTAATAACAACCGTTTGTAAGGAAGGAGAATCGGTTAGAAAATTCTGCCACTGATGTGCTCGCCCATTTTATCTGACCTTTTCTGAAGAGATTGTTGATGTTGTATGATATATTTTGCATAAGACTAGGGCCCCCATAACAAAAAGATTCATGATTAATCATACAATCCTAAATAATTAAAAATATATAAATTGTAACACCTTGTATGGATATTTATAATAGCAACAGTGCTTTAACGCAGTATGTGATGTATTGAGTAAAGCTCTGCAAAACAAAGCACATTATCACTTGTTACATCATACAATTACGCATGGATAACAGATATAAGTGTCAAATTTACACCTTACATATTTATGTGATGTACTTTACATGTACTCATACAACTTGTAACACCTTGTATGGATATTTATAGCGACAGTGTTTTAACGCAGTATGTGATGTATTGAGTAAAGCTCTGCAAAACAAAGCACATTATCACTTGTTACATCATATAATTACGCATGGATAACAGATATAAGTGTCAAATTTACACCTAAGTACATATTTATGTGATGTACTTTACATGTACTCATACAACTTGGTAACACCTTCTTTCAGATATCTTTGACATAAAGCAGTGTTGAAATCCAATACAACTTATTTGACATCTGGTCTACATACATGTATGAGATACTTTGGGTGTTAAATTAAACACACTGGTGTTGGGTAACTGCAACATTTGTCTCTCACACTAAGCACACAAGTCTTGTGTCAAGTCTCTTACATTTATTTGTTATATAAATGTTTGACCAGTATTTATTTGGTACTTTATTGAACAAAATCACATGGGTTCAGGCCCAATTAGCCCACAAATGGCAAAAGCCCTGAAAATCATTTTAAAACATCCCTGTATATAAACTCCCACAGAGTTCAATGGAAAACGAATTGGGCGGGGGGGGGGGAAATTAACAAATTGACGAGAACAAACATGCACAATTCTCCCAAATTGTTGGGACAAGTACAATGTGAAAACTATAACTATAACTATATTGGTGATCTGAACCTGCGGGGCCAATGCTCATATATTCAGCCCTGCTATAGCGGTGGGTTATGAAACCTATCCATATTGGGGGGGGGGGGGGGGGGAGTTTTGAAGTATCCCTACAAATTGTTTTATATAATTATAAGTCAGTTATGATTTTATTATTATTATTTTTAATTAATTAATTTATTTTTTGAGGGGGGGGGGGGGGGGGCTCTTTTTGATATTCTGGGGGTAATATTGCTCTGACCCCCTGTGTATTTTACCCTGCTGAGTATTTATTATTTTGCCGGTTTGCCCTAGTTATTTTTCAATGAAACCTCTGCATGGAGACTAACCTTCAAGATGATGAATGTGACCGTGATTTGAACCTGACCGGGTGCAGACCATGTTTCATTTTTAGAATGTCTGAAGCTTCCTCATTCCTGTGAATTTCTTCCAATTATAACATTCCCCGTGTGGGAGATTTGCATGGAGTCGCTGGTATTGGGTGCACTTTAAGGGTACTATCGGGCATTCAAGTCCCAATAGAATAAGTATATTGTTGGTTTAGAATGAGAAGGGCGGTACGTCACTTTTAGCGATTCAGAGATAATTACGTTTAAAGTTGAGGAGTAGTTGTAGACATCAACTTTGACTCTTTTATAAATGTTTTGTGTTGATATCTAAACAAAAATTTAAATTAATCATTATCAAAAATGTTGGCATCTCATAGTTGAAGCTCTGATTTTCCAGATGGTATGCATAAAACTCAATTTAGCAAAAAAATGATTTAATGCCCTTATTGTTCTCACCTGAAGATGAGGACCATGTGTTGAAGAGCCTCATTATAAAGTATCTGATATTTCAATGTAGAGGAGTAAAATATATAGCAATGTGAAGAAATTATGAGGAGCTTGTATAGATAGCTGCATTATAAAGTAACTGATATTTGAATGAAGAGGAACAATGTTATTTCATTAAAGGGATCTAGTAACTTTGTTGACATGTGCAAAAATTGATGAATGGTTGATGCAATGTATATTGTTGTTATCTCATATGTCCACAGGGTATTGTGTGAAAATTTCAAGTCAAATGGACATTGCATGGCCAAGTAATGAGCGAAAATGCAAAGTGATATTCAGTAACTCACTGCACTCACTTTGTACACAGAAGAAAAACTCGCCCGGAGTTTTTCTTATTTTAATACTTCAATCATACATATCTTTGTAACGAAAGGGAAATTTGAAAAACAGAAACCTGTCCCGTGATTTTATTGTTAATACGAATACAACAAGGTATAAGGGAACCGCTAGAATTAGAATTTTATTTTGAGGATTTGGACAATGTTACTAAGTCCCTTTAACTGTCAAATAATAACATATTTATGAGACAGCAAAAAATCAAATAAAAATAATCTAGTCATTATTCATTATCTTTGAGTGAAAGATGAGATAGCAAGGCAAAAATGGAGCCACTACAGTATGTACATTAGTTTTGTTGGTACAAAGGCAACGAGAATCATATCTCATCAAGAATAAATGGAGATAATAACCTTGGCATCAGAGAAAAAAATGATAAAAGGCCCGGATAACATTGGCTTTGAGTGAGAGATGAAAAAGAGCAAAACAAAATGTTCTCATTATGTTCATGATAGTAGCTTAATAATGAAAATCAAATCTCAACAGGAATTGATGAAGATAATACCCTTGGCATACATGTAAGAAAAGAAACAAAAACAGAAAAGGAATAAATTTACATGCCCCCTACTAGGTGAAGCTTCCAGTAGCAACATATTGTAGTTCTAAAAAACAAAAACAAAAAAAAACCTGTTTGAAAGAGAGATTGAGGAGTGGATAGATGAGGAAAATTCCCTATAAAATAATGTTGTCCATATTCGTTGCATGGACAAACATGTATGCAGCTACTTCTAAAGGCATTAAGTCTTGTGAGGAGGATACAAACGTAATGAGACTTGGCAAACCACCTTCACCTTTTAATACATAACATGAGATTGATGAACTACCCCGTTTGCATACGTAGGTAGGGTCAATAACCTGATCACTGTCATAGTAGATGGGAGAGGCGTTCGCTTTCATTTGTAAGATGATAGAAGATGAGGCCTGTATGATGCTGAAGGTAAACAAATGAAGTAAATTAATAGACCTTATATATCCATTTTCATATGGCACAGTCCCATAGTTTGTTGTTTAAAGGGGACCACCAGGCAAAGAACAACACATAGTTATATATGTTTTGGTACCGTTTTGTGATATCAAATAGATACCCAACATTTTGCAAAGGGTTGTGTAATTCATGAACAATGCAATTAATTACCAGCACTTACGGAACCATTATTATTTCATGGTTCCATATGGGCCAAACATTTGCGAGTGCGCCAATCCTATTAACGCGTACGTTTGGAGACAATAGAATCCCAAACGATTCATTCGCTCTGGACAAGGGTAGTCTTCGTACATGCAGACCCATAAACGCATGCTTTAGAATGGTGATGCGTTTTCCAATTACACATATTTTTTTTTTCTGGAAACATATTTTTCTGAACTTGTTGATGGAATGGACTACTAAAGATGTTACCTTTCATTTATAAGAATATTATTTTTGGGTTGTGGTACCCTTTAAGTATTTTGAACCCTGGTCATTGTCATACTAGACTGGAGAGCATTCCCTTTGTATGATATATGATAAGGCCTGAATGATGCTGAAGGAAAACAAAGTTATTTAAAGACCTAATAAATCTATTTTTCATACTTCTTTAGTCCCATTGTATAAGTATTCACTACCGTAGTTGCTGTCATAGTAGATAGGAGATGCGTTCACTTTCATTTGTATGATGATTGAAGATGAGGCCTATAATATGATGCTGAAGGAAAATATGAATATGTACAAAAGGCCTAGTAAATAAATCCATCTTCATATTTCATGTACATTGTAGTTGTACTAAGGGGGACAGCTGCATTTTTAAAAAGTAAAGATAGCACAGGACCATATGGTTTATTGTGTTATTACTTGGTACTGTGGTCACTGTAATAATAGATGGGATATGCATCTGATTTCATTAAAAATGATATAAGGAAATTCTTCTTATAGTTGAACAGAAATGCTAGATGCCAGATCGGGCGACCAAACTAGACCATTTGTGAAAATGTTACTTTCCCTGTACAATATATCAGGCAAGTGCTAGCTAGTAATACACAGAAATGTATCAACTAATAATATATGTGGAGTGGGTAGAACAGGCTAATTAACTGGTAAAATAATAGAGTCAAACACAGCAGCAAATCATACAAGACATCCAAGAACATAGAGTAGAACACATAGCAAGAAGAGACGTGTGGACAAGTTGAAGTCTGGTAATGCATAATATGATGCACTAATTATCTCTGCGTGGAAGATCTAATGTACAAAGGGTAATCGGAGGTAAGCCCTCCTTCACCTTTACATTACACCGGCATACTAGCCTGATGAATGACCCCGTCCACGAGGTCAGTACCCTCATGGGAGATGGGGGAGGCGTTTGCTTTCATTTGGCTGTAAGAAGATGCCTGTATCTGTGGTGTAGCTACATGGGGGTGGGAGTGGGGGCACATGGTGTGTGTTCCCCCCCCCCCCCCCCCCCCCAAAAAAAAAAAAAAATTCTGTGCCCCCCCCCCCCCCTTCATCAGTCCAACCATGCTTATGCCATTGGCCTATATGATGCCGTCATTGTCCTTGTTGAGAAATGATGGAGTGCTGTATCGCCCATATGATGATGCTGTTCTATCTATGGTATTTAAAGGGATAGTAGTGGTTTTGGTCATGCTTTTTTGTGCTTGTTGATAAAATGATGCTGTTAAGGATAGTGGTTGTTTAGGTTATGTGAGCACACAAAATGTTTATTTTGTGTAATACGTTTCATTTGGACAGAAATAATTCTTCCCAGCTTGATTTGGCTACACATCGCCCATGATGATGCTGTTCTATGGTATTTGGTTATGTTTTGGTTTTGGTTATGTAAAGCCCTACGCACACAGAGCCGACCGACCCGATCCGACTGGTTTTCAGTCTGTTCAGCTCAGTATACGTTGCCTCAGGACTCCTGTTTCGTCGGTCAAGAACCAGTCGGAGACCATTCGAGGCCGATCCAACATGTTGCATCGGCTACGACTGAGCGAAACCGACTCTAGCCTGACTAAAAACCAGTTGGATCGGGTCGAGTCAGCTCTGTGTGCGAAGGGCATAAGACCCCGTTTACAGTGAGAAAAAGGCAGGGCCGGGCCAGGCCCGGGCCAGGCCGCGGCCGAGTTGGCCCCGCAATTTTGTGCGTTTACAGTGCGAGGCCAGGCCGCGGCCTACATTGTAACCTTCCAATATTTTGTCGTAGTGGCGCTCTGCATGTAAACAAACGATTATTTTGGGGGGCGCGCCGGGGGTCACAGTGTAGATCCGGTCGCGCGCGCGGGGGATATTTCCAATGAATCTTTTCCCCAATTCCCTATGTTTATGCATGTTAAATGCACGGCGAACTTTCGAATATCACAGCTGACACTTGGCTTGACACACCGAAGAAAATACCATGAAAGCGTGGGTTCGATTGTTATGGTACGGCGTCATTATCCTATGACGTAATGATCCTTTCACTTCCGGGGTAACAGTTGGCCCCGCAATTGGCCGCGCAATTGGCCCCGGTGCGTTTACAGTGAGAAAAGGCCGGGCCAGGCCGAGGCCGAGACTACCTCCAAAGCTGGTCCAAATGCGCGGCCAGTTTGGCCTCGCAATTGGCCCCGGTGCGTTTACAGTGCGGGGCCAGGCCGCGGCCTGGCCGCGGCCTGGCCTGGCCTTTTGCTCACTGTAAACGGGGTCTAAGATGCCTTTATGATACCTTCATTGCCCTTCTTGAGAGATGATGGAGTGTCATATATCGCCCATTGATGATGCCGTTCTAAGGTATTTAAAGGGGTAGTGGTGGTTTTGGTCATGCTAGCACACATAATTCAATTTTTAAAATAAAATGTTTTATTTGAAAATTATTCAACTACATGTACAAGAAAATTGGATTAGCTTTCTCTTTAGGGGGAATATTTTTCAAACAAGCCATCCTAGTGTTTTCTTCTAAAATATGAACATGGGTTGAATGTAGGTTGTAGCATTGAATTCACAAAGTTCTGTTTGTCTTCTTTATGTTTGCACATGTTTGTATTTCTGATCCTGTTTGTACTCAAACACACTTGATTTCAACTGTGAAAAATGCATTTCACTTATTCTGACAGCTTGGCCCAATTTCAAAATTTTATTTTTAAGCGTTCTCCAAGAATTTACCAAACAATCTCTTTAAAAATATGACCAAGGATGCCATGCCACCCCTGATGCTGTCCTCCTGTAGAGAGGAAGGGGAAAAAATGAGCAAGGGGGCACGCTCGGCCAACAAGACCTTTCATCAAACCCATTCTCTTGTTTTCCCAGAAAGGGATATAGCATCTGATTAGCTCTGCAACTAGAATCAGTGGGGATGCGTCACCAATTTGAATGCCTGGAAGCATCAATGTCGTTGGAGAGTCGAGACAAAACAGTCGCCATCTTGAATTATACTCCTATAATTTAGTAAAATTCTGTTCTCTTCTCAAATGGACGTAAACAAATGGTGGAATTCTTCTGGGTCCCACGTGTTCAAAATTGCAATGAATGAGTGGCAGCACAAACTACTTTAAAAAACAGTTCACAGAGTTCACGATACGCGATCCAATAATTAACATCAGTGGCATGCATGCATCCATCTCGAGTGTGATGATGCCTTCTTCTTGGCCTACGTTACGTACGTGGTGTGATGCTGTCCAGTGATTGCCTCTTAGGGAGAAAAGGGAATGACTTCATCTTTTTGTTTGTGTGCTTTTAATGGCCGGAAGAGACGGAATCGTAAACAGATACTCCCTTGGCGTCTGAGAAATCCATAATCCGAAATGATAGATATCCAAATTATAGTTGATACATTTTATCCAAGTAATAGTGTATGACATGTATCCACTCGGTTGACATGTATGTTAAAACATTGTCATTAGATTGGATGATTTTCTCAGCCAGTATTTTAGTATTACTTGTAGCTAGGAGCCTTCAGGGTTTTAACGATGGTTTAAAGTTACATGGATGTCAAAACATTGTTATTATTTGTTGCGAATATCCACATGTAATCCAGTCGTACATTAGATCATGGCTGTTCATTTAAATGCGCCGGGCATTAACCCTTTGCGTACGATATATCACATTTCCTTTATATAGTAGTTCGTTCCTGGAACGCTTTTCATTCAATCATAAATATATTCATAATTAGGGAGACATTTGAACAATCAAAAGTCAAAACCCATTTAATTCTTCTGTTACCATTTAAGTTAACCATCAAGGTACAAGAGAAATTTGAAAGCTCCAAGTGATTTGGGGTCGAAATTGACCAAGTTGATGGATCCCTTTAAAGATTAACCCATTGCCTATGGGAACCTGGTGATCCCTGTTTGATGATTACTCTTCGGGGATCACAAAATCTAGCAAGGAACGGATCAACGTCTCAGTTTTGGACTCCAGAGGACGCTCTTGGAAAGCATCATAATAAAAAAAAGTACGCACTTCTGAAAGGAATTTTTATGGTAGGAGGTTATAAAGGGGTGAAGGATCTTTGGTGCTTGCACTCTACCCCAGTCTTGCTACAGTTGCTGATGCCAGCATATTTTAGTCAGGCAGTCAGTCAATCAGTCAGTCAGTCAGGCAGTCACGGATGCAATTCTGCAACTTGGGTTTGTGGGTATGCATCTATAGCGCTTTAAATAGTAAAAAGAATACTGGTTTGTGATCGAACTTCCCAGGTCAAAACCCATTTTTGATTTAATTGTAGGTTTCAGCTATATTTCACATCTTAGAAGTACTATACCTATTATGTTCTTATAAATACTGTAGGAACACATATTAGAACTGAAATTTAATAGCAATTACCTTGTTTCTATCATTCATTTATATGTCTACTAAAAATTGCTTCAAATAGTACATAATCAATAAAAAAAATCACCAGCACATGTATTGTTATTGCTAAAGTATAATGTTTCTCTTTAGTGACACAAAATCGCTTTCATTTTGGTGGTTTTTTCCCCGGAGCGTCCATACATTGTAGTGGATGATAGACAATTTATGTTTTCTTATAAAGCGGCTGAGTGACAGGAACTCATTATTTTTTTTAAATTTTCACCCTAAATTTACAATGTACATGTATGGTCATGGGTTGAAATCCCAAACGTATGCTTTTTCTGAGAATGCGTTATTCCCCGGTGCAAAAAAGCAGATTATAGTCTGCTGAGGGTGGAGCAATTAATGTGATATTGAAGTCCAAAGATAACATTGGGTGATATGGATGTCATAACAAGTCATTTGTTATCTTATTACATAGGATGTTTGGTAATTAGACAACGAGGAATTGCATCTTTATAAGTGGGAATATGAGATTTAAATTATAGCAAATTGTCTACATTTCTTTCTTCTTTCCCCCAGAAAGATCTATGCTGTTTAGATGTATGAAAATGGTATTATCATTGATATAAAGAATACATCTTTTGTTGCTGGGCATGTTAGATATACCAAGGAGGTTTAATTTTGAAATACACCCCCCCCCCCCCACCAACATTTAACTGAATTTGTAAACAATCATGTTAGGAATAACAAAATGCTAGAATCGGCATCACATTTCATCAGTGTTTTTCTATTCAGTTGAGATATAACAGGTATGTTGCTGGTTCTTCATTCAGTAAAAAAGAAAAACTAAACAAATGTGATGTAAAGTATATTTACAATTTAAAAAAACCCACAGAGATTCAACTCTTATATTATGACATTCTAAATTGAATAGGAAAACAACATCATAAAAACTAATTATGCCCAGTCCGTTAGGAACTTCTATATAATATTAATAACATTTTTTTTGGTGAAGATGATTATTATCCCCAAATGTACCTTGTTTATATTGCTGATCTATTTTCTACTGTCCCAGCGGCATTGAATTGGGCTAATTCAATTGGAAATTCCATAAACATTCACAAATCAAATACAAGGCACATTTTTGTAGGGTGTGGGGTACATATGGTAAGCTGGGATTGTGGGTATAATAAATTGGTGGATGGGTTGGGAGGGAATGAGAAAAGTGGTGTACATTGGGGTAGTGTTCAAGGAATGAGGGTGAGATAAGTGGGGTACATGGTGTAGGGTTCAAGGGATGGGGTGGTGGGGTGCAAGGGATGGGTGGATAAGTTAAGTGGGGTACATGGGAGGTGGGGTGCAAGGGATGGGTGGGGATGAGATTAGTGGGGTAAATGAGGAAGTGGGGTGCAATGGATGGGTGGATGAGTTAGGTGGGGTAAATGGGGTGGTGGGGTGCAAGGGATGGGTGGATGAGTTAGGTGGGGTAAGTGGGGTGCAAGGGATGGGTGGATGAGTAAAGTGGGGTACATGGGAAGGTGGGGTGCAAGGGATGGGTGGATGAGTTAGGTGGGGTGAAAGGGATGGATGGATGAGTTAAGTGTGGTAAATGGGGTAGTGGGGTGCAAGGGATGGGTGGATGAATTAAGTGGGGTACATGGGGAGGTGGGGTGCAAGGGATGGGTGGATGAGTTAGGTGGGGTAAATGGGGTGGTGGAGTGAAAGGGATGGGTGGATGAGTTAACTGGGGGTAAATGGGGTGGTGGGGTACAAGGGATGGGTGGATGAGTTAAGTGGGGTACATGGGAATGTGGGGTGAAAGGGATGGGTGGATGAATTAAGTGGGGTACATGGGGTGGATGGGTGGATGGGGGTTGAAATAAGTGGGGTACATGGGGTGGTGGGATGCAGAGTTGGGTGGATGGGATGAGTGGGGTGCGTTTATTTTTTCCGTAATACATACGCGTCAAATCGACTAAAAGCGCGCTGGTAAGCCAAGACTAGCGTCGCTGCTGTAACGTACATTTCTATGCATCAAACTATGCGACTCTGCGACATGGGGTGGTGGGGTGCATAGTATGGGTGGATGAGGTTGAGATAAGTGGGGTACATGGTATGGGTGGGGTACCTAGGGATGGGTGAGTGGGGTAGTTCGATAATGGGATGCAGTGCAGAAGCGGAAACACAGTGGTGGAATGTGTGTCTAAATGCACGGCTGAATATTTGGTCTGGGGTATTTGCAACTCTGCAATTCTTGTCTGCTACCACCAACCCCATTCCTGTGCCTGAAATCTTTGAAGTCTGGGTTCAATGTCAAACTACAAACTAAGTCATTTTGTGATGGAATGCCATGTAATACCCCAGTCACATCTTGCTGGGAAATTTAAACCTTCATATTTTTAAAGCTGGCAAACATTGGAAAGATTAAGAGCAATTCTATTTTTTTTTAATCCCTAAAATTAAAATCAATATTTCGTCCATAAGAGATGACCCTGTCATACATACTGTCTGTAAGCTATGATCAATTTCATTTTGGCCCTGTTACGTTGTTATGGTAACCGATATACCCCTTGCATAAAACAATTTTGACTAGAACGATCAATCAAACGGATTTGGTTGTGTTTAGTTTATTTTTGTCTGGTCTAGACTTCACACATGTGAGGACTCTAGACCAGACTGAACTCTATAATAGCCTAGACTAGATATTAGACTCAAAACCAGACCAGAATTTTAAACTGGCCTTTTGACATCAAATCTCCCTCTTAGATCATTGCAAGTAATTTAGAGTGGTCTGTAGGCATGTATTGTGGCATAAAATAAAAAGATTATAAACCATTTCTAAACAATTTTCTTCTCTTTGAAAGTTGAATAGCACCTTCGGAAAAGCTACTATACAAATCCATTGATTTTTTGTTTTGTTGAAATATTATGTCAATTTGTTAACCCTATTAAAAAGGGCCAGGCTATTTTAGGTCTTACCGTGGTGTGGGGGGGGGGGGGGGGGGGGGGGCATTACGGCCCGCAGCCTTATTAAGTTTAAATCTGTATAAAGTAGAATTATTACAAAAGTGCTCAGATAAATGCTTGTTCTTGGTGTGAAAAGAGTTGTATTTAGCCTTCAATTTGTACCACCTTGATGAATACACGTAAAATCAATAGAAAGCCACATGTCAAATTTCACACGATATAATACATGCATTACATGTATTATAGGCATGTAAATCAATCACAAGTTATGACATATTGAAATCTGTACTCATAAATAGCATTACTACACAGTTGACATCTAGATTTGTAAAGGATAATGTCATTAAGAAATAAAATGACATTAAAGGGATCTAGTAACTTTGTTGACATGTGCAAAAAGTGATGAACGGTTGATGCAATGTATATTGTTGTTATCTCCACAGGGTATTGTGTGAAAATTTCAAGTCAAATGGACATTGTATGGCCAAGTAATGAGCGAAAATGCAAAGTGATATTCAGTAACTCACTGCACTCACTTTGTACACAGAAGAAAAACTCGCCCGGAGTTTTTCTTATCTGAATACTTCAATCATACATATCTTTGTAACGAAAGGGAAATTTGAAAACCCGAAACCTGTCCCGTGATTTTATTGTTAATACGAATACAACAAGGTATAAGGGAACCGCTAGAATTAGAATTTTATTTTGAGGATTTGGACAATGTTACTAAGTCCCTTTAATGGTATTGTGGGTCAGAGCCTTCACTATGTGATTCCAAGTTTTCAGATTAGAACTATTTCTAAATTTAGGAATATTTACCAAAAATAAACGAGACCTAAATTGAGTTTCTACCAAAATTTTGGACATGATTATCTCAGAAGTATATAACATGTGACTTAAAGCACTCTTCTCTTTCTCAGCCAATAGTATAGTAGCAGAGGGTATGTGGGGTGATGACGATTTTGTTGTAGCAACCGACTGAACTCTGCGACTGATTTGATAATGGCTCCCAATCAAGACTTGCGCAATTGTCTCACCGGTCTCCCAACAGCTGACTGATCTTTGTAGGAGGCTAGTCTTTGTTGGACAGGCTCCTTGGCGTAAATCATATAGGCAGGTTGCCATCTTGCGAATACTATGTGCATGGTGCGGACATTTTACACATTGGCACGGTGTTATCAAGAAAACTGGCCCTTATAGAAAAGTGGTCTATGTTCAAATGTTTTTCTCCTACAAATGCAACCATGTATAATTGCTAGAGCAAGTTTGACTTATTTGATCGTAGCATAAGCTCATGATTTTTCCACAAAAACGCCAATAATTTTTAACGAGCAGGCTGGGAGGAGTCTACGCGATATACAAATCGACACAAGCTAAACTCTGCGGGACCCACATTGTACAGTAGCAGAAGGGGCGGTCACCATGCACCACCCAGAAGTGACACGGGGCCACCAGTCGTCTAGCTTACAAATCCTCCGTTGAGAAAAGGACGAGAAGGGCGCTAAGACACTTTTTGTACTTTGGAGAAAATCATGTTTGAAATTTGGGAGCCTATTAGAAACCAAATGTAGCTTTATATATTTTTTGAAAATTACTATTTGCTGCAAAATTTGGCTTCACGTAGAAGAAGCTCCAATCGACAAGCTGGTATGCATAACTCAATTTAGACAAAAATTGCTTTAAGCCCTTATTACTCTAGCCCAGCGAAATGATAACAGTCTGCCTTGTTGTAGCAACCAGCTGTAACTCATGACTGATTTGATTTGATAATGTCTCATAACCATGCTCCCAATTTCCCATTGTCTCAGACATTTGATAGCAAATACATGACGATCCATCTGTGTGAATCTTCAATCGAGGAGTTCGTATGATTTATTAGGCGTATAGTTTCAAAGTCTGCCGGGGAATGACAAATCTAGGCATTAACAGTACTTAGGGGAAAAAAAGCCTGTGGATTTCCATACCACCGAGAAGTGACAATGCCTTCTCATAGTATATTGATTGAACTGGTAAAAAGTGACCCAGATACTACCCTGACTTTTGGAGCCTGTTAAGACAGGGATTAGGATGGCAGCTTGGGGTATCTGGAATGCTCCCCAGGGAGTGGAAAACATGCACTTTGTGTGTGCTGGATTGATTGCAGAATGCATCCATTGACCGGGGTAATAATATCATTGTAAAACACTTATATAAAGATGATTATCAATCGTGATAGGTGCTATATAAATCAATTATATTATTATTAATATTATCTGCTGTTCTAGTTCTGGTATTGAACATGTCGGAATGTGAGAGGACATGAGGCTTGCACCCACCAATCTTGAACCGTGAAATCTCTTCACGCATTTATAAGAAATCATGTACCAGACCATGGATATATCTGATTGGAAAAATCTCTGATGATGAGAAAAAAGAAACAAGAACAACCCAGCTGCTTTCCCCACTGCCTCCAAACACTTGACCTCATATCTTGGTGCATTATCTCTGAAGTTTTCTGGAATACCCTTTATACAACAACAACAACAACAACAACAGAATCCCTCTGATGTCAGATGTCTCATCTTTTGACACCTTAGAATAGATGAACTCCAAGGAGAGTCAATTATCTTTTCAACCTCAATTGTACCAGTTTCCCACATTAATTTGCGATCCCTTTCGGGTTTTGTATTTTGGAAATTGAAGAGAAGTTATGCATTCATTTCACAGATGTTTAAATTGGATGATTATCCCAAAACTAAAGTTCAAAAAATGTGCCCATCAATGTATTTTATAGCACATATACCAATACCAGGTCTTTTTTTTTCCAACCCCTTATTCATTTGGTAGTGCTTGAATATTAGACCCAGCACTGACAAATTGATTTCCATTTGTGGCTGGTATGTGGCCGGTATATAATATTGGAAAGGTGTTGATAATTATCGGCGAGTTTGCGGCAGCATGTCAAAAGGTGTGAAGAAAATAGTTTGCGGCAGCACATTAAAAGATGGAAGAAAGTCATTTGCGGCAATGTGCTAAAAGGTGTTAGGGGACATCATTTACATGTTTGCCCGCAATATGGTTCTGTTTGACGAATCTCTCCGAAGTCTGAACAATATACTGAATCCCCAAAAGCAGCATTTACCATAGATTTACCACTCGATGAGATGCCCGTGATCATGAATGAGTTAAAAATTGAGTTGATAGATGGGATCTGGTATTATCGCTTTCTGCTCTCAGTCATCAGGAACTGGTTGTTATTAGCTGTGTTGATGAAGTATGCCCCGAATGTCACCTGGCATATATGGCACCCCCACATATTTAAAATCCCATTCTGATTATTGAATATTAATGTTGTTCGACTGCCAATGAGATTTTTTCATTGTGAGTTTGACACTAAAATTAAGATTTCTTGGCAGTCTTCTATGTATTGGTGCCACTTGCAGAATATAATCTTGATTTTTAGGTAAAGTTCGAAAGACAGAATGTTGCTTTAAAACGTGTACATTTCCCACATACCTATCCACCCTTTGTAAGTCATTTTGTCTTTTGTTTGTTGGTACCATTTGCAGAATCTCTTTGATTTTTAGATGATGTTCAAAAGACTGAATGTCACTTTAAAACTTGAACATTTCCCACACACCTATCAGCCCCCAATGTGATGAGGGCATTTGTAGGTCATTTTGTCTTTTGTTTGTTGGTACCACTAATGATGTTCATTAGATGTTCTAAAGACTGAATGTCACTTTTAAAACTTGTACATTTCCCACACACCTATCAGCCCCCAATGTGATGAGGGCATTTGTAGGTCATTTTGTCTTTTGTTTGTTGGTACCATTTGCAGAATCTCAAGATTTTATTTTAGATGTTTAAAAGACTGAATGTTGTGCGTGTTGGTACCACTGTGGGGTTCTCTTAATTTTTAGTGGATATATCCAAAACACTGAATGTCACTTTAAAACTTGAACATTTCCCACACACCTATCAGCCCCCAATGTGATGAGGGCATTTGTAGGTCATGGTGTCTTTTGTTTGTTGGTGCCGCTTGGCCTAGTTACCCTCAGTGGTGAGTTTGATCGGATTTCAGTCCCATATATAGCTTCAGCCCGATGATGTCATAGTTATTTTTACTCCTGTTTTTATTTGTATGGTTATATATACAGTGTCCCTCCTGCCCAAATAAAGTTTCTTTAATATGATGTTGAAGAACAAATCTAAATGCAGCTTATAAATGACGTTGAACTTGAAATAACCTGTGTGTATGATTTGCCTCCTTCAATCCTGAAGATTGCAAAATCATGAGCCAGGTAATTTGAGAATAACCACTTACTATAAAACGTTTGCCTTTTATAAGGCTCCTTCTTTTTTGTGTTCATCCATTTTCATGAATATTTCTTGGGTATGATGTTGTTGAACGTTGATATATATTCTTTATATAAAACATTGTCTTTTCATGTCTTTTTTCTTTTTCTGCTGAGATTTGAAAGAGCGAATTGAAACTACATTGTATCACCTCCTTTCATATATGCCGCCAGTAGGGCTTAGGCGTAGCTTTACCGCCTAGGTAGGAGGATTGTGCGGTGATTGGAATTTTATGCAGATGTGTGCGCGAGACTAAATTGTGCTCTCCACATGTTGTATGTAATGTAATGGTCTGCGGTCTGTGGGTGAATTTGATCTAGCCGGCTCCCTGTTTTGAGAGTAAACCGTCATCATATCCCCGTGTTTTTGTTTGTAGTGTAAATGTAGATCTCTGCAATGCGACATCAAAGCATAACTCCCCAACCTCACATCTTGATACGTTAATGCTGCTGCTGCGTCCACACTTGCTGCCACGAGTCTTGGGGGAGTTGGGTCAAATGTGCACTAATCTGGGAGCTCCACATCATCCGGTTGAGAAAGAGAACAGTTCTTTTAGTACTTTGAAGATAATCGTGTTTAAAGTTTGATAGCCATGCAGAAACCCAATTTAGTTCTCTTTTTATGTTGGATAAATAATTTAAAAATTATAAATAATATATTTTTTGAAAATTTGGCATCAAGAGAGGGGAGGATTTTGACCTACAACATGGTATGCAGAACTTGATTAAAATTAAATTAATATAATTGAATTAATTTTGATGTCCTAAAATTCATTTTGATGGCCAAGCAAGGGCACACTACACTATCCGATCCAATCCGTTGAATGATTAAGGACTTGAACTATATTCAGGGCTTCACACTTACCTTTTCCGTCATTGGCCCAGTCGGGCCATTGAAATTATTCCTTTTGTTTTTCTGGTGGCCCGAAAGACAAATTTACTGGCCCAAATTTGTTTTATTTCATGAGTAAACTTTTTACTATTCAACATATCACTCTTTCCTGATCAAACCTGTGATTAAAGATGAAGCATGACATGGAAGAAAACAAGATTTTTCTAATTTTGTCAATGTCAAGTTGAAAATCTGCTTGCCTGATTGGGCCACCAAAATATGACTTTTATACGTTTTTGCTGGCCCAAAGTGCAATTTCACTGGCCTCGAGCCAGTGCGAGTGTCGAGCCCTGCTATACTACACGCTCTGAATGTGCAGGTCGTGCTTTAGTTCAGATACGCAGTTGTTCGTCAGATGAGAATCATATTGTGTAGTGCAGGGTGGAATTAACCAGAATGGAGGAATCCCCCAACTTTGGGTGTCGGTGTAAATGCAAGGTGGGAGGAGGAGGAGGTGGCAGATTGGAATGTTCAATTAGAATATTTTCCCTTTCATCTATCCAGCCAACATTAAAGTTATATTTTTAGAACCTTAAAGTTACATTTTTAGAACCTTAATGGTGATGATCACACTTTACATTGTTTCGGCTATCAAACCCTTGAGACTCGTTAACTATTAGTACAGAATGTGGAAAATGTTTTTGTTTGAACATTGATGAATCTTATTTCATGTTTTAGTACATTTGTCATGTTTTTATTTAACTTTCTAAAACTATTTTTGACTATAAAAATGTTATCTCTATTTCATGTTAAGTTTTTGAGCTTTTATTGCTAACATTTTATTCATGTCTTTTTATTAATTACAACTTTTTTTTCTTCTGGTTTTGTACATATTCCCCCCTAACTGTTTTGTTTAAAAATAAATTTGTTATTAAACAGCCATGAGCAAAAATAGAAACACTGTCATCTGGATAAGATGTTAATTTGAAGGATTTTGGTTGCTCTCGTTTTGAGAGTAAACTTTCATCACACCGCCATGTTATGTTTGTAATATACATGTAGATTCAACATCAAAGCATACTTTATCCCAACACCCAATATACCGGAGTAAGAAGATAAAGATTATGTTGATGATGATGTTGTTAAGGAAAATTACCCTTTTTTAAAAGAGTTTTAGACTTTAGGTTGTTATACCCAAATATTTTTGTTTTTATATTTTTTCTTTAAAAATTAACTCTTCAAGTAACAATATCTAGAGAAGGATGATAATAAAAATGGTAATGATGGTGAGAGGATGAAGAGGACTTTTTGAATTAGGTGGGAAAACAGAAGCTTCATTAACCTTTAAGTAGCTACATATGTTTTGTTATTAAAGAAGGCCAGTACTGGCATTACATCATTAGTCGTAATACGGTGCTTAGATCAGAATGTCTTTTGAGGTACTTTGATATTCAACCCCCATATTGTTAATAATTTATAGAGCGATGAGGTCATTATGATGACCAAAGTTTTTTAAAGCCTTAGAAAAAAAAAATTGTATCTTCATGATGTCCTTTAAAGGCATATATGCGTGGGTTATAAAGGGTAGTCAGCAAATTCCAACTCGACTCCACCGTAATCTCTCGAGGTAAACTCACGATATGTGTTGGATCGATCGAAGAGCGGTGCTTCGAAATATCTGAACACGGGCCTTCTTATGAAATTGCATGCAGCAAGAATTTCTCACGCTATCACCTAAGACATCAAACAGCGGCGCTTTGAAGTATTTGCGGTTAAGCGTGTTACGTGATATTTTCGCTCGTAAACATCTCTGATGGATCTCCATTCGACTAGTACAAACATTCCGAACGCGACTATTTTTGATGCATTTTTTACTCGGGTATTCGGAAGTGGGGACAGTTTGCGATCGCTACTTATAACTGAGCCAATGGGGATTACGTACCGTGCGTAAAAGTGCGCAAGATGGATCCACGCGTCTAATAACCCACGCATATATGCCTTTAAAGGGATCTAGTAACATTGCCAACATTTACTTGAAGCTAGATAGCAGTTCTCACATACCTTGTTGTATTTGTATATTAGAAGCATAGAACAGGTTTCAGTTTTCCAAATTTCTCTTTCGTTAAAAATATATGTATGATTTAAGTGTTCAGATTTGAAATTATCTAGTGGAGAATTTCAACTTTGTTCAAAGTTAGTAAATATTAATTTGCCTTTTTTGCTCATTACTCTGTCATATGACATTCATTTACCCTGTAATGTTCACACATCACTCGGTGGACAGATCAGATCACAGAAATACATTTTATTTCTATCAACCCTTTGTCAGGTTTTGCCGACGTCAACAAAGTTACTAGATCCCTTTAAAGCCTCAGAGACGAGAATTTGTATCTTCACGATGTCCTTAATTGAGAGGTCACTGCTTCATTTTACCGTCCCACTCACTTCATTTTAACTACGTTTTTGTTTTAATACAGGTGTGTGGATTCGACCCCCGTAGCACTTACTTATTCCGAGTAGTGCGGTCATTAAATTGTGAATATTTTTCCCCCATCCTTTATAAGTTAGAGAAAATATTGTGTCACGATTGTGTCCTTAATTCTAAGAGCGAAATTCCAAATTGCAATCTTACTGGCATCGTTATCCATTTTCATTTGTATTTCTGTACAAATAATCCTAAATTTATCCCCTAGACATATTTACTTATAATATTGTTGCAGTTATTTTTAAACTTTATTGTGACCAAATTAGTCCCCCTAGCGACTTTTGGATTGATCATTGTGCTCTTAATTGTGTCGTCTGTATTCCTCATTGTAATCTCTTATCCCACTCACTCCATCATCGTTATTTCTCATAACTATTTTTTTTTTTTTTTGTGAGATAATATATACGCCCACAATGAGACCTGTTGGTGTATTAAGTACTTATTATTCAGAGTATTCTGGTCACTAAATTGTGAACCAGCGAAAAAATTAATATTTTTATTTCGGGGGCTACTTTTATCATCTCGGAGGCTACAAATTTCTGGGCTCTTTTTCAAATTTCATGGGCTGCTATGAAGCTCTAATGCTGTAGGGGATCATCTGATAAGCATTTGATCACGATTCAAACAGAAAATCCAAAACAAAATCCCCCCCCCCCCCCAAAAGGAAAAAAAAAAAAAAAAAAAATTGGGGGCGAATTCGCCCGCCGCCCCCGTGTATTTTTTTCGCTGTTGTGAACAAGTCCTCTTCAGAGTCCCCTAGAGACAAACAAAACATTGTCATCATTCATCAATTACATTCCTAATTGTGAGAGCACTACTTGTATTCCAACTTATAATCCCTCTCACTACGTTATCAGTATTTTTCTCATTTTCCCCACATTTTTCTTGCGATATACGCCCACAATGAAACCTGTTGGGCTGTTTAATACTTATTATTCGGAGTGTTCTGGTCACTAAATTGTGAACAGGTCCTCAACTTCAGAGTCCCCTAGAGACGAAAAATGATGTCATCACTTTATCCTAAAGCAGGGCTTGACACTAGGGCTTCATCATATCATGATTGTAATGACTTTTTAAAATTGTTATTATTTTGTTTATAGATGTACTCCCACCGGTTGTCAAGCCCCATACAGTGGCATTGCCAAGTCTGTGGTTCTACAAAGCTAAATGATAATAATAATTTCAATTTATATAGTGCGTATAATTTATACAAAATTCTCTATGAAAGATGCGCTTTACATCTGATATATTTATGTATTTCTACATGATTAATATCAAAATTAATATCAAATTTACAAACTTTTGTGATACCAACATTATCAATGAACCTACTAAAAATGATATCAATTTAAAGAAATATTATGGGTGTTGGGGTCATCAAAAGGTAAAAACAAATGTGTCTCCCCTTCTCAGAAATGAGAATTGTGTTATTATGGGAGCTCTTTAAAGGGACTAAGTAACATTGTCCAAATCCTCAAAATCAAATTTGAATTCTAGTGGTTCCCTCATACCTTGTTGTATTCGTATTAACAATAAAATCATGGGACAGGTTTCGGTTTTTCAAATTTCCCTTTCGTTACAAAGATATGTTTGATTGAAGTGTTCAGATAATAAAATATCTGTTGGATTTTTGAAACCGTGTACAAAGTGAGTGCAGTGAGTTTAATAGTGAATATCACTTTGCATTTTTGCTCATTACTCGGCCATATAACATCCATTTAACTTGAAATGTTCACACAACACCCTGTGGACATATCAGATAACAACAATATACATTGTATCAACCACTCATCACTTTTTGCACATGTCAACAAAGTTAATAGATCCCTTTAATTTTGAGATCATAATTCCATTTTTTCATCCTACTCGCTTCACTATTTTTGGCCCGAGTACTTCTCCCACATCATTAAAACCCCTACAGGTACATGTAGCCTTTATATTTTGTTCTTTGTCCGAGTATTGTGGTTGCTATGAATTGCAAACAAAGTTTGTGGCTTTCTGGGGCACGAAAATGACAGTCATGATCACTACGCTATCCAAATAATATTTTGTGATCCCTCTTTAATACTTTATTGTAGTTATAATTTTAGTATTTTAATTCTAAAGTATTCCTCCATTTTAATCTCCTTTTAATCTTCATTTGAGGCCAAAGGTCATCCGCACGCGAAGGATGCACAATTTTCGGCTGCAGACGGTGGATTTGCTCTAGTTATTATTATAATTATATATATATTCGTAGTTTTAATTACTCCCACATTTTAATCTTTATAATCCAGTTAAGTTCAAAGGTATGAAGGATGCCTAATTTTAAGTTGCTGCGCACACAGTACTAGTTATTGTAATTGTTCTAGTTATTATGTTTTTATAGTTCCAATCACTCCCACATTTCAATCTCGGTAATTATTATTTGTTATTTCCCGTCTTGTCTGTCTGTTCGGTTCATGGACAGCTAGGTCATCACCCAGTTGGGATTTCCCACCTCCTCAAACATCATTAAAAATTGCAACATAATCTGCACCTTTTTTTTTTCTTTCTTTTTTTTCTATTTTTTGATCCATAGCCTTTTCAGACATCATTAAAAATGCAACGTAATGTCTTGCGTTCTTGTTGCAGGAGCTATTATCGCTTGTTATTGAGCTGTGTATATATATGCCTGGATGAAATTGTGTGAATAATGCATGTTGTAGATTAGTGGGGAGATTGACAACTGTCTACACCTAAATGGAAAGAAGCGATTATTTTATGGGCTCCCTTTATTTTTAAAGGTAGTTTGGATTGTGAAATAGAAGTGCGGTGCCGTCATACACACTTTCATAACTTTTAGCCTTAACTGTATTTGAAAGGTGTACCTGTCAGAATTGTTCTTTTGCAAAATGCTAAATCCATCGACAGGTGGATTTACCCAAAGTAGAGAGGAATCTTAAGGTGTGATATAGGTCACATATTTCACACCTTTTTCACCTCTGTACTCTGACCCCTGCCAATCAGTTCCACACCTTTCACATCAAGAGTCTGTTTGTAAAAAGAAAATTGACAATTAAGCAAGTTATTGAAGCTATGCAATAATATGCTCAAACAGTCCATGTCTGCAAGAAACCCTTTCCCCCCTAGCCTAGGTATTACATTAAAGAAGCCAAACATATAAATCGTGATTGAAATCATTTGAACCAATTTATTTGTCTAAATTACACAATTACACCAACCATATTAAAAATAAGAATGAATTGAACATTTGTTTTGTAGACTTCTGATATAAACTTTTCTGAAAGGACAAAGGAATAATAAAGTTGACGGATATTGGACTTAATTGACCATTGAGCTAGGTCTGCGGAATTTGTGTCATTTCGTTGATTTGTTTATTTTATTTATTTATTTATTTATTATTGCGTGGTGGGGGGGCTCATAGTGTAAAATATTAATTCACAGGGGGTGCCTCAATTTTTACTAAAGAGCAAATTGATGTTCTATTTTGCCAAATTTGACAGCAGTATTTAAGCAAATATTTCCCAGATTTTGTATTTAACTGTGCAGTTAATTGGTTGACTGCTCATGAATTGAACAAAATATGTCATCACGTGCAAGGGACAAAGCCCAAACAAACTTTTTTCTTTGTCATGTTTTGGTTTTTATCTGTGATCTTTGTTGACTTTGTGAATGTTTACAGTGTTACACCTCTTTACTTACTACCAAGGACATTGCCCTGCATATATTATGCCTCTGTTATTATTTACTTCTTCTTTTTTTTTGCATTTTAAAATTCCTCCAGTATGTGTTTTTCTGCGTTGATTGCGGTCATTTATCATTTAATGCTTTATAAAGCAGAACATCAGTCATGGGCAATTCAAGCGATTGTATTGGCGATTGTGCTACATTGTAGAGCTCTGTAAATAATCTTCAATTTTCAAATTATATTGATAACTGTAGATAAATCATATTATGATTTCAAAAAACATATATATCATAAGGCAATGCTTTCAGCTTACCCCACATATAATATCCTACAGTTTTTCACCAATTATTGCCAAAGTACAACATTTGTAGAGCTCCCTAAATACAATTTAATTTTCTAAATATAGTTTTAAACAAAGATCTTGGCCCTTATTCACAAAGGAGGTTTGTACAAACCATGGTTCAAACCGAGGTTTACATCTATGGAATGCCAATTGTAAACTGATGGAGAGAGAATTTAAATTCCTTACTTGTTATTAAACAATGTTGATGGTACACATTCTCTCTCCATCAGTTTACAATTGGCATTCCATAGATGTAAACCTCGGTTTGAACCATGGTTTGTACAAACCTCCTTTGCGAATACGGCCCTTGTATCTATATATCTATACATGAAATGTTATGTAAAGACACTTTATGTATAAATAGATACATGATCTATATTTAAATCTATATTTAGGAAATTAAGCATAAATTACTTTAAAGTTTTCCTTTTACACTTTGTGTCCTTATCATCACATCAGGTAACGGGATCGATAAAGTAAACCTTACAACCACAATATCAATACCCCCGAGATGATAATGGAAGGATACCACAAGTTCCTTAAATAATGAATTTATCTAAGTAAATCAATGCTTATCGAGTCCACCTTGTGGTAAGAATTGAACCAAACTAGCTTTGGATCAATAAACTCTAAAAACAGGAACAATCGATCAATATCCTTGGGGTTCTAAAACAATTATTAGTGATTGTCGCTATATTTTTAGCTTTATATAGACATCCCTCTCTTTCTCTCTTCCTATTGTAAACATGTTTTCCTAAAAGGACATTCTAAGAATTATTATAAGTATGATCGAAAACTGGTAATAATAACAACTCTAAATAGTAACAATTGATCAATAGCCTTGGGGTTCTAAACCAGTCACTGGTGATTGTCGCTATATATATTTTTCGCTATATATAGACACCTCTCTCTTTCTCTCTATGTTGTTAACATACATTCCTAAAAAGGACATTTTAAGAATTATTATAAGTATGATCAAAAACTGTATTTAAGAACAACCCTAAATAGTAACAATTGATCAATAGCCCTGGGTTTTTAAAATATTGGTGATTGTCGCTGTATAGATATTTCTCTCTATCTCTTTTCTAATTGTAAACATACATTCATATTGAAAGGTCATTCTAATAATTGTTCTTTTTGTAATCAAGAACTGATGATGATAACCCTAAATAGTGACAATTGATCAATAGCTCTGGGGCTTCGTTTCAAAGCAATCATTTGTAAAGAGGCTAAATTTGTTGCTATGGCAAGATACTTTTTATGTTGCTATTTATAGACATCTCTATTTTCTAATTTCCTAATTATAAACTAGTATTCCTAAAAGGAAATTCTAGAAATTGTTAAATTGTAGCTAAGAACAGAGATCAGTAACCTAGGTATGAAAATACGCTATCTGTTAGCAACGATTGTGATTTAAAATAGAATGAATGCTCAATCGATAAACTAACGACACAACCTAAATGTAAGGGATATTAACTATCTGATTAATTAGAGGAAATCAAGGTGGACACAGGAAGTATTACTTTATCTGTGGTTTCAGTCTCCAGTGATAACAGGGGGGTGTTTCACAAAGATCCTAAGTTGAACTTACTTCTAAAAAAAGTTGGACTTAAAAAGTATGGAAAGCCACTAGTTTCTTTGAAATTTCTTTGGAAATTGTTGTAAAAGTCTTTTTTCAAAGGCATATTTAATAATGTAGATTCAAATCATTAATACCTTTTATTATCAAGGAGTTTTTTTTGATTTTTGCTTTTGAATATATAGTTCATTACAGTGCTACAATGGCTTTCCATAATAGTTAGTTCCAACTTAGGATCTTTGTGAAACACCCCCCTGGTCTGGATATGAAGGTTGCGTCACAGCATAATATCCCTGACCATCACATTAAAGGGGTCAAATTAAATTGTGATTTTAAAGATTGTCATGCGTGAGGATGCTACACTGTGGTTCGCCATTTTGAACTAGGCCGTTTTGTGCGCACTGCATAATACTGGGCCAGTGTGTATTTATACGCACCGTTCGTAAGGTGTTTGCAAGATGGCACTGCGTGTGTTATTTACGAATCCAAACTCTACCTTTAATCCATTCTGGACTGGTTCGGAAAATACTCTGCCCCCAAATTATTCAGCATGGGGCCTATGAATATTATGCATGTTATACCCAAATCAAATATCAGGTTAATTGTTTAAATAACAAATTAGTACATATTCGAGTGCTAAAGTTAGTTCACGTCATTGTGTTATCAACATAGTGATTATCTTAAACAACACTTTCTTTTAAGTTGATTTCTTATCCTTCTGTTCTGTGTCAGGTTTATATGGCTTCTGATGGCACGAGCATTGAAAAGCATTTCTGGGAAGCACCAACCATTATTAGGGCCTTGTGGCTCAATGGTTTACTATAGCACCAGTCCGGTCTATCAATCCGGAGGTCTTGGTTTGATTCCCAACGAATCTAGCAATCCGTAGGTCTTGGGTACGATTCCCGATGAATCTAGCAATGCTGAGGTCTTGGGTTTGATTCCCGATGAATCTAGCAATGCGGAGGTCTTGGGTTTGATTCCCGATGAATCTAGCAATCCGGAGGTCTTGGGTTTGATTCCCGATGAATCTAGCAATGCGGAGGTCTTGGGTTTGATTCCCGATGAATCTAGCAATCCGGAGGTCTTGGGTTTGATTCCTGGTGAAACTAGCAATCCGGAGGTCTTGGGTTTGACTCTCGAAGAATCTAGCAATGCGGAGGTCTTCGGTTTGACTCTCGACGAATCTAGCAATGCGGAGGTCTTGGGTTTGACTCTCGACGAATCTAGCAATGCGGAGGTCTTGGGTTTGAATCCCGACGAATCTAGCAATGCGGAGGTCTTGGGTTTGATTCCTGGTGAATCTAGCAATCCTGAGGTCTTGGGTTTGACTCTCGACGAATCTAGCAATGCGGAGGTCTTGGGTTTGATTCCCGGTGAATCTAGCAATGCGGAGGTCTTGGGTTTGACTCTCGACGAATCTAGCAATGCGGAGGTCTGGGTTTGACTCTCGACGAATCTAGCAATGCGGAGGTCTTGGGTTTGATTCCTGATGAATCTAGCAATGCGGAGGTCTTGGGTTTGAATCCAGACGAATCTAGCAATCCGGAGGTCTTGGGTTTGATTCCTGATGAATCTAGCAATCCGGAGGTCTTGGGTTTCGATTCTCAACAAATCTATCAATTTGGAGGTCTCAGGTTCCATTCCTGGTGAAGCCCAATATTCTTTGATAGTATTTAATTTTTCCTTATATATTTAGACAATGATTTTATACAAAATTTGTATTAAATGTTCCTCTATTTTTTCTTTTGTATCTTTACAGTAATAGTCTTCATCACACGATATCAGACCTTAGGCCAGCTACGGAATACCAAGTTAGGTGAGTGTCAAAAGAAGTTAGGACTCTATTTTTATTTTATAGAGTTGTAGGTCAAGTAGCATCAATTTGTGCATTCAGGAATTATATGGATTTATTTCTGGAAACATGTAGAATGTAAAGTGCTGTGACGGACATTAATACAATTTTAAAGTGATCCATTAACTTTATATTTTTTTTTCCCCAAAGTAATATTTGAGACTTCAATCATATACTAATATCATTGGAAGATTCTTGTAGATGATATGTGAGATTTTCATAGAAAAAGAATAATGTTCACCTAGTGAAAATGGAGAAAATAAATGTCTGATTTTTATCCCGATCATTCCGAATTTGGATACTCTTGACTACGGTCGAAAGCGTCTATAGACGCTTTCAAATTCAATCTTAAATATCTCTATAATTAGGGGGACATTTGAAAAATCAAAACCCATTTCATTCTTCTGTTTAATACATAAGCCAAACAACAAGGTACAAGAGAAGTGTGAAAGCTCCAAGCGATCTTGGTTGAACTTTCACAATGTTAATGGATCACTTAAATATCAATAGTTCATGGAAATGTGAAGCCATACAGTGAAATATAGGTCGGCAAGCATACATAATATGGAAACAGGATTATATTTCAAGAAGCTGAATAGGTCAACTTCAGTTCAAGATTTTTTTCCAGGTATTGTGATATACCTTGTTATATTTTAAACTTGCATTTAACCTTAAACTTGTGAAGTACCTTGTTGAAATTGTTTCCATAGAAATAAATTGTATGTTCAGTATCCAAAGTACCTAAAGCATGTGAATCTACTCGGTGAAATTAGTACATACAACCAAGGAGGTTCAATTTAACTGCTAGAATTTTGTTGTTTCTTACTAGTGGCCACAGTCAGGCAAGTTGAATCAAGATTTCCCCAATTTTAGTGGTCTCAAACCTGAATCTGGATTTTTTTTACAAATGTGGTTGCGTATTTGGGCAAATAAAATTTAGATGACTGAAATGTTGGTGATCCAATGCCAATTTCGTAGTGGCCCGAGCTAGTGCTCATTGCTAGCCCTTGCCTTATATGGGAGTGCTTTAATTACCCGTTCCTTACGAGTTTCTGAAATCCCCATAGACTTTGTACACAACCCACTCGGTTCTTGTAGACAAGGGGTTAACCCGTTCCTTACAAGTTTATGAAATCCCCATAGACTTTGTACACAACCCACTCCCGTGGTCAATGGGTTAAAACTCTTGTAGTAATTATGTTTTTAAATTTGATGCGGCTCATTATTATGGGGGTGGGGGAAACAGTAGGCAAAGAAATTCACGCAGCTTGTTTTGTGTTGTATGATATTATATTAAATAATTTGATAGCACTTTCTACACTAACATTATGATTATAAGTTATTTTTTCTTCAAATAAATAGATTATGATTCGCAATCTATGTTTATATGTTTGCATTTATACACGTACACTGATTACAAGGTGTTTTTACTAAAAAGTTGTCTCTATTTGTATGCGATGTATGTCTTTGGAGACTAATTTGATTTGCATAATATAACCCACACACAGTGCCCCCTGTGGCCCTGTGATGGTCGCATGATGACACTTCGCCAATCTAGATGACAATGTGCCCTAAAGATAACGACGATGTATAGAGGAAAAGTGGAGGCGTTTTTAAGGTGAACGGGGCGACCTGATTAAAACGAGATGATTATTACATCACGTGGGCGATAGCGATACAGCCACAACCCACAGAAGTAATCAGTTTTGCGTGATGACCATCGGTGTGGGATCGCATCACCCTTTGGCCATTGTCTCCAGTGAATTTGAGAAATTACTGAATTTTTGTTATTTTAAATATTTTCTTTTTACTTTTTTTTTTTAAATAGCTGAAAATTTGCCCACGATTACACTATTGTAGACCACGAGATGGTAAAATAATTTATGTTCGTAACATTTTGGGAAGTTTTTTACTTTTTACTCTTGAATTACAGTACCAATATTTGATGCTTTCAAAAATTAATCGCACAGTGTGCATGGTGCACTTTCGACCACGGTGTCTTTCGAGACCCACCTCTGTCCGCCAGAGGACTATCGATGTCACACATCACAGCCATCCAAAGAATTGCTCTCTTTTCAATCTTTACAACTTTGCAATCATTATATTTATCCCGCTTTCTCTTTAACTTGTGACAGCGTGAGTGCGCCCTCAACCACGGTGTTGTTTGAGTCCCACGGCTGTCCGCCAGACGTCGCATCGATGCAATGCTTCAACTACAGAACTAAGAAAGATATTGCCTTCTCACATTAAAACTTTGCAAATTTATCTCCTTTCTTTTCAATCCTGTGACAGCGTGAGTGCAATATTGGATGGCGTGCATGGTGCGCCCTCAACCACGGTGTTGTTTGAGTCCCACGGCTGTCCGCCAGACGTCGCATCGATGCAATGCTTCAACTACAGAAATAAGAAAGACATTGCCTTCTCACATTAAAACTTTGCAAATTTATCTCCTTTCTTTTCAATCCTGTGACAGCGTGAGTGCAATATTGGACGGCGTGCATGGTGCGCCCTCAACCACGGTGTCGTTTGAGACCCACGGCTGTCTGCCCGACGTCCCGTCTATGCCTAGGCTCAGCAGCAGGACCAAGAACTACCTGATCCTCAGCTGGAAGGCTCCCAATTCCAACGGCTCCAAGATCCACAGTTACCTGCTGCAATGTGACAAGGTACGTTGGAAAGTCCTAGTATTAAAACAAAAATAATTATAATAATATCAAGCATCTTTAAAGCGCCATCTATCTGGGTAACCTATTCCAAGGCGCATAATTATTATTCATCAGGTGCATTTCAAACCCACACAATATCATGATATTGCATATGCTGCTCTCTCTGCATTAAATGCCTGTACTTTCAAGTAAGTCTGTCTGTATATCACTTTTATTGGCACAAACCTGCCCAACGCTTGCCCTCCTGTAATTTGAAATAAGAAACAAAACAACAAAAAATGGAATCCAAGAGGGATTAGGAGATATAGGTCAGCTATATTGAAAGCAAACAGAGAGTTGGCTCTCCCCACCCAGCACTTAACCCCTTTCATATTGTAAGTAAGACCCGTTTTAGACCAGACTTCCAGGTCAGATCACATCCTGTCCTGTGCCCACTTGCATATTCAAAGTAAGACCATTATTGACAGTCTTTATCACTACCTAGCCCTTTTTCCATTTCATATTAAAAAAGGAAGACCATTTAGAGCAGTCTTCTAGGTCAGATCATTATTGCCCAACCCTTTATGCCTTTCATATTGTAAGTAAGACCGTTTTAGATCAGACTTCCAGGTCAGATTACACCATCCAGGCCCCAGTGGCGTAGGCAGGAATTCTCCAATGTGGGGGGGCTCCAACCTGCAAGCACGTAATAAAGCATGAGCCGCTTCAGATGGGGTCCAGGGGGCAGATTCCCCGGAACCTTTTAAAATATTTTGGATACACCACTCATTCGTTTACCACTTTCACATTGAAGGTATGAAAGCAATAACTCTCTCGCCCTCTCTCTCCCTCTCTCTCTCTCATCCTGCTCTTTCATATCGAAAGACATACCCATAGATTAATACCTGGGCTAAAGTAAGATTAGTCTGGCCCAGTCCTTTGAACGAGTTTATATAGCCTACATGTGTATGCAGCTGTGTTTTGCCTAGGGTTTGTGTGTATCAATATCAGAGTGTGCATTTGTATATATATTCCTTTTGTTTTAGTGTGTGTTTTCCAGGGGGCCTCGAAGGCTGTGAGCACTTGTGTGTGTTTCTTAGTATGTGTATCTAATATCGGTTACAAGTTTGTAGGCAGGGGGGCACAAAGGCTTTGTGATTAACCTACTTTTGCTCCACTGCCCGCCGGGTAACTGGGCCACCACCTTCTAGGATTTGAACTTGTATATCGTTCAAAGCAGAGACTGTACCAAAACATACAGCAGGGAAGCAGACTGACTGGCAAATTCTAGTTACCCCAATAGATGATGTCTTTACCCGTTGTCCTGAAAATATTGGGTTGTTTATATTGGTCTGAATGCAACAATATTGGAACAATATTAGAACAGGATATTTTGTAAAGAAATTGAACGAGTGGAAAGTTATTATTCCCAGCCTCAAAAAAAAAACACACAAACAAACAAACTAACAAACATGCTTTCTTTGTTCTATATTCTTTGCCTATTGCAAGCCTCCAAACTAATTTTTTTCAAATTGCCTGTTTGGGCATCAATTTTGTACTTGCCCTGGGCAATCAGGCTAGTCTCAGTGTCTATCCTGTTATCCTGTAATTAATTGATGTTTGATGTGTGTGAACCCTACCCATCATCAACTTGATATTCTTTTCCATGGCATAGAACTGTAGGGGTTGAATGCCCTTCTTTGAGTTCAGTGTCTTCCTTGGAAGCCAGCCCAGCTTGGCTGAACTAGTTGTCACCCACTGGTTCATGTTTTGTTTTAGTATCAAGGGGCACAGGGACAGTGGCATAGCTATGCTAAATTATTGGGGGAGGGGGGGGGGGGGGGGTACAGGCCCCCATGCCCTCCTTTTTCTTGGACAAAAGCGTAAGAGGAAAAATCTGTTAAAAATAAAGAATAAAGAAAAACATGCCTCCCCTCCAATATATCCAAACATGCTACATGCTCCACTGGCAGGGGCACATCCATGATCAATTAATTTTTTTAAAAACTTGATTTTAATATCATTATTATTATTTAGATTAATCCTTTGAAATTCAACTGTATGCTTTGATAATTTCATGGATAATTTAATTGTATTGACCTTATCTCACTTATTTCTTTATCTTGTCTTCATACAGGGTAATGGTTCAAGTGGATATGTAGCAATATACGAAGGAAGCGACAAACAGTACAAAATCACCAAGCTCCAGCCCTCGACGCTCTACAGGTTTAGGCTGCAAGCCATCAATAGCCATGGTTCAAGGTAAGATGAAGATCAGAATAATTTGGTTTAATCTGATTTTAATTTTCTATTGCCCATGCAACTATGAAACAATCTGCAAATGTTTCAGATGTGTTGCATTGCTAACTAGTGTTTGACACCAAATAAATGTTTGTCGGTGCAGCAGCGTACATGACAGCCTGACAGTAGTTACAGTTTGGAGACAATTACCTACAATACAGGGATTATACCCATTCTAACCTTTCCTGGTCCAAGCCCTGACCAGAACCCTGAAACTTTGGTTTAGTGGAACGTACATGTAGATGATACTGTTTAAAGATTGCATAAATACATTTTTTTCAAAATAATCATTTCCCCTTTCTTTTTATCTTCATTTTGTGTCACAGTGGTTTCAGCGAGGAGGCAATGTTTTACACAGCGGGAAGTGTGCGCCCCGTCCCCGAAACACCCTTTCTGGTCGAGACCTTTATCAGAAGCCTGAAGCTCTAGTCGAACATTGATTATGATGTTTTAAAGATTTCATAAATAAAAATTTATTTAAAACCTGATTTTCCCCTTTCTTTTTATCTCCATTTTTGTGTGACAGTGGTTTCAGCGCGGAGGCGAGTTTCTACACGGCGGGTAGTGTGCCCCCCATCCCCGAACCACCCTCCCTGGTCGAAGCCGTGGCCAGGAGCCTGAAGCTGACGTGGCAGAGGGGAGCTGGGGACATCCAAGGATACATCCTAGAGATGGACGATGAGTCAAAGGTACGTACGTCTTGTGATCTTGTCTGTTGAGATTTGTGTGAGATCAAAGACATTTGGATCAAAGACTTTGGCCGGGATTCACAAAGGAGGTTTGTGTATTAAAACCATGGTCTACATCTATGGAGTGCTGCTCGTAGACGAGTAAAACAATTGATAATTTCTAATGATATGACTGTTCGTGCTTGCTAACCAGCAAATTTCACCATCTGAGAAGACAAACATTTATTTGGTACCTTTAGTAAGTGTGTAGCATCAACATTGTTAACAAGTAAGAAGTTTACATTCTTTCTCCATCAGTTTACAAATAGCACTCCATAGATGAAGACCATGGTTTAAACCATGGTTTACACAAACCTCCTTTGTGAATCCCACCCATTTTGGCCAAGACCTAGATATACTGGTTTTGTATACAGATGAAATGCACCGCAGGATTTTTTTCAAATTAAATCTAAAGAATTTGTCTTTTGACTGAATCTGACTTGGGGGAAGATGGCTAGGCCTGGGATATCAAGGACTATATCCTAGAGGTGGATGATGAGTCAAGAGGTTTGAAGGGGAAGATGGGATTAAGGTTAGGGTTATAAGCCTGAAGATGCTGTGGCAGAGGGGTGTGGGGGATGTCCTCGGCTATGTCGTACAGTAGGGTGTTTCTCTAACACTAAAATTGATTTTAACATTGATTTTTAGTAGTCATCATCCCATTGAAACGATGCTAAAATTGATTTGAGTGTTTAGTGAAATACCCCCCTGATGGATGATGAGGGTTTGTCTCAATGGAGTGACCTGTGATGCTACCAAACTTTAAACAAAGTAGAGGGAGGGCAATTGGACAATTGGATAAGAAGCATAAATCTGACATGGTAGAGGGATGTTTGGGACATCTTTGGCTACATCTAAGAGATGGATGATGAGCCAAAGGTCTGTCTTAAGGAAGTGACTTGTGAGGCTATTGATATTTTAAAAAGTTTCAGTTTCAGAGGGAGGATGACTTGAAGGGTGAGTTGGGGTAGAAGCCTAAAGTTGACATGGTAGAGGGGTTCTGGGGACATTCTTGACTATGACTTAAAATGTATGATGAGTCAAAGGTCTGTCTTAAGGGAGTGACTTGTGAGGAGATCGATCTTTTAAAAAGTTGGCAGTTTTAGAGGGAGAATGTCTTAATGGGAGGGTTGGGATAGAAGCCCGAGCCGACTTGGTAGACTGGTGCTTGGGACATCCTTGGCTATGTTTTTAGAGATGTATGATGAGTCAAAGGTCTGTCTTAATGGAGTGACTGGTAAGGATATCAGTCTTTAAAAAAAAAAGGTCTTAGAGGGAGGATGACTTGAAGGGAGGGGAGGGTTGGGGTAGAAGCCTAAAGTTGGCATGGTAGAGGGGTGCTGGGGACATCCTCGGCTATATCTTAGAAATGGATGACAAGTCTTAGCTTTGTCTTAAGGGAGAAACTTGGCACGCTACTGTTCATTAAAAATAGATAGTCTTAGACGGAGAATGACTTGAAGGGAGGGTTGGGGTAGAAGCCTATAGCTGATTTGGGTAGAGGGGTGCTGGGGACACTTGATTTATCAATTCAATATGTTGGTTAATTTTAAATTCACCAATTTTATTTCCCTCTTTTTCTCTAACAGCGTTATGGCTTCCAGGTTGCGTACAGAGGAGACGACACCAGCCACTGTTGTAAGAATCTTGCCAGAAATTCAGAATACAAGTTTAGGGTGAGTAGTTCTGTTTAATATGATCTGAATTGTGTTCCGTAATTGTATGTTGTCTTTGTTAAGTTTGAGTGATGTTGTACATGGTTCTAAGGTTCTCTCACTGTAATTCATTCAAATTTGTCTGTGTAAATACAAATCTTACAGTTTTAATGTATTCAGTTTTAGAGTTGTTATTCCTTTTCAAATTTTTTCCTAATTGCTAAGAATCTGACTGAAATAATAATGTATGAGATAAAGTGATCGTTGTAGTAATATTGTTGATGGTGCCTTGTTGCTGAATCAAGTTATGTGCTTCAACGCAGAGTGAAAATGAAATGATGAAAATAAACACAACTATTCTATGGGGCTGCATAGATAATCATAACAAACTTAAAATATGTCATTACTTTTAGCGGGTTCTTTGTTTTTGTATAACGTGTTACCACTAAACACAGAAAAATTAGAATGACAGAGTACAAAGTGTAATTATACATTCAATGATTGGAAGATGACCGACATAGTACTAAATGTAATTTTTCGCTGGTTCCTCATTACTCTTCCTAGTTATGTGCCTTCAATGAAGAGGGAAACAGTCGGTGGAGCAGCATAGTGGCCTTCCGCACGATGCCTGACGCACCGCGAGCGCCTTCCAAGCCAAGCCTCAAAGGCAAACTCCATTCCACCAGTTTCAAGGTCACATGGGGTAAGTCAATGTCAAAGTCAAATGTCAAGTCTTGAAACGGCCTTCCAAGCCCAGTCTAAATTTAAAGTCGGAAGTATAAAATCCTTCACATGAATGAACACAGCCTACCACCAGTTTCAAAGTCACATATCAAAGTCAGTGTCAATGTCAATGTCAAAGTCAAATGTCATGTAAAACAAGTCTTCCGCACCCAGTCTAAATTTCAAGTCAGAAGTATAAAATCCTTCACATTAATTAACACAGCCTTCGACCAGTTTCAAGGTCACATGTCAAAGTCAGTGTCAGTGTCAAGAGTCCAATGTCTGTACCTGCAGCCTTTCAAACCAAGTCTCAAAGAGAAAACTCCATTCCACCAGTGTCATGGTCACATGAGGGTTAACACAAGCCTCCACGCCAATTTTTTTTCCTTACTGGCCCGTTCGGGCAAGTAAAATCATAACTTTTCAAATTTTACTTGCCCGAACAGACGTTTATTTGCCCACTTTCTTCTAGATGAGATTTAAACCGAAGGAATTGACTAATAATTTAGTTGCCTGATCGGGCAACCAAACTAGGCCATTTATGAAATTGTACTTGCCCAACTTCCATTTTTACTTGCCCCGGGCAACAGGGCAAGTGTTAGTGTCGAGCCCTGAGTAATGTCAAAGTCGTATTTATCCAATTCATCCACACGTCTTATCAAATAATGTGAACTATAAGAATAGCATATATACTTTTGTATGTGGAAATGAGAAGACTTTGTACATCAAAACATTTAGAAAGATGACAAACACATGAGATTTGTAATTTTGCAAAGTAGCCAGGGAAGGGCATACATTCCTCAGGGGGCTTATGACACAAAGCACATCTATGCACCCCCAAGTCTAGTCCGTATAATCTTTGCTAAGAATAACAACTGAAGGTCTAATGCAACGCTCGAAATTAACTTTTTTTGCTGGTGGCCCGATCGGGCAAGTAGAATTGGTATTTATCCAATATTGGTGGCCCGAAACAGAAATTTGGTGGCCCGAAAAAACAAGGAAAAACAAAAGAAAACAATGACCGGTAATCTTAGCTTTTCATAAGAATTAATTAATGAAAATAACATCTAAAATCACCACCCTGATCAAAAATCCGTAAAGGAATATATAAACCCAACATTGAATCAGTAAAAGGTAATTTTGGAGTGATGAAATGTTACAATTTCAGCCCTTTCTCTGTGCGATTTTGTCAACTTACAAGTTCAAGTTGAAATTATACACAAAACAACATGCATGGGACTGAACTGGAACTCTCACAAAATTGGCATGAAACATCTACAAAAGTACAAAACTAGATAAAACAAAATCTGTACTACCTTATTATGAGTCCTATATTTGAAGTTCTTTCAAATTATGTGATGCTTTGAAAGATAATAAGGCCTTTCTGGCTTTCTTGCCCAAACGAATTTGCGCAAATTGGACTGAATTGAAGACAAGTCAAAGCATAGTTCCAGAGTTGACTAGACTGTGTGTGGCTATGCGAATTGCTGTATTAAGCTGATGTACATACCGTCCCCATTTATAATACATGGGGCCGGGGCCAGTACAAGGTACCAGCATGTGTGTACACTTCTAGTTCTACTTGTATGCACTAGTAGTAGACGGGTAAATCAGTCTTTCTCTTTGTTGTTTGTCTCCCCAAGACGTCATAATTTTCATAGGCACCTCCAGAACGAGATGAATTTTTCTGTCTAATCACGCACATTATTTTCTCCAGATTATCGCCGTTAGCAGATTTGCGCTCGCTATTTTGCTGATTTTTTCCACTGATTTCCTTTGTTTTTTATGCCTGGTTTCGGCGATGTTTGAAATGTCAAATTTTCAGATTTACATTTGGAAATCTTACTGGCCCAATCGGGCCACTAAAATAGAGCAATTATGATTTTTTGGTGGCCCGACAGAGATTTTTGGTGGCCCCGGGCCATCGGGCCTGTGCTAATTTCGAGCGTTGTCTAATGTTATTATGCCTTTAAAAAATGAATCGGCCGAGTAACATTCAATATTCATGTTCCCCAAGGGGGCCTGTTTGAAATTAAGGACATTCAACCGCCCCCATGTCTAGTTTCTATATTTTTTTTCAGGCTCTATAAATAGTATATGACATCGGTTTCTCAGTTATTGTTGTCGTGATAAGTATTAAGTAGGATATTCAAAACTTAATGGTACTTAATAATGATGCCTAACATATGGATGTCTCATTTCATGTGTCTTTTTATATATGTAATGTATTTGCGTTAGCAGCGAAACATTTATATAATATTGACTGGCCTTGAGTGGTATATCAGAATTGTTGCATGATGTAGGATCATATATGGTGAGCGCACATACGCCCTTCTTCGCATCCGGTCAACATCACTTGATAATGTTCACTTTTTTAATCACACGTTTCAATGGGAAACGTGCTTTAACGTCCAATATACCATATTATGCATTTTTATAAGTCTTCGTGCATCTTAGAAGGATTTTGTTCAGGGTTTAGAGGATCAGTTCACCCCCATGTTTTAGTGCAAGTTAAGTCTGCTAAGAAAAGCATGTGACATCAATCATACCTTCGAACCTAGGATATAAATTGGAAAAAACAAACAAACAAACAAAACAAAACATGGGGAGCAATTTTCATCTGTGTACAAAATGATAGCAATAGCAAATAGCACTTTGTATTTTTGCTCATTTCCCGGCCATATGACATTTTGTTCAGCGTGGAATTTTCATACATCACACAGTGGACATATCGGATTACAGAAATACCCATTTTTATCAACCCTTACATACATGTAGTTACTAGATCATTTTCCTGTACTTTTTACATGGAATTCTACTATACTAAAGTAGCCGATCATGTATGTCTGTCTGTCTGTCTGTCCATCTATGCATTTCGTAGTGCATTGAGGCACCAACATCAAACTTTGGGTAGTGATTGGTGATGACCCATAGAGGTTTGTGGTCTGGGTCAGGTCGGGGTCAGTTTGACCAGTGGTCAGTTATGAATCGGCCAATATTCCACGTTCATTTGCCATGCAGTCGCGTGGAGCGCTGATCATCACACATGCTGCGCTTGCGACGGAAGTACCGTGAAAAGTGTGTTGCTGAAATGACCTTTCATTATGTAGTCTTTGTTCAGCCTGGAATCGATACGTTGTAAATTACTTACGCACATTATCGTATGCCTGTCAAATCGGAAATAACACGTGTGCCGCTGTGTGCGCCTGAATTAAGACTATCGTAATTTGCTTGCGAATTGTTGTTTTTCAAACTTTTAAATAATATGGATTTAAAAATTGTAATGACTGATTTTCGAATAGAATTAAAACAAATCTGATGAAATATATGTATTTCTATCAAGAAACGGACGGTACATTCCAAAAGCGAAAGCGACCGTCGGGCGGGGAATTTGCATAGACTATATACAGGGTAGCGGAATATTGTAGGTCCGGCATCTGTGCATTGTCAACGCACAATCTACTACATTGTACACACATTCGTGTGATTGTACATGTCCGTATATGCATGACTGAATTTGATCGGTGATTTTTGTTCACATTTTCAACACGATATTCGCAAAATTGGCAAAACAGGGTATACGGCTACCAAAATAGGTTTCTCTCTGTCACTGGTTTAATTTTCTGAATACAGGCTAATTGTAAATGTTTGCTCGAAGTGCATACTTTGTTGTACTGAAGTATAAAAAATGTGTGCTTTTTGTAAATAACGTGTAAACAAGAAGAGCAAGGAATTAGGGTTATTGATCTACTATTTAATTAATACTGTTTATTGTTTGACATGTGATTGCTGGCAGCATACCTAGGGTTTTTACAAGGGGGGGGGGGGGGGTAGGGGGGGTTATTGCGTCAACCAAAATTTTCGACGGGCTGGGTGTTGGCCAAGTATTTCGAGGGGGGTGTCGGTCAAGTAACTCGAGGGGGTGTCGGTCAAGTATTTCGAGGGGGGTGTCGGTGAAGAATTTTCGAGGGTGGTGTCGGTCAAATATTTCGTGGGGGGGGGGGGGCGGTGAAGAATTTTCGAAGGGGGGAGGGATGTTGGTGAAGAATCTCGATGGGGGGTGGGGGATTTTTCGAGGGGGGTGTCAGTGAAGATTTTTTCGAGAGGGGGTACCAGTGAAGATTCTTTCGGTGTCGCTGAAGAATTTGTGAGGGGAGTGGGTGTCCGTGAATATTTTTTGAGGGGGGGGGGGGGGTGGTTATTTCCTCAACCAACATTTTTGAGGGGTCAGGTGTCGGTCAAGTATTTCGAGTGGGGAGGGGGGGGGGGGGCTGTCGGTGAAGAATTTTCGAGGGAGAGTGTCGGTGAAGAATTTGTAAGGGGGGTGGGTGTCCTCACCCCCCCCCCCCCCCCTCAACCCGGGTACCCATATGCCTTTGAATATGAGATTGAATCACCACCGGGGGGGGGGGGGGGGGGTGTCGGTGAAGAATCTTGAAAGGGGGGGTGTCTGTGAAGATTTTTCGAGGGAGGGGGGTTGTCGGTGAAGAATTTTCTAGGGGGGTGTCAGTAAAGATTTTATTGAGAGGGAGTAACAGTGAAGATTCTTTCGAAGGGGGGTGGTGGGGGTGTAGGAGAAGATTTTTCGAGGGGGGGGGTTGTCGGTGAATATTTTTCGACGCGAGGGGGGTGTCGATGAAGATTTTCTCGAGAGGGGGTACTGGTGAAGATTCTTTCAAAAGGGGGCGGGGGTGTCGGTGAAGAATTTGTGAGGGGGGTTCATGGTGTCCGTGAATATGTTTTTGAGGGGGGGGGGGGGGAAACCCCAAAACAGCCCTTTTTCATCAAAGTGAAATTTGAACCCCCCCCCCCCCCCCCCCCCCCCCGTGTACGCATATGCCTGTGAATATGAGATTGTATTTTTAATTATACACTTATTAAATCATATCATAACCATTCAAACAGAGATTCCATTAATTGACCAAATGTTTTTTACAGGATAGATACAAAAAATAACGAAATACAAATATACAACATACAACATTATCTTACTCAAAGATCTGGTGACGGGTAATTTGCTAGTCTAATAAACAAAAACGCATCAAAACTTTTTCACAGAAAGAGAAAGTGATAATACTCAAGTATCTCTTTCATTGGCAAGTTTAGTCAAAGTTCAGTCTGCTTATAATAGCATATAAAAATCAATTGTACTCTTCCAACTGGAAAGTTTTACAAATTTTGATGTGCAGGAATGTTGCAAACCGCATGAATTCTTATAATAGCCACGCCCCTTCAACAGCAACATTTTAGGAGCTGGGCTTAGCAAGTCACAAAGGCTTTTAAACTGGTGGAAATATGTAATTTTCCATATCATAGTTATTTTTTCTTACATACTCGGGCGGAACTATTGACCAGAAAGCATGTTTGAATATAATACTGAGGCAATTTATTTGGTTTGCCAGGCCACTTGAAGGTAACTTTCATGTGGAATTCTTCTAACAAATGAAATCACATCAAAACCTTTTCAGAAAGTGCTTATACTCAAGTACCTCTTCAAAATCACAACTCCATTGTGTGTGTGTTCATCCAAGTTTTGTTTGCTAATAATAGAATATGACATCAATCCTACCCTCCCAACCATAATGCTCTCAATCGTTGTCATTATCATTAGCCGAAACCACAACCTCAAGAGTTGGTGCACATGTGTGAAATGTTAATCACTGTCTACAATAGTTCTGGCATTGTCTAGTTCTGGTTCAAGACTGTTTGATTTTAGAATAACATTCATTCTCCATAGAACCCAGCGCAAGTATTTTACGGGACCATAATAATGCTCTGACGAGCCTCCACACTAACATTTTTTGCCTACTTGCCCATTCGGGCAAGTAAAAGTTATGAATGTTCAAATTGACTTGCCCATGAAAGCCAATGTGACACAAAAGAAAGGTTAATTGGGCCATTCTTGGTCACGTGTGTGACCCAAAACATGACAAATTTTGAAATGGGATGCTTATATTTCAGTAAGTATGAGACTATAATGATTTTTACTTCATATGTGACTTGAATATGGTGTAGTCTTTCAAACTTAACACAAAAGATTTTATAAGGATTACGTAACTCAATGTCAGAGGTCAAATGGCATGGGTCACGTGTGTGACTTCGCACGGAGCGCTTTTTTCATAACTAAATTTCATTTGGAAAATTCTTTAAAATATGAATAGCTATAATGTTCATCTTATTACCAGAGAAGTACTATACATTTGTAAGTACAACAATAGCAATGAATGAGAATTATATCAAACCGTTGTTTTTTATAGTACTTAATTATGTGGCAACGTCTGGTCACGTGTGTGACATTTTGGGGTGGTCACGTGTGTGACATGTACAATATGAATGGAAAAATGGGAATTTTATAATATCGGGTTTAGAAAAGAATGAAAGGTTGAATTTGTACAAAGTTGGTATCAACCTGTACAGGAAAGTGAGAAGAATGAGCTTGCTAATTATCCTTTTGATATCTTGATTATTTTCTGAATTATGATTATTAGAAAAATATTGAAATATGTAAATTTATGCAAATGAGTAAAAAAGTTTCATTTTAAACTTGGAATCATGTATTTCATGAAACTTTACACATGGATCATTCCAAAAATGGAACAAAACTACAGAAAAATAAAACTTCAATTTTTCCGAAAAAGTTTCACTTTTCAAAGAATGGCCCAATTGCATTAGGTAGCTTAATTTTGCCAGGCAAATTTATTGCTTGTTTCTAGATAAGATTTACACATTTATTTAAGCAATTACATTTGTCTTTTTTTTGTTTTTGTTGCCTGTTTAATTTGACTTGCCCGACATCCAATTTATTACTTGCCCTGGGCAAGAGGGCAAGAAAAAATATTACAACTTGTGTTATATTTGGTTGCCCATTCGGGCCAGTGGAATCACTTGTGTTGAAGACAAAGGATTATATTTGGGCAGACAACCTCAGCCTCAGCCCCCTCCTCCCCCTGCGGGTTTTGTTTAGCCAGTAACGTTCATGTGACTCACATTCTTCAAATGGCATCCAGTATCGGGCTAAAACCACAAATACATTGTATGCTGCTACATACATACAGTCTGGCATTGTTTTCATGATTTCTCTATATTTAGCTACATGACTGATCATTTGAAAGTAAGAAAAGTGCATGGTGTACACATGTTTCTTGTTTTGCCAGCCAGCCAATGTCTTTGAACTTTCAAAACACTGGAGAGAGAGAGATTGGGGAATCATATTTGTTTTAAAAAAATATAAAAATTAATATCCGTCATTGGGCCATTGGTTTGATACTTCGCAAATGATGACTAGTCCAATGTACTTAAAACTTTTCTTTTTTAAAATACATAATTTGAAAGAGTAGACAACATATTGTTAGTCCTTTGATTTCATCTTGCAGTTTTAAAATGTAATGCTTAGAACATGAATGCCTTCTGCAGACATTATTTTTCTTCTATTCTTTACAAAATTATTGATTTGATCTTGCATGATTCAAATATTATTTGGCTGAAACACAAAATGTGGAGTGCTAGACCCGTTTCGTCAAACTGTTTCAATCATTGTAAATGTCAAATTATTGTAACTACAGGTAGTATATCAACAGTCAATCAACATAGCTGATGCCATATGCAAGGCTCGACACTCGCACTGGCCCGCTGGCCCGGGGCCAGTGAAATTGCACTTGGGGCCAGCAAAATGTATAAAAGTCATATTTTGGTGGCCCGATCGGGCAAGCAGATTTTCAACCCGACATTGACAAAATTTTAAAAATCTTGTTTTCTTTCATGTCATGCTTCATCTGTAATAACAGGTTTGATTAGGAAAAAGTTATATTTTGAATAGTAAAAAGCTTACTCATGAATTTTGGGGCCAGTAAATTTTCGTTCGGGCCACCAGAATAGGGGGAAAAAATATTTCACTGGCACGACCGGAGCCCTGCCATATAATATGGTAACTGCAGTAATCAGACACCTATTAAATCCATCCCTTGGAAATTCTGTATTAATCCACATAGACTTGTACATAGCCCACCAGGTTTCCAATTAGGCAAGGTGTTAACGACAGTTGGGAAAGTTTTATGTAACAGGGCCATGGAAGTGATTTACAGGGGACCACCAGGCAAAGAATAACTCATATTATTTATATGTTTTTGAGAGCGTTGTGTGATATTAAATAGATGCCCAACACTTTGCACAGGATTGTGCAATTCATAAACAATACGATTAATTACCACCCCTTACGGAACCAACAGGGCCTCATGGTTCCTAATGCGCCAAACCTCTGCGAGTGCGCCAATTCTATTCACGCGTACATAAGGAGACAATACGTTAGACAACGCTATTGTCCTAGACAAAAGGTAGTCTTTTTCTGCAGACCCATGAACACATGCTTTTAAGAGTGTGGTGATGCATTTTCCAATTATATAATTTTTCTGGAAACATAAAACTTGTTGGTGGAATGGACCACTAACAATGTTAGCTTCCATTTATAAGAATATTATTTGTGGGTTGAGGTACCCTTTAATTCACTATTCATAGCCATGACCGAGAACTGACAATGATGTACAACACATGTCTCTTGATTTATCATCCATGCCCTTGAGTTGTCAACACACTATATACTGGGACTGGATGTGGGGGAATCCCACATGTTCTTGGAAAACAAAACAATAAAAACAACAAAAATGGCAGATCTTTCGACTGGTATAAACACTTTGGTACATTGCGCGACTTTTCTGCAAAACTTTTTTTTGTTGCAGTGTTTTTTTTACTGGCACTTTGTACATTGTGCAATTTTTCTGGAAAATAATACATTTTTTTGTGCATAATACTGGCAAAGGAAGGGATAATTTGTCATGATTTTGAGAATATGATATCAATTAACAAAATGCTGGCATGTAATCACAGAGGGGGGGTCAAACACAAAGTGATCTATAGCCACTAGCTGTAGCAAGATTATGTTGTTGTTTTTGTGTTGAGGAAGATGAAATCTGGAAATACTGACATATGTTTTAATACAGAGTGTAGAAGGTAAAGTTTGCAATTAGTGAAATAATTTTGGTGGCCTAAAATTCATTTCTAGTGGTTCTGGGTCAGGGTGTTAGTGTTAGTTTCAAGCCTTGGTTCATGATTTTTTTCTTTTGTAATGGTTCTACTTTTGCTTGCCTCAATTCAAACTTTTCTCTGAAAATTGTTGTACATTGAGCTCCAGAAGAATTAACCCGTTCAGGACTGGTCCCGAAAATATTCGGGCTTGGGTCTATGGAGAATATATGTTCTAGCAAAATCAGTCCGTCCTGAACGGGTCAATACATTTTTTTTTCTGGGGCACTTTCTGCTATTTTGGAGACGAAATTGGTAGACATAAATTCATAGTGCAATATAGATAATGCAATCATTTAGTGTAACAGCATTCATGTCAGTGGAATAGAGTAGATCCTGGCACAGTTGTCACCCAGTCTCCGTAACCTTTCAGACTTGACAGGTAGGTCTGAGATATCCAAGAAATTTGGGCCTTTTGGGGGTAAATTAATTTGAGCCCCCTTGTATTTTGTTCACCGTCGGCTGAAGAGTGTGTTGCACCTGTAGAATAGGGTTGGATAGCTCATAAAAACCTGGCACAGTTATCCTGAGTCTCCCTAAAGCCGATCTTCCACGATGAGTCTGTCAGCGTGCGACAATCAGTGCCTTGGCTTGCAGTAATCTGTGCCTGAGATTGCATGAGACTAGCTTGCAACTAGACTTGTGCATGCGTCCAAAGTTGTGAACATGTTCAAAACTGTGAAACTGCAGTCTTGGCCCTTGAAACAGTATTAGTGCTTTGGACCAAGACCTCTCATACGATGCAACTTATTGTTGCGATGCTAGGAATTGCAAGTTGCATCGTGTTTCATGCCCGTGAAACAGCAACAGTCTTCCTCATGGGAGCCTCCACACTAACTTTTTTGTGTACTGGCCCATTCGGGCAAGTAAAAACCATAAATTATTCAATTTTACTTGCCCGTATATAAAATTTACTTGCCCTCTTACTTCTAGATGAGATTTAAACGTATGAAATTACATTGCTCTCTTTTTTTGAGCAATTATTTAGTTGCCTGATGGTGCAAGCAAAGTAGACAATATATGAAATTTTACTTGCCTGACTCCAATTTGTACTTTCCTCCGGGCAAGTGCCCTGGAGAACGGCTTAACCTTTCAGATATGACAGGTATTATGTAGGTGTAGGTGTTATGAGAATTCGGAAGAGATCTCGGGCGCACTCTTTTTTTTTCCCAGAGCTATCAAAAACAATATTTGCAAAGTGATGAAGAACTTCCTGTGCGTGGAGATGTTGACATTTCGTCTTCAAAGTGAGGTCATTTTTTTTGTATTTCCACAAATGAGTTCATCCCCCCTAGAGTACATTGCGTCTGACAGTTAAACATGCCTCAATGGAAGCTTATCGTATGTCTACATGCCTTGTCCTGTTATTGCTGGTTACTTCTAGACCTGAACAGGTGAAATATACACAGGGGGCTCCGGGCAATATTAGCCCCCCAAATGCCCCCCCCCCCCCCCCCCCCCTCAACAGCACCGGAAAATCATAAAGCAACCTGTAATCAATATTATACATATGTACAACTTTAGTTCCATACATACTGTTGATAATAAAGTGTGATATAGAAAATGATGTAATTTGACATAAGGTGTTAATGTATAAAATTTGAATCACAAATACTGAATTATTTATACTACAATATTTCCTTTTCCCTCATTACAAGGGAACGGGGTATACTGCTTTGACCGTTAATTGTGTTAATGGAACCGTGTAGGACGATCTTAAATTAAGATATTAAAGTGTTAATCTTTTCCACTTTTTGTTTTCTCTTCTTTCAGATCCACCGAGGGATTGTGGAGGCTCAGAAATCGCATCGTACCTCCTAGAAAAGTCAGAAGTCAGGAGTGAGTATTATATATCAAGTGTCAAATATTGATAACGAGGAAGTTTGGAAGAGTCATTTTCCCATTTTTTCCCATTTTTGCAGAGGGTCCGTTCTCTTTAGCATTCGGACACCTAAACAGAAACTATAATTTTGAGAATAACATGCAAAAGTGATATTTTGTAGTATACTTAAAAGAGCATTTATGAAAAGTTATTTTCCAACATTTATAAAACAACATTTCTAAATGAAAGTTATTTCCTAATACTTGTAAAAACAGCATTTCTATTAAAGTTAAAGTTATCACCAAGATTAATTTGAGAACAACAACAATGACAAAGACTAAATCAACTATTTACTTTGTAGATTTTAAATTCAATTATCAATATTTTAATTCAATTTCTTTCCGCAGATGGTCCGTTCTCACTAGCGTACAGGGGGCTGGAGAGGGACTATCAGTTCGACAATCTCAAGCCCGGCTGCTCGTATTGCCTCAGAGTGTCGTGTACAAGTAAAGGCGGAACTAGTCAGGTTAGTAAATCACTTCTTTCCACTTGTCAGTAATTTTTCTTTATAACCCTTTCAGGGCCTCGTTACATAAAGATTCATGACTGATCGTACGATTAAAGGGATCTAGTAACTTTGTTGACATGTGCAAAAAGTGATGAATGGTTGATGCAATGTATATTATTGTTATCTCATATGTCCACAGGGTATTGTGTGAAAATTTCAAGTCAAATGGACATTGCATGGCCAAGTAATGAGCGAAAATGCAAAGTGATATTCAGTAACTCACTGCACTCACTTTGTACACTGAAGAAAAACTCGCCCGGAGTTTTTCTTATCTGAATACTTCAATCATACATATCTTTGTAACGAAAGGGAAATTTGAAAAACCAAAACCTGTCCCATGATTTTATTGTTAATACGAATACAACAAGGTATAAGGGAACCCCTAGAATTACAATTTTATTTTGAGGATTTGGACAATGTTACTAAGTCCCTTTAATCGTGAATCTTTATGTTATGTTATTGTTAATTGGCCCCAGGACTGATTGATTTTGCTCTATCATGTACTCTCCATCTAGACCCTAGCCCAAGTATTTTGGGTAATGCTGTTATCCGATCCGATCCGAGAAGGGAATTCCCAGCGAACATGGCCTTCAACCGGGAAATTAGCGGTCCGAGAAATGGCCCTTTTTTTTCTATAATTCTCGATTTGGCAATCCATTTTTGTCAGTAATAATAACAAAGTTGTATACTGTACATATAAGAAAAAAATGGGATCACTCAAGTAATTTGCAGTAGGTATGACAGATTTACGACTTGTGGCTAGGACCAGGAGCAGAGAAGGTCACAATGTTTAAACAGGTTGAGCCTTGAAGTCAATTACCAGAATTTGTGCAGAGCTATACAAAGGGTTGCTGTTAAGGAGAATGCCCCCACCTGTTGGAAAGCTTACCCCCAGCCTTTGAATATACTTTTTTAGTCTTTTTCTTGACTCCCACAAACATATTGTGAACTGGCTTTTCATGTGTATGCTTTATTGAACATAACTATACAAAAAAAAAAACACATAACTCTGCCCCAAACACTGGCACACCCCCCAAAATAAATGACCCCAATGCTGCCACCCATTTTTTTTGGACAAACTTTTTAAACATTGTGTTTCTTGTAGTCATAAAAAAATTGCCCAAACATGATCTTACACAGGCCCTGAGTTCACATGTGGTTGTGAGTTTGGTATATATGCATGCCCACTGAACCTTGGCTAATATATATATATGGTATGTCTCCTCATAACTCCCCAAAATAGCTACTGTGTGTGCATGGGTACAGACAGTGTTTTTGTTCATTCACAAGGGAACCGGGACGAACCGGGACCCGTTAATCATTTTTTATTTCTATGAGCTGGGATCCGAGACGGGATATTTGTTTTACCTAACAGCATTAATTTTGGGGACCAGTCCTTAATGGGTTAAAGATGATCATACAAGACCTGCATTATAAAATGAGAAATTGAATCGGGTGTTTTAATTTTTATTCTGATTGTTCGTTTGTGTTTTTATTGATTTTTCTGTTTCATTTGCAGGATTCTGATATGTTCAGTTCTTACCTTTGATAATTCCTTCTTGTAATTTGTTCTGTAATTGTATTTTATTTCCATTGCGGTATACTTCCTTTGTGTATTAATTTGGCTCGATAGTTTTGTTTCATTTTCAGTATTCAGATGTATCAAGTTAGAAAATTAGAGACTTCCATCCGTCTTGTATAAATTTGTGTGATAATTGTTTTCTTTTTAAATTTTCAGTATTCGGATGTGTTGAGTCTTACAACACTGCCCGTCATACCGGGGCAGAGCCATCAGCCCAGAGTACATGGCAAACCAAAGGCGACCTGTGTCAACCTAAGATGGGGTAAGACTCTTATTTGCTAGATATTAAACCCTTGACTGCGGGAACCGGGTGGGTTTGTAAAAAGTCTATGGAGATTTCACAATCTCGAAGGGAACGGGTAAAAGGAGAAGTTTCCTCATCTGCGATTAACTTTTGATTATGTTCTCTACACATTAGGAACAGAGTTTCATGCAAATATTTCCAACATTTGCCCTCTGAGCAAGGGAGGAGCATCATTCAAAGTCCTTCACAGCAGAGGCTTATCCCATTCATCGCGTACAGCATGGAGGCTGCCATTATATTTGTTTATATGTTGAGGAAACCTCTCATTAAGTGTTTTTTTTTAGACCTCCTAGCTGGAGCAATACCCATTAACCACACTGGTTTGTCAGTCAGTCCGTCTGGCTGTCAGTCAGTTGGTCGGTTGTTTGGTCACTCAGTCTGTCGGTCAGAGAGTCATTAAGTCAGTCAGTCAAATTATTCTTTCATATTCAAAATGAATCGCCAAGCATTTGAGTGAACAACAACAATAATAATGAATGAACAATTAGATTGCATCATCCCATGTAAACACTCCCTAACAACCAGAGATTAAAAGGACTGAAATGAATTGCCTATCTTGCTAATTATGTTCTATTTGATTAATTAATTCAAACACGTAATCGCCATGCTAGAGTTTCCTCTGTATTGTAGGACACTCGGATTGAACTCAGATTGAAATTTTTAACTCTTTCAGGAAATGTGTCTAAAGATGATAATTATCAGCAAGGGACGTTCTAAATTAATAAATAATCACTATTTGCATTGCGCTATAGGGAGTTCAGCTGAAATGGGTCGCTCTTTATCTATTCCGTTGATCAGCTTAGGCGTGCTATCTATTTCTATCATCAGATGCGGGTTTAAATGTCTAATTGCACATGCCATTAAAAGCTGGGTGATAAAATCTCATAATTTAGGCTTTGAATATCTCCCAAGAGACTTTCTAGCCTAGAAAGCAATATAGCTAGTAACGTATTTGCGATTTATTATTGAAGGAAACATTTATTTTTGTCACAAAAAGTATTTAATTATCAACTATTTAATATGTAGTTTTTGAGTTAGTTATTTAGTTATACTTCTTAACAACTTGTAAGTGTGTTGATATGATTTTATGTGTATGTCATAAAAATATGGAGGAATTATAATTTCAAGTTATTACTCTTAAATTTAGTACAGAGAAGGAGTGAAAGCACTGTTTCTTTTTAAAATTAATTATAATTACAAAATAAGTATAAAATATAAGGTCTCTACCAGTTAAAATTAAGTGCTTTCAAAAGTACTTGAAATGAGGAAACTATACAAAGCAATGTAGGATGCAATTTCATCCACTTTACCCATTATCACGAGATCGATTCCTGAAAAAGATATCCTGTTTAAGAAAGGAAGACAAGAATTGTAAGTTTTCCTGGTTGTTTTCCTATCAAGTACCCGGTGTTAATAAAAGAGCATATATTTCTTTAAATAAATTTAAATTGACTGTACATTGTACTATTTTCAACTCAAATATCAAAATATCAACTCGAGTTGTAACTTCAGATACTTCCGTCTTGTAATTTGTACTAGATTTTATTGGTTCCCATATATCCTGCTCAGTGGTAATGTTTCCTATCTCAGTGTACCTGGCTTATAACCTGCTCACTTTAATTAGGGATTCTGAAATCCTTATAGGCTTTGTACATAACCCACCAGGTTCCCATAGTCAAGGGGTAAAGTCGTGAATGCATACCATGTGCCAAATAAACTTGTGCCATTCATAAAATATTGGATGATTTCTTCTGGTCGCCAATATAACCAAAATTTAACTGTTGTACCTACCGACTTCAAACAAATCTAATTCACGACTTTCTCATATAATAATTTTGATGTGAATGTTCTGGCAACCTGCTTATTTGATCACAATGTTCAATGTGTATCTCATGTTGTTATGGAAACATCTTTGATTGATAACATGGTTTCATTTTCACAATATTGATGGTAAATAAAACCTCACTGCAAGTTATCCAAATTACCATGAATGAAATTTATTCTCCAATCATTCATAGGTATGCCAGACTACAACGGGGGCGCGCTGATCACAGAGTGTTAGCAGGAAATACGCAAAATTGGCAACACTGCTCTGCACGGCCATAGTAGAACGAGAAACTCCACTGTATGGATACGCAGTCGCTAAAGGGGAGAGTGGGGGAAGGGCAATAATTTGGAAAAACCAATAAAATTCATCAGGGGAACATTTTAAAAATACATTAGGTGTGCCTCTAGTCTATAAGGTGTGCCTTGCTATGGTAATTGAAATTCCACTGTGAGTTCTCCACACTATCATGCAACTCATTACATTTTTTTTCTTTCCATATTGCAGGTATGCCTGACTACAATGGGGGCGCCCCGATCACAGAGTTTTCGGTGGAGATGACTGCAGCTGATAGTGTGGCGAGCGAGGTTCATCGTGCGCCAGCCGACATCACCGAGTGTTCGGTCACGGGGCTTCTACCGGGCAGGCCGTACGACTTCAGGCTGCGCGCCTGCAACAGAATTGGGGTACGTAATAGTAATTTCTGATATCCGTAAGTTTCCTGTCTAGTAAGGCCGACATCACTGAGTGTTCGGTCACTGGGCTTCTACCGGGCAGGCCGTACGACTTCAGGCTGCGCGCCTGCAACAGAATTGGGGTACGTGATAGTCATTTCTAATATCCGTAAGATTCCTGTCTAGTTGGGCCGACATCACCGATTGTTCGGTCACAGGGCTTCTACCGGGCAGGCCGTATGACTTCAGGCTGCGCGCCTGCAACAGAATTGGAGTACGTAATATTCATTTCTAATATCCGTTAGATTCCTGTCTAGTTAGGCTGCATATTTAAGTGTTCCGTCACGGGGCTTCTACCGGGTAGGCCGTACGACATCAGGCTGCGCGTCTGTCTACTTCAAAACTGTTTGAACCCGCTCAGGACTGATTGATTTTGCTATAGCATGGATTCTAAATCGACCAAAATCTGAGTATTTTCTGGACCAGTCCTGAATGGGTTGAGTCAAACCCCATTATTTATATTCTTGAGCAGGAAGTTTCATCCTCATTGCTACACTGTCCAGATGCCCTTGTTTGATGTGAAATAAGCCTGTAGCATTATATATATATATATATATATAGCAGGTCATGTTTACTATGCTCCTCAAGGTAGTTGATGGTGCACAATAAAATTAGTATTTTTAATGCACCAAATAACTTGGATATGTAACCCCTTCCTAACTAGATTTTGTAATCCCCGTAGAGTTAAAACCAAGTCCTACCAGTTTCCCATTGGAAATAGGTTAATTTTGTGCCCCGTAATAAGATTCAATCATCTTGAGTTTTTACATTTCATGTATATAATGTTTAATGAATCAATCAATGATAAAAGACAAAGAATAAGAAGGAGGGAAAACATTTCCCGACCACTTTATTTCTTATTGATGACACCCACCCCCTCTTCAAATCCCAGTCTCAAAACTGATCACCCGATTGTCTGGTTCGGCTCAATCTGTCTGGAGGTCACTCTATCTTCCTGAGGTTTCTGCTGAATTTCTCCTTGCCCAATGAGGAGAGAAGCACGGAGGACAATGTCCCACAATTTTGGCATTTGATAGTCTTACGGATTTCTTCTAAATTTATGTTGTAACGTTGTGGTTTAGTAGTTTTGGGAGGGAGAGAAAAAGAATCCCCTTTTAGTATTGAGTTGCATTATGTTATATTTCCTTGTATAAATATTTTGACAATAAAACGTCAGCATAATATAATATTAACCTGTTCACTACGAGATTCTGTAATCATCATAGGCTTTGTTCATAGTAGGCAATGGGTTAAACTCTTAACCATAACCAGGCAGGGTTATTTCTTAATGTGATGCTATAGTGTAGGGCAATTGCCCCCCCCCCCCCCCCTCTTCCTTCTCTACTTACCACCAAATGCTAAACCAAACCACTTTGCATGTTGTAGCTTTAAGTCCAGAGGAAAATCTGGCTTCCTTATGGAAAAGGGAATTTCCCCTAGCACTACGAAAGAGACTCTAGATATAAATGGATAATCCTCATTATCTAATCCCTACCATCACCCTTTTACTAACCCCCCTGCCCCCCTGCACCTCCACTGATCATCAATCATCAATTCAGGCAACACCAACACCACTTGTTTTCCTCTGTGGGTTTGAGTCTGGAGGTCACTGTAGTTGTTTTCATGGAAAAAGGGATTTCCCCTAGTAAAACAAAAACAAGATAATCCTCACAATTTTGTAATCCCCACCCTACCGTTACCCCCGTACTGCCACCCCTCCTCCTCCTCCACCGATCACCAACCTTCACCCTAGGCAACACCAACTGATTGTTTTCTTGTTTTGGATTTATCGATTCTGGAGGACACTCTATGGTTTTCTCATGGAAAAGGGGATTTCCCCTAGCATAGAGAAACAGAAACTTGACATAAAGGAAGATAATCCTCACCATTTTCTAATCCCCACCATACATTTACCCCTGTACTGCCACCCCTCCTCCTTCATCAATCACCTATCTTCACCTGAGGCAACACTATAAACCACGTCTTGTTTTCCTGTTCTGGATTTATAGGCCCGTATTCACAAAGGAGGTTTGTACAAGGACAGTCAATAGTTTCCTCATGGAAAAGGGGATTTCCCCTAGCGCAGAGAAACGGAAACTTGATATAAAGTGGGTTTGAGTCTGGAGGGCAGTGTAGTTTTTTCGTGGAAAAGGGGATTTCCCCTAGTAAAACAAACTAAATAAAGGAAAATAATCTTCACCATTTTCTTATCCCCTCCATCTCCCTCCTCCACTGATCACCGATCTTCCACATTGCGCAACACCAACCTCCTGTTTTCCTGTTTTGGCTTTGTATTTCCCTTGCACACAAAAATGAAAAACTTAGTAGATTATCTTTCTCAATCTCTATTGGAAGGGAATGATTCTTATTCTTAATTCCTTACTAAATGTTTACTTTGTAACATGGATTGGTGAAGTAATGTAACTATCATTTGATTCGCTCTCCTATCCAAAACTTTTAAAATAATGATATCATGGAAAATACTATTTTATTTGTTTGTTAATGATATAATTATTTAAACATTTATTGTGTAGCCTGGACTGTTTACATAATGATACTGATGTTATTTAATTCCCTCTTCCAACCCTTAGTATGGGCCCTATCCAAATGGTTAAAATAATGATATCATTCTAAACATTAACTTTGTATAAACATTGACTGTTGAAGTTATGTTTTTATTGTCATCTGATTCCCTCTTTTAGTATGGACCCTATTCAGAAGCACTGCATGTCAGCACTGGTGCGGGACCACCGGACGCGCCATCGGACCTAATGGCGTCGTGCGTTTCAACGTCCATCGTGGTACTCAGTTGGCAGAAACCCTGCTTCAATGGGGCAGACATCACGGAGTATCGGGTGGAGAAGGCATCGGAGAACGGAACATTCTCATTAGTAAGTTTATACTACTAATTGCGGAAAGAAATGCTGATAAAAAAGTTGTTCTTTCTGAAGAAAAAGTGCAGAAAAGATGACTATAGGAAATCGTTGGAAATTTGACCAAAATCTTCAAAGAAATAGTACAAATTTTACTATTTGAACTTTTTACTATGTATCAATAGACATTTTATAAGAATAATCGCCACCTAAATATGCTTTAAAAAGTTGGTCTTTTTGAAAAAGAAAAGATAATTGTGGGAAATCATTGGAAATTTGAGCAAAATGGTTCAAGAAATAATAAAATGTTTACCGTTTATTTTTATTGTTAATAATTTCTTTGTATAATTGGCCATGATTTGACTGGATTTTGGTTTTACAGTTGACTGGACTAGTGGATAATGCACAGGAATTAAATTTGTTTGAATTTTTTGCTTGATTTATAACTCACCTGTTTATGTTCTTTTGGGATACCTGCTTTGTACCTTGTTTCAAATATTATAACCAGTAACTTCTTTGACCAATCTCTGCAGGCGTACAGCGGTTCGGCCACGACGTGCGAGATCCGGTCCCTCCAGCCGGCCACCTACTACTACCTGCGCGTCCAGGCGCTCAACGTCGCGGGCCACGGGCCGTTCAGCTCCGTGGCCACTTGCCAGACGCTTCCCTCATCACCCGAGGCCGTCCCCTCGCTGCGAGTGGTCTCGTCCACCTCGGATTCGCTCTTGATCCAGTGGACGGAGCCGAGCAACTGTGGCTCGGAGATCGTCGCCTACAACCTGGACATCGGCGAGGGCCAGCCCATCTTCGTGGAGGGCAACGTAACCCAGTACTGTGTAGATCAGCTAGAGCCAGATACCAAATATAGGTCAGTTTAGTGACGCAATTATCAATGTGTGGGACTGTGTGATAAATTTTGTGTTGATTTTGATCAGAGTCAGTCAATGATGTGTAACATGGGCGTCGATCCTTAAGTAATACCTATTCATCAGGGGCGGATGAATGAATAGATCATCCACCCCTGATGAATAGGTATCAATAACGCCACTTCTAAATTGTTTCTTCTTTGAGTCAATACTTTCCCAAGCGATATTTTGTACAGCCAAATTGGCACTTGACTAATGAGCTAACTTGCACAAAAAAAAAAAATTTCAGCTAACGCAAGTTAAAGCCTAAATAACCCTATGTACTTTATTTGAGCAAATGGTTACATTACAATTTAACGAATTTGATATTAATGGAAATACATTTTTTGTCTTCGCAAACAGGATACGAGTGCAGGCGTTGAACAGCATAGGGGAGGGCCCCTATAGCGCAGTGCTCAAGGCCCTCACGAGGGCGCTGCCCCCGGCCCCACCCCGGCTAGAGTGCATCTACTATAGCCACCAATCGCTCAAGCTCAAGTGGGGCGACTTGAACAGGGCCGTCAGCGACTCGAAGTCACTCAACTTCACGCTCGAAATGGAGGACAGGAGAGGACGGTGAGTTTTGCGTCCGTTTTTGTGGGTATGCTTGTGTGTTTTTGTTTGTCTGTATGTGTGTTTATTTGGTACTGATACGAGTATCGAAGTCAGCCGTTAACTGTTACAGCTGAAGTCAGGAGGATTAGGTTGTGGAAGATTTGGGATTGGCATAAAGGTTAGAAATCTTTGTTAGTTTGTGAAAATTCATGGTAGAGTATTTGTTGTCACAGCGAATATCATGGAAAGTCATATAGTGATATTATTATAACCTTAACAAGTCAACGTGTATATGAAGACTGCTCTCTGAAGACAATAAAACATGGTCTTTAGGAGCATGTGTTCTTTATACACATTTTATATTGATTGTATTTGTCATTTTTTGTCTAAAAGGTTTGTAGTTGTTTACTGCGGTGTCAAAGCGAGCCGCAAGGTGACGCGGTTGAGTGAGAGCACAGTGTACAAGTTCAGGATTTATGGCATAGCATTCATTGTCAGAGCTAATGTCATATAACGTTATTACATACCTCGTATAATGACTGTATTTGTCATTTTTGTCGAACAGGTTTGTAGTTGTTTACTGCGGCGTCAACATGAGCCACAAGGCGACGCGGTTGAGTGAGAGCACAACGTACAAGTTCAGGATTCTTGCCAGTAACGAAGCCGGGACGGGTCCCTACTCGGAGGACTTTGTGTTTGCAACGACAAAAGCCCCGCCGGTCACGTTAAAAGGTATTTGTCATTCTCGTAATGTTGTAATTCTGTTGTAGTGAACGTGGTGGGTGTTGCGTTGAGAGTTGTGATCAAATGCAAGGTTGCGATTAATCGCAAGTCAGAAAATATGCGCACTTGAGCCAATCAGAAATGCGCTTTAAGGCCCATTTTGTGACTTGCGATGAAACGCAACTTTGCGATTGATCGCAACTTATATGGTGTGACAAGATTGGTAGAGCGCGGGCGCTCTATAATCAGTGGGATCCCGAGTTGAAACAAGTTAATTGACCACCGCGTTTTTCCTTCAGGTGTATAAATGTGTACCCAGAAGGATTGGAAATTATTCCTTAGCACTTTGAGCACCTAACCGGCGACAGGCTAAAATACTCCTATGAGGAGTGGAAAAGTGCACTCTTTGTGTAGGTATGATTGCAGTGTGTATCCATTTACAGGAGTAAAAATAATGCAAAGCACAATGGTATTCGCGTAAATAGCAATATATAACATTGCTGTTATTATTCATCATTATTATTATTATTATTATTAATTTGTCATACAAGGGATAGTAGTTCAATGTTATTTTTTTTTGGTTCCCAACTTTAATCAAAATGATTTGTTTTGTTATTTTCTTTTGCAGCCCCCGTTGTCGTGTTAGATCAGGATGCTTGCCAGATTTCGTGGGGCGAGGCGGCCTGCCACCAGCAGGATGATCTGATGGTCTACCAGTGCCAGTACCAGCGGACGAGGGAGGGCGAAGCAAGAGTGGTAAGTCTATAATCAGTCTATAATCAAAATCACTTGGAGCTTTCACACTTTCACTCTTGTACATGTACCTTGTAGTTTGGGCCTAAATTCACTGCCAGTTCGGCCCTTCGACCCTGGCCATAAACGCTCGTTCGCATGTGGAGCGCACGAGGCAGCATTTGCCATAGGTTTTGCATGCAGCAAACATGGGGTTTAATTTAATCTGTGGTAATAAGATTTTTTTATTTCGAACATTTTATTGCTCAAATAGTAAATTTTTATTCAACACAGTTTTTGTCCAAACATTTACAAATAAGTTATATTTTCTCTCACATGGTTGGTGATATAAGCATTTTTTTCTTCTTTTTTTTGTGTGTGGGGTGTTTCCCAATACAGTATTTGGCTTTAATCATTGTTATTACCCTTTTTGTTGCCAGATCTACAAGGGACCCGAGAAGTTGTGGAAGCTGGAGCATCTTGAGCTTAACGTGGAGCATCGGGTGCGCGTGTGCGCCATCCGTTGTCCCGGCGACGGCTCCTCGGAGCTGCAGGGCGTCTACAGCAACTGGGCGCCGTTCACCATCTCGCCGCCGACGCCGACAGATGAGATGTTGGGGTCGGCGGAGTTGGACGGGGACGGGTCGGGCGACATGGAGACGAAACCCATGGGGGACAGCCAGCTCGCGATGATCATCATGGCGTGTATGTGCGTCGGCGCCATCCTCATTGCTTTTATGCTGCAGTGGTATGTCGGGTCGTAACAATGTACTCTTGGATGGACAGGTGTAAAGATGGAGGGATGGGTGGAAAGACGAAGGAGAAGTGGTAGACGGAAAGACAGAGAGATGAAAGGAATGACAGGCAAACGGACAGCGTGGCGATTTTAGGGACGCGAGGCGATAAACGGAGGTGACCAGTAGAGGGTATAGTGAGAAGGGGCTTCGTGGTTGCAGCAACAGGATGTGGCGTTTGTGCGTGTGCACGTAACGGCACACTCAAAGATGGACTGACCAACTAAGAAGACGGAGGTTGGTGGGTAGATGGGATGAACAAATGGGTGATGGTCAAAGCCAGATCGCCAGAAAGCATCACTACAGTGGAGTCGGAGAAAGGCATTATCTTTTCTTTTTTGTTGTATAAAGCAGCAGCGGGATACAGACTGCTTTCATAAGAAAGAAGGGAAGATGTGCTTTAGACGCCACTAAAAGGAGAGAGGCATAGTTTTAGAAACTCTTTCTTCTTCTTCTTCTACAACATTTCTGTCAGATTCCTTCTCGAACCTTGTAGCTTCCAGCTCTCGTGACGTTGCCCGCACGAGGGCGACGTGGCAGGATAGAAACTTCCGCAGTTTAGGGGGCCCTATATGAATTGAGAGAGCTGTTATTATCATACTACAACCATACAGAGCCAGAATGTTCAAAGCCAGGAATGGCATCTGTATGTCGGATCCCGTGAGGGAAATGGGGACATCTCAACGAATATTCTGCTTGTCCGTACATAGGCGGGTAGGATCCTTTAATTACAGCCGAGTTTGGAATTCGCAACGGCACTGTCTAGTACTTATTTCTTCTTCGCCAGTGACCAAAGCCCTATATGCTTTCCGCTATTATTGAATTGCTTAATGTGATGCCCTAAAAGTGTATCACGATATTCATTGCCCACTGTTGCTGCTTTAATTGTTTAAAGTCTACTTAAGAATTGAACAGACTTGTTTTTCAACCATTCTGCCGCCTGCTTTATCATCAGCATTTCTTTGTCGAGCAAGGCATTCTGGCAGCCGTTAGGCGCACTCAGTGGTATACAGTTGTATACACGTTCCACTCTTTACGGGGATGATTTAAATAATTAAAGTGTGGTACCGATCGGGCATTACATTGCACATTGTTTTCACTCATGGTTTAAAATGTAATGAAGGCACAGGTATAAAAAGTAATACTTTGTTACTTTTAATCTTGTTTTACACTCGCACTAAATTTAATTCAAAATTTTTGTCTAAATACTGCCAAAATTTAACCAAGATACCGTTTTATCAGAATCGTCATGGACCATACTTTTTATAAAATATATATATATTTATTTATTTCATTTTTACTTCCAACTCTGTAGCTTCGATATGTAGCAATTTAATGTCTCACCTTTATATCAAAATACCTCAGTTCAAATATCTGTTATATCGGTTTTTAGTTTTAGTGTTCAGGTCACAATTCGTCAAATCAACAAAAATAGAAGAGAGTTGAAAAGTTCTCTGTACAGTAGTCAATTTTTCTGATGAGGATTTTTGCATTGCAGACATTTTGTTTTTCTGCGGAGAATAACAATTGTTAACAGAACTGTAGGAGCACCAGAAAATGTTGAGTGGTAATTCAATAATAGAAAAAAGAAGATGCCGCTTCAATTCTAAATAAAAGCATGAGGATTTAGATATAAATGCTTGGTGAGATTATTGCATCACAGAAAACTTGATCTTTTTTTTTCATGAGAAAATTAAGGGAATGCCAACATTGATAAATTGATAACAGAAATTTGCTCTTTTTTGTGCAATATTCAAACAAAAACAGGAAAACTTTATTGTGCTCCACAAAATTCAGGATTTTATCTCCAATATTGAACTGTTCTGAATGATGAGATTCAAGTATCTTCTCATGATGAAGAATTGAAAAACATCGCAGGGCTCTTCTATCCGGTGGCCCAATACAATAATTTTTTGTGGCCATTGGCACCTGGGCCACCGCTATAAAGGGCAAGCACTGCATTGTCAAACACAACTCAAATAAAACAGGCCAAGCAGAATTATTCAGTCATTTTCATCACAACGTGTGTTGTTGATTTTTGTGTCACCTGCAGCGAGAGCGATGCGATGAACACTATTTTAAAATAATTAATTTCAACGGTAGAACATGATTCGGAAATTTATTTATGACAGATTAAACTAATGAATTTTTGAAAGAATAAACTAATAAATTTAATTTAAATACATTTTTGAACAAATAAACTTATGAATTCAACTTGAATAAATTTATGAAAAATGATGATCTAATAAGAAATGCAGTTGAAACTATTTTCTAGGAAATATAAATCTGAATTATTTGACTCGGCTTGTCAGGATATATGAATGCATTTATTTATTGAAATATAGATTATATATACATGTAGATAAATTAGATTTCACTTTTATAGTAGATACACTGTAGATTCAAATACAACTTCATATCCATTTAAATTTGATTGGATTTGAATTGCATTTCATTCAAATGGTGGGCCATGATAATGTACTAACTTGATGAGCGATTCATTTTGAATATTACAATAAATTGATAAATTTGATAATTATTTTAGAATTTAATTGTGCTTATGTAAAATGTAGGACGACATTAACAAGATTAAGAGAATATCCTAATAGAGAAAGTTTGCTCTAAAATTAGAAATATTTTATGAATTTATGATGAGGGATACATTTCATTTTATACAGGTACTTCTAAATTAAATCCATTGCATTAGTTTTGGTATTATGCAGCTATAATATAGATTGTGAAAAACATTACTACATTTTAAAGTTATTTTCATGAATTTATAATGAATGCACTAAACAAGGATAGTGCTAATTTTGTGAAAGTTTCATAAATAAACTTGTTCACGCATAGTTATCAGTAGAAACTGTAACATTATTTATTTAGAAGGGAAGGAATTTGTTATCTATCTGATATTGATAGTGTTTTAAAATTCTTTTTTACTAAGAAGGCCAGTAAAGTATCTGTTTTAATTTTCCGCTAGGAAGCTAACCAATCACCTAAAAGAACCCGATGGGCCCTGTATTAACTAAATCTAGTAGGAAGCATGTTATTATCCATTGCCTACTGGAACCTGGTGGGCCCTGTATTAACTCTATGAGAATTGAAAAAGCTAGTAGGGAATAGGTTAAAACAAATCTTCAGCGTTGTGATTATCGTAAACTGGATAATGAAGAAAGGGGAGTTCCCTCGGATAGCCAGTTAGCAGAAGGATAGTATTGATTTGAGTGGAAGATAATAAGATGGAAGCCAGAGAAAAGATAGATAGATAGAAGGATGAAAAATGCATCCTTTGACAACATTATACTTGCCAATATTGGCTATAAAAAAAAAATGGAAATGTGTATTATAAAAGTTGTTCGTTTCTCGAAATGTTTTGTCTCTTTACCTGTGAATATAATTTATTGGGCTCTTTTCCTCCGACTCTCTATCTCTCTCTCTCTCTCTCTCTCTCTCTATCTATTTCCAGTCGTGGTGGGGAGTTATTTTCCCACTTTTTCTCTGTTTTAAAGATTATTTTTAATTTGTTAAGGAGATGGGAGTGTGTTGGGAAGACGGTACGATTCATGCTAGACTAGTACAGGGTGTTCCAAGAAAATGGAGTCTGTTCTGTGTAGTGAGTCGTCGAATGCTTTGTCAATCTTTCACATTACTGTAATTAATTAAGACTATACTAAGTACATCATAAAGATCTATTTTTTGAGACATGGTATATATTCATTGTGTATTGATCAAAAATCAGACTCGTTTGTCTTTTTTTTCTCTATTTTTTTTTCTTCTCTTTTTGTGCTGTATTATGTATTTGAAGAGAATAAGATTAATTAAAACATAACTTACATTTCAAGTGCTTTGTACAGGTATCTGCTCTCGTTGTAAATTGCATTAACTGATGAAAACAGATTTGAAAGTATTAAAAAAAAAAAATAACAAAGTATATATATATAAATATATATATAATATATATACATATTTCATTGTTTCTTGTATGGTACTGTTGTCTTAAGACTGAATGAACAAAGTTTTTGAAAACAAACAAATCACAAGGCTGCTGCTACTACATTTAGCGAAAGTTATTCATAAGAAGTGCTCAGATGTATTTAGAGAAGATTAGAATTATGTGTGTATTTTAGTTTATTAGGGATCTTTTTCTTTTCCCTTTTTTGGATCGGCAGACCGCATTTTTAGCGCAAGGAATAAATGTCAGGTTTCACAGGAAAAGGTTTTTCTCTGTTTTTCTTTGGCTTTCATTATTGAAATCTCTTCAATTGACTGTTTAAAAGAACTCTTTGGAATCGCGAAAGATTCAATCATCTTTCCACCCCCTTTCACAGTGAGGGTTAGCATATGTCTTGGAAAAAAACTAGCTACGAAGGTTTATTCATATTGAATAAAGGAAAAAACAATGACATTCCGACATATCTCTACCAATGAGTGAGATATATTTCTAAGCAATTTTCCACTGCCCATTTTGAATATAAATAATTTTGTCATAAATGCTACTTCTTCTCATATTCTTATGTCAAACATTTAGACGACAAAAAAAAAAAGGAATAGTATTTGCTTATTGCCATAGCACTGCATGCACTGTATTATTACGTTCTTTGTATAGACTATGTAGACAAAAATCTATTTTTTATGTGTTACATACTTCATAGGACCAATTATATATTGTTTCTTTTTAACCTGTGTATTTTCAACTCATTTATGTATGTGTACAGTTTTTCTCGCACATTGTACTATTTTCAATCTATGATGTAGAGTTAATATCTTTTTATTTCTGTCGAAAAAAAACAAAACAAACGTGTTTGTTCTTCTTCTTATCAAGTGTTTCGCAGTCATGTTTTTTTGAATTGTAACTAGGGATGTGTACAGGCATTATAACTATTATAATTAATTCGTTCATTATTATTATTATTATGTGATATATATTTTGTCTTTACTGACTCTTTTCAGCATTGCGTCGGTATATTTGAATTTTTGATTTCATGTGTTGCATCATTTGATTCAGAACTGTCGCTATAGACTGTCAGAGATGTAGGAATTAAAACCAGTTTATACAAAACCTAATCAGTTTTGCATACGTCAATGACTTTCAAGTTCATGCTATTTTCGTACGTGATATGAATTGGTATTTCGTTGCCGAACATACCTTGTAGGGTGGGTCAAACACAGGTTTCAGTTTATTCGCCATGTCCACTGAGCGTAAAACAAAACTTGTGTGACCCCCAAATGAACGATAATTCAAACTGCCATTGTGTATTACTCATTGCCAAGGTTAGCACACAGTTGTTTGAAAGTTTCACAAAGAAACTTTCAAATTCAATCATCTTGATAACGAAGAAGAAAAGAAAATGAACACATGCACGTCAGTGGTATTTATACTCTGTGTGTTTATGTTGGTTCTGAAATAGTTATTTAGGATTGCTGGTGTCAATTTTCAGCTGATTTCTCTTTGACGGTACTTAAAGTCTTAACGCACAAGGTCCACAAGGTTAACTGTTGATTCTGATGCATATTCAATACACTATTAAAAGACACGATTACTAAGGAATATTTGATACTTAAACCCATCAATTTACTCTTATTGAAAAGAGAAAATTTACTAGTGCACATTTGATAATTCATTTTCTCTACTTAATATACATTTTACTTGTCATTTCAAATTCGTTTGACTAGTGCACATTTAAAACTTTGTAACAATTTTCTTTTCTTAAAAAAGACATTTGCCAGTGCATGTTTGATGCTTCAGTAATTTCACTTTATTTTTTATAGAGAAAGAAAAGTGCTTGTTCAAAATGTTGAATCCTTCAGTTTTCTTACTTCAAAAGGTGAACTTTGTTCATTGGTTATATAAAAGGGATAATCACAGTTGGCTGGGAAATGAGCTTTCAATTTCTTAGAGACAATGTTTAACTTACTTTTTATAAATCAAATAGGGGTCACCAGTTTGTGTGTACAGTACAGTTCCTTTCATTTGATTTGTCTTTTTAAAAATGTTTTAACTAAAGTTGATTGTAAAATGTCTGAACCTACAACATAGTGTGTTAAATTCAATGCATGGAATTAAATAAACTTGGGTACGATAAAAAGGATACATGTATGTAGGATTTCTGAATCTTCAATATCGTAACAAAATCGGCACAGCCAAAATGAGGTTCATCGATCACAATTATAAAGAAGACTTTTTTGTTATTTTTAAGTTGTGTATTTAAAGAGAGGGCACATAAGTGTCGGGTTTATAAATTAGGTTACCGTTTTCGAGAGTTTATCAGAACTTATCCGTTGAGTTCACAATTGAATTTTGTTGTATCACTTATTATTATTCTCCATAGACACCAGCCCTATGAGATGGTGATATTGATTCAGTAGACTGTTTCGCTTGGAATTTGCCATAAATAGATCGATCGATGACAATTTAAATTTTGGTATAACATGCATTCTCTATAGACCTCTGACCCCAAGTCAAAAATGTTGTTGACAAATGTGTGGTACTTGCCAAAATCAAATCATTTTGGTTTAATAGCAAGCATTCTCCACAAACCCAAGCCCAGGTATTTTTTGGACCAGTCATTGGTTATTGAGCCAGGCAAACGTTGGGACGAGATCTATGCAAGGTGCAGATTAAACACAAATTAAATCGTCCTTAATTGGTCACCCCTTTGAGAGCCAAACATCATGTTATGCCAATAGTCAAGAAGTGATATGTACAAACAAACTAAATGGTTTCCTTGGAATTAGCCTTAAAACACATATTTCTTTGGTAAATTATTACAGGCACTGTGATCAGTTTGTGGTATTAAAAGTCTAACTAAACCCGGACGAATCTGGCAGCAGTTTCCTACATGTATAATATAACGGTATATTTACTTCTTGTTGCTTCCTTACGATATATTTTTTTGTCTTGCTTCCTTCTAAAATGTCATGCAATTAAAGAGTATATTATTATTATATGTATTTAATTTATTTTTTGTTACTAGACAACAACAATACTCTGCAAGCATAGAATCTATATTTTCTACTCGTTTTCTTTTGTAGCCGTGAAAATTGTGTCTCTCCGCTATTAAAAAGAAATATTCCACACTTTCTGCTGATTCGTCCTCTTAAATGTGTATGTTTCTGTGAAGAATTATCAAATTATTTGAATCACGAATTAATCATATTGTTTTAATATGAGTGGTGTAGGTAGACTCTTTTTGTTTTTTTTAAATGCCAACATTAATGTATTTTGCCACAAACAGCTCATGAATGCAATTACAAACAAGAAAAAAATGATAGAAATGTTGCAAAATATATTGGGTAGATTATTTCCTACTGACTAGCATCCACCAGAACAATGTATACCAGACTTAAACAGTATTCAACATTATATTTATTTTTATTTTTGAAGAATCGCAAAAGAAAGAAGAGTATATATATTATGTAGCGATGAGACGTACGATGGGGTTATTACCATGATTATTGTTATTATTGCTTGTTATTCTTGTTATTACGGTTTTAACTGTATTGAGGGGAAAGAAGAAAAGATGAAAGCGAAAAAATGTTAAAACCGAACATCAATTTAACGCCTTGAATCACCTTGTAGTCGTAGCAGTTTATATTTTGTGAATTATTACTAGAATTGTGAATCAATGAATGATGCCTTACTGTCCTTTTTCTTCGCGTCAACTAATATTTAATCACAAAAGAAGCATAATTACCATTATTACTATTATTGTCACTGTTTTTGTGGATCTTTTAATTTCTTGATTTTTTTGCGATGCGATTTAAAGAGGTATACCATTTTTTTTTTTCTTGGTACGTAGACAAGTAATTTTTTAGTTGATTGTATCGTGTATCTTATATATTAGCTGAACGAGAACTAATTATTAAAACTGCGTGTATGTGGAACTTGCTTAAAAAAACGTGATTTGAGAAGAAAAGATCACATGTATTGATGTTATCATTAAAAAAAGGAAGAAAAACTTAAAAAATTGAAAAGTGGTTTACTTCAATGTGATCGAAATAAATGTGCTCATTTCTTTTCCGTGCCAAACCGTAACAAAAAATTGAAACAATATACCAATATATCTTACAGTCTATAGTATGATACTGAGAATAAAAATATCGTCGAATGGCGCTTACATAGCCAATGATTTTTGTTGATGTGTACAATTTGTTGTCTCCATGGAGATAGTGTGTGGAGGGGAGCATGTGTCAAGTATGAGAGCTTCCAAATGATGAAGCGGTGTTTTTGTGTTGAAAATTGTAAGAGAAATTAAGTGTATAATACCTGTCACATTTAGTAGTATATTTCCTCTTGGGTATCACTAATAATGGAAATAATCAATATTTTTGAAATAATGATCAACTGATTTGACCGACCACTGGAGACTGCCATGTTTTCCAACGGTACTGCCTGAAACGTCATCCGAGTGTGCACAAACAAAAGTGATTATGTAACCGGCGTTGTTGAATCTGCTGCTATGTCCGTGGTTTAATACGTAACCCTCTTTTGTTAGTGCAAGGTCAGATGAGGTTTCATATGGTACCATAACATTGATTATTTCCATTATTAGTGATACCCATGAGGAAATATGACTAGAAGTGAAAGGAATAATGAACTTAACAGTAACAGTATTGTAAGCAAAAAATGCCAGCATTTCTGAGTCCTACCAAGCATCTAAATGCTGGCTTTTTAGGCCCCGTTGCAGAAAGATGCAATCAATTGTAAAGTTGCAATTAAATTGCAAGTGAGGTGATGTGACTATTAAAATGCACTGTTAAATCTGATTGGTTCAAATATGTTCTGACTTGCAATTAATTGAAACTCAACTATTGATTGCAAACGGGGCCCTTGTCATATATTTCCTCTCGGGTATCACTGATAGTTGATATAATGATTTTGGGGACCACTCTTCTCTGCTCTTACTGCCCACCGGAGGCGGCTATGTTTTGAAACTATAGAATCAACAACCACTGATACAGCAGCAGAGGCAACAACAGTGGTTACCTGCTTTTACAGGGTTCACACAGGGCCTGGAAAACCTGGAAAGTCCTGGAATTTGGTTGTGTTTATGTTTTCCAGGCCTTGAAAATTGTCAAATGATCTTGTGTCATGAAAGCACCGATTTTGGTATGAAAAGTAATGAAAGACATCAAAGAACCTAATTTACGTACTGTGGTGGAAAGTCATGGAAAGTCATTAAATTTTACTTGAAAATAAGCGTATGAACCTGTTTTATTTTCATATGATGCAACATCATTTGAACGGTGCCATTCTGAACTTTCCTAACATAGCAGCCTCCATGGACAGCCAATCAGAGACCCCATATTCAATTTTTTTCCCCCCAGGCAACAAACTTCAAGTAAACAGCAACCAGGGTTTTTTTTTTCTTTCAGCTCAATCCTTTATTATACAAATTTTCGAAACAAATACACATTTACGGAGTCTAAAAGAAAAAATAATAAAGGCAATATATAACAACAAAACAGAAAATAACATATTTTGATTGAAATCATTGTACATTTGATGTCACTATTGAAACAAAACAAAACAAAATATATAACCGAACTTTTGAATACTGGGTACTTAAAATGTGCAAGACAAGACAAAATGGGGCTGTAAACATCAAAAGGCATTAGATTAAAATTTCTTCCCACATAAAACAAACAAAAACATATGCTCCTTTTTTTTCTTAAAGATTATTTTGAATCTTTTATCAGTCCAATAGATTCCTATAATTTTGAGAAGAAAAAAAACAGGGATGTCGGTGAACTGCAAGTAGAGGGCCTGAAAACAGAGTCATGTTACTTGATTTGTAAGGAAAATGTTTAGAGTGAGTCTGAACTTCTAGGTGACCAAGGCCCAGGGGCGCGATTACGGACCACCAACATTAGCATCATTGGCTCGAACTCATCGATGTCAATTTTGCTAGAATAACACACAAATCAACATAACGTACGTAGCAGAGCACACATACAGCCCTTACTTATCCAACCATAAAGGATTACACAAGAATATCTAGAGATCAGTTGAACTAGGGCTGGTCCTGGGACACGATCGTGCTCTTGGCCACATGGCCTGACTTCAGACTTATGCCTGAAAACTGACATTCCTGTACAAGTACATTTGTACATGTATTGATAAATACATCAGGAGAAAAAAGACAAATGTACAGTTTCCCTTCAAAATAGATCACAGTGGAACATAAGGTACAATGTAATTCTGCTGGTCCCAGCCCCTTTTATATTCTTTTGAGGTTTTTTTGACCCTAATAACAAGGTGATTGCCATGGTCCAAAGGATCTCATTATAAAGAGGTTCCACTGTGCAGACAAAAAATAATAAAACATGATTAAACAGAAAGGAAAACATTTAATAAGCTGCATCGTTCTTGAAAAAACATAGTTGTCTTAAAAAACAAACATTAATATGCCACATAATTTTGAATAACTACAAAAAATGTTTAGGTCATGATATCAAAATTAAGATTTAATTGCCTGTTTAGTAATACCTCAAACGTGCATGATTCAACAAAATTCAACAAAATTATTCAACAAATGTAGGAGACGCATGATATCAATATTTCATTTTGAATTCAATCGACATGTCCAGGTCTGAAGGGCTCAATTCTTTAAGAACAAAACGGAAAAGTTATTTGATTTATTAAGAAGTTAATTTGATATTGATATTTCATGAGGTTAACTCTTATCAAACGTCTTTATTTGTTTTTAAAAATTAGTTTTTTTTAATAGAATGCCTTCAATTCATAATTCTAGATGTTTATCTTTCCTCTTTTCCAATTAATGCTTCTACAAATACATGTATATGTGTATAAATGCAATAACATACTATTTGTGCCAATTTCATTTAAATATTGACATTCATTTACATATCTAGGAAACTTATCAGTATGAAACACTTTTTATGATTCCTCTCTCTCCACTTTATCCACTTGTTTTTAGGAGATATATTTATGACTTCAATTTGTCGGCTCTTATTGGTAACATTAATTTTAATTTCCCTTTTTTTGACCAGTTACCACTAGATTTTGCAATTCCCTTTATAGAGAGAATACAGGACCCACATGGTTCCTGCAGGCAATAGGTTCATTAAGTAAAAACTTGATTGTGACGAGCCAAAGTTCATGAAGCATATACGTATTTCTTCTAATTCAATCTGAACATATTCATTATTTCTTCTTTAAAAAAAAGACAAAAATGTGTTCTGGCAAAACATAATCTAGAAAATATATCATAAAACAAGGTTTCCTCTCTTGCTAGGTTTTCTCCTCAGTATTCATGTATTTCTTTATATTTCCTTCTTCAATCTGAATGCATTCATTATTCATTCTTTAAAGAATAATACAAAAATGTATTTTATCTTCCGGGTCCTCGTTTTCATCAACGTTTGAGGACGTGGAAGCGGTTTCGGAAGTCGGGGTCGAAGTTCCCGACTTTTCGCTTCCGTTAACTGAGATCGGATTACCAGCATCGTCGACGGCGCGTTGGTTTCCATCTTCATCCTCCTCCCCCTCCTCCTCATCATCAACAAACTCGTAATCTTCATCGTCTTCCTCATCATCATCATCGTCATCGTCATCCTCATCTCCTTCTTCATATTCCTCTTCATCCTCCTCTTCTTGCTCTGTCACTTCTGTTTTCTGTTCGTCTGTATTGGACAGATAGGGAAAGAAATACAAGGGTTGAGTTCAAAAGCTAAAAAGCAGTTGCTGGAAAAGTTTTGTCAAACATAAATATTGGCCCCACTATTTGATTAAAATTGTTCAAGAACATGTACAAAGCCTGCCTAATAGCCCTGTACGTACACCATCCTTGCCATGTACTTTCCATAATTATGCGACGTAGTTTATGGGGCACATACAATTAAGAGCACCACATCCAGCAAGTGTCTTGCTGAAAAACACAGCCAGGGGGAGGGGAGGGGTAAATCCTTAGAAAAATAAAGAAATACATATAATGTATTATTTTTAAAACTAGATGGATCTTCGACTGCGCGCAGTCGAAAATGATGCCTCCGCCATTACGCGATTTATATCAAGCCCAAATCAACATGTACACTGAATTAATTCTGTCAACTCAATTTTGATGGTACTCTGTCTTAGATCTTGACATATCACAATTATGAGCTATAAGTGACCTTGACCTTTGACCTCATGACCCCCAAAATCTAATCAGTTCACTGGCTCTCCAAGGAACATACATGTACCAAGTTTGGTCAGAATCCGTCAATCCGTTCTTGAGATAACGCGATCACAAGCTATTTTTGCATATATAATGAGCTCTGTGACCTTTGACCTTTGACCTCATGACCCCAAAATCTAATCAGATCATCGGCCCCCCAAGATACATACATGACCCAAGTTTGGTGAAAATCCGTTTATCGGTTCTTGAGATAACGCGATCACGAGAACGGGACGTACGTACGTACGGACGTAAATGTACGTACGGACGGACGGACAACCCGAAAACATAATGCCTCCGGCTACTTCGTTGCGGAGGCATAAAAAACAGACAAATTACAAAATATGCGTGCCTTCCCCGATCAGTGGTATCACGCTTCATATTCAAAGTTTTCTCTGTAGTCATAAACCATACACAAATGTTATATTCATGTATATTATCTAAAGAGTAATTCCACTAATGCAATGGTAATGAGAGTCTACTACTATTTAAGACAAATATAACTAATACACCATGATAAATTTTTTTAAAAGAGCAAATTTAACAAGAACTTTTTCTTTTACAGTACCGCAAATAAATCTGTATGAGTTTCTAGCAAAAGGATAACACATTAAATATGGTATAGTACTGTTAACTAATTGTACTATCCATTATGCTTTATAAGAATGGATTATTAGAAGTATTAAGCCCTCTGCAGACAGGGCCGATTCGACCCGATCCGACTGGTTTTCATTCGGATCGGCTCAGTTTTCAGTGCCTTGCGACACACATTTTGCCAGTCGAGAGAGTCGGATGCCAGTCGGGGCCGATTCAACACGATGAATCGGCTCCGACAGACCGGGCCCTACTCTAGCGTGATTGTCGGATCGGTTCGAGTCGGGTCTGTCTGCAGATGGCTTTACACTATTATGGACATTACATTACAAACATTACAAAAATACAAAAGAGATCACAAAGTTAGGACTTGACGTACATAGATGAAAATGGGTTAAACCTGTTAGGCTAGCAATAGTATGTCAAACTAAACTACCATGGATGGACATGAAAAATAAAAATATACAAAACCAACCATATTCCATTATAATCTACATCCAGTAAACGGCCTTTTGGCTATTAAACTAACAAGCTAGCCTTACAAATGAACACATACAAATGCAGCTTGCCCTTTATGGCCTAGTCCCACTACAGCGAATCCCTTCCGTTTCCTATCCGTTTAATATCCGGAAGGTACCAGCAGAATACTGGCAGGAAACGGAATGAGGGGGACCAAGTGTGGAATGGACTAGTGGGATACTAGTTTTGGCTCCGATTTTGCGTGAAACGAGCCAACATCGGAACACACTAACATGAAACGGATCGCAACTTAACGACCGGGCGAAGCACACGGAAGGGAACTAGGCGGATGCTGGGGGTATACTTTTTGATCGGATGGGAAACGAAAGGAGATACGCTGCAGTAGGACTACCCCATTAGTAATTACAAAGATTTTCTTCCACATTTGTATGTACAACAGACTATAACATTGAGAGATATGAATGTACATCATATGAATAACTGACAACAACGTAAGTGTTTAAACCTTTGACTGACAAATTGAGTTGAAAGAAAAAGGGTTAGTGTTTAGCATTGAGAGTGGAAGAAATAAACTTGTATAAAAAATATAGTAGTTCTTGTAAAGCATTCTCTATCAAACAGACTATAGTAATGGATAGCATGAAATTAGACACAACTACATGTACAAACCATCTAATAATATATACCTGTACAGATATGTTTTCCTTGGTTATTCTCCGTAATATTCGTACAATAAGTATACTTAGTAACACCACCAATGAACTAACCATCTACACATCAAAAAGTTTGTTTAAAACGAGAGTTTGCATTTTTTTCCTCTCTGAATTATCCTCACATTAGATCTCCGTAATATTCATACAATAAGTATAATTAGTAACACCACCAATGAACTAACCATCTATCTACACATCGAAAAGTCTGTTTAAAACGAGAGTTTGCATTTTTTTCCTCTCTGAATTATCCTCACATTAGATGTCCGTAGTATTCATACAATAAGTATAATTAGTAACACCACCAAAGAACTAACCATCTATCTACACATCAAAAGGTTTGTTTAAAACGAGAGTTTGCATTTTTTTCCTCTCTGAATTATCCTCACATTAGTCACCTTTGCCGTCAGCAGACGTCGATGTCGATGGCGGGGCGTCGCCCGAAAGACTTGTGGGCGTGGCCTGCACAAGACTAGTGGGTGTGGCCTCCACATCGCCGTCGGTTTTCTCCGCATCGCCGGCCTCATTCTGCATGATCTTCTCCTGCGCCCCTTCGAACTTCTCCTTGAAGGTAGTGGCCATCGCGGCGTCTTTGAATTTGATCGCGAGTTGCTCGGAGGTCGGTTCGCCGTCGGAGGCGTCCATCGCGTGCCAGACCCAGGCCCGGTCCGAGCTTGACATCAGGTTCAGCGTCATCGTCGTGGTGATGTAGTGGTTGGCACAAACCTGAGGGACAGAAGCAGTTTACATAGTTTATTACTGAATTGATGACGAGTGTAAGCATTCCATAAATTTGGGCTACGAAGTAATAACCTGGAGAGATTGTAATGACAGAATGACATGCTAGAAGACATCAAAACCAATCTTTTAAAAAAAAAGCAAACATGTAGTTCATAACTACTGGAGGAGTGGGCACGTTTGAATGTTGAAACAGATATCAATGGCGCAAAACAAGTGCTATAGATCATTGTCATTACATCAAAATCATCCTCTTCAATGTTGTTATCAAAATCATCATCGTTGTCGTCATCATCATCATCATCAAATACATTCATCTTCCCTATCTCAATATGGACATAAAACGAGATTCCACCGTGCATACACTTTCAAAACTTTATAACATGTGAATGATACGTAGGTATGCGGTACGAAGGGAGGACACCACCATGGAAGCCTATAATTACAAGCAACATCTAACATGAGGAATAACCAGCCATAAAAGGGTCTAAAACTCATCACGGTTAAAAAGATCATCTGTCCCATTCCATACCTTGTGTATCTGTTCACATCGCATCACGAAGGGAAACTTGTTTGTCTCTTCTGAGTGCATAATCTTGATAATCCATGACAAAACTTATATTAGTACAATGAGCAAATCAGCCATAAATGGGTAAATAACCCAATTAAAGTGTAAAAGATCATTCCTCCCATACCTTGTGTATCTGTTTGCGTCGCATCACGATGGGAAACTTGTTCGTCTCTTCCGAGTGCATAATCTTGATATTCTATGACAAAACTTAGTTAAAATGAGAATATCAGCCATAAATGGGTAAATAACCCAATAAAAGTTTAAAAGATCATTCCTTTCCATACCTTGTGTATCTGTTCGCGTCGCATCACAATGCGGTACTTGTCTGCCTCTTCCGAGTGCATGATCTTGATGTCGCCGACCCCGCGCTCCTTCCACTGCCGCCCCGTGACGTCGAACCGGTAGAGCTTCCCGCGGCCGACAAACGCAACGGTCTCCTCCTCCTCCCCGGTAACCAAGTCAACCTTGTCGGGGAGCTTCACGATTGGCTGGAAGTGAATGTCACACTCTTCCTCTGGGTTCACTTCCTCCCCTGGAAAATTAAATATGAATATATATGTCAATGACAGACACAAAACAATATAATTTTCCACTAATTTCAACCTTGTAGGGCAGCTTTTCAATTGGGTGGAAGTGAATGTCACACTCTTCCACTGGGTTCACTTCCGCTAGGTATTGGGGGGGTATTTTGGGGGCTATATTGCCACGAGCCCAGTGTATTTGGATAAAAGTAGAATCTTAAACTGAATTGTATAATTCAATGCTAGAAATTGACCTTTTTTTACCTTGTGGCCCAGTCGGGCAAGTTTTTTTCAAGATGTTTCAAATTCAAGTGGCCCCCCAAAAAGAAAAACAAATTCTGTTATATTTGGTTGCCCATTAGGGCTAATAACATTTAGAATCATTTGGTATCCTGAAGCTAATTTTTTAGTGGCCCCATACCGGAGTGGCCTGTGCTGATTTTGAGCACTGCATAGGTTTATTTACCTGTAGAACTGATGGCGGCTGTTATCTTGGCAACGGCTGCTGCCTTGTTGGTGGCTTTCTGCTCGCTCTCCAGGTCATCTTTAGCGTTCTCCACTGCCGCCTTGAACGCCCCCGCCGTTTCCGCCGTCTTGAACCGGACGGCCAGCTGCTCCATTTGGGCGATTCCGTCGGACGCGTCCATCGCTGACCAGACCCACGATCGGTCGGACCCCGCGTTCGGTTTCAGCGTGAGGCCCGGGGTCACGTAGTGGTTGGCACACACTTTGAACACCTGGGAAAACATAACAAATGGATTATATAATAATAGTTTTGATTGCACCTGATATGAACACCTGCAGTAATAAAAGATAGATACAAAACTGAATGAGAGAATTTGTCTGCGTTTTCCTGTGTTTGATAGGGAGTAAAAAAAGACTTCCCATCATGGTCATCAGCGTTGTAGAGGATCTTGATATGATATCTCCCACACCCATCTCCTTCCAACTGTTTGGACTCAAAATGGCACCATTCAACTCAGCTCAAATTAATTAGAATACAATAAGTTAACCCATTGCCTTCAGGAAACTGGTGGGTTGAATTAACTCTATGGGAATTACAAAATCTAGTAGGGAACAGGTTTTTAAAGGATGTAATTAATTACCTGTTCTCGCCTCATGACAATCCTATAGGCATGGTCAACAGCGTTGTAGAGGATCTTGATATCCCCATCCCCTCTCTCCTTCCACTGTTTGGAATCCAAATCGTAGCGGAACAGCTTGGCTCTGTGGCTGAACTTGACTTCTTCGCCTTCCTCTCCTGAAAAAGACAAACAAAATATAACAGAAAATGACACTTTTAATACATTTCACAGACATTTAACATGACAAGTGACATCCATTATCCTCACAGATTTTTTCTTCTTTCTCATCTACATATCTCTTTTTGCACTCATCACTGTTTCTACTGCTTTGATTCCGAATCATTACGGAACACCTTGGCTCGGTGGCTGAATTTAACCTCCTCCCCTTTCTCTTCTGAACAAGAAAAAAAACAACAAGGTTAAATGAAATCTTCAATACTAGGCCTGAGGCCCATTTCATAAAACACTTGCAATTGTTGTAAGTGTCCAATTATTGTAACTACCATGGCAACAGCTGTAATGCTCCATGCTGATTGGCTGTTGACAAAATAGTTACAATAGTGGGACACTTACAACAATTGCAAGTGTTTTATGAAATGGGCTACAGATCATACCAAAGATGTTATAAATGGTCCGTAATGCTTTCATGCCAGTCACTCTGCATTCATGTAAAGAGAAGGAAAGTTAAAGGAAAATGTGCAGTACTGACCTGTCTTAACTTCGTAGTCATCTGCCAGTTGCACGATGGGCTCGAAGTAGATATCGTCCCCCTGCTCGACCACTTCCTCCCCGCCGTCCGTCCCGGTCGAGAACGTCCTCGTCCGACCATGGGGACTGCTCGAGAACGACGTTTTCGGGGAGCGTCCCCCTCCCGGCGACTTGGCGGGACTCTTCGCAGTGACCTCCTTGACATCCATACGGAACGAGAATGAAGAGCCCTGCGACTTGGCGAGGTCGGCGAACGAAAGTGCCGGTTTCGTTGTTTCGCCCGGCGTCGAGGCTGTTGGCGTCTCACCACCCAACGACTGAGGATGTTTTAAAAGACAATGATATATAAACGCTGGTTATCGTAGTGCTATTATAAAAGAGCTTCAGTATCACAAAATTTGATTTGGCATGGTCAGCAAACGCAAGTACCAGTTTTATTGAGTTTATTCACTTGATGTGTTAAGTAGAAAAGGACCTGTAACATATGTGTATTCACAATTAATTTTATGATCAAATGATTTATCATACAATTGATGAATTGATTGTATGATTCTTGCATTTCCCATAGAGTTTATTACAGGGCCTAGCGGGTTTCCTGTAGGCAAAGAGTTAACACTGGTTTAGACAGTGCCATCCAATATATACAGAGACACAGAGCAATCAAGCACATGAAAAGAGCAAAAAAGGCCATGAAATGAACAAAAATAATCTCTGCGTCAGTATTCCAGGATGCAACACCCCTTCCCTGTTTCTCTGTTATAGTTTTGCAGTTGAGGTTTAGAGATTACTTGGAAAATCAATGCTGATTATTATCAAATTGTCACAAACTGTTGATTAGTTTTTTGGGGAATGAAATCAGAATAAATAATTGATACTTGATTTACTATTCAGTATTGCGCTCAATGATAAATAAAAGTCAGGAAATAAATTTAATTAAAAAAAAAAAAAAAAGTTAATTTTATCACAAAAAGTGAGAAACATGCAGAGGTTCCAGAAATACAAGTATAAGTATCAGTATTAATATCAGACCTTAAATGCATCCGACAATGAGTAGCCTCCTTGAGCAACAGCAGGTTTTACAGATGGCTGGATCGCAGCAGTGCCAAAAGCAAATCCTGTAGCAGGAGCAGCTGGGGTCTTCTCGGCGACTTTCGGAGGGGGGGCACCACTATCGGGAAATGCAAACTGGGGCATCCCACTACCACTACTGAAGGTACTGCCAGGAGTAGTGGCACCGGATGTGGTTGTCGGTTGTCGGAAGTGAATATCACACTCTTCCTCTGGGTTCACTTCCTCCCCTGTAAAATCAATTTGATTTTTATTTGATTTTATTCATTTATTTTCAACATAATTTCATGGTACAAATAAATACATATGATAAAGGAATGATAATTATGAATAAGTCAATTACAGAAACAAAAGAATATACTTTTCATTAATTTCAAGCTCGTAAGGTAGCTATTTCGATTGGGTGGAAATGAATGTCACACTCTTCCACTGGGTTCACTTCCTCGCCTGGAAAATACAGAAACATGTTTTTATCAAAGGAATAGTATTGTAAATAATTCAAGAACAAAACAACATCATTTTAATCATCCACTCTCTGGTTATCACTCTTTTCAAGGAGCTTTGTGATTGGCTGAATTCAAATGAAACAACTATTTTCACTAAATCATATCTTTTAATATTACTGTGACCAACTTAACCTTGTGAATGTTACGTTCTTCCATGGGGTTTACTTCCTCCCCTAGAAAATAACACAAAATATGAATTATAGGTACAATTATTTACTCAATCGAAAAAGTTAAAAAAGCAAAATAACTACAGCATGTTATGACTGACAAATGCAACCATCATCTCCATCTGGATTAGTTTAATACTAGAAAATATAGAAATCCTTTTCTACCAAAATATAATTTCAACTTCATTGACCAAATAAACTTTTCTAGAGAAAAGGAAGTCTTACCCTCATGGCTCGTAGATGCTGTGGACGTCGATGGTTTGGGCTTTGCTGCCTCCGCTCTTAGGATTTCTGCGAACGCAGATGAAATCTTGGGGTCGCATGACTTGACCTCTGGCATTGATGTCTGGCTCTCTGCAAATTACAATGAATCATGGAGAAAATTACCATAATTATTTGGGGGGGGGGCTACTTTTCAATGCTGCCTGCATTAAAAATCGCCTTCAGTAATGTGTTTGCATTGATTTCTTTGTGGGATTTTACACAGTTTTTTAAAATGAATTTCGGGAGCTCTTTTTGGCATTTTGGGGGCTTAACCCTAAAAAGACTGGGCTATTTTGAACCTTTAAAAAACTGGGGGGGGGGGGGGGCTAAAAGGGCCCCCCCCCCTAAGATCTCAGCAACCGAAACTCTGATCGACTCCAAATTTGGCATCGTGATAGATGTCCATAAGGTCTACAATATTGCGTAGTTAAAGAACAAAATTAATTAGAATATGCTAATTAGAGCTAATTAATTATGCAAAAATTGTAATTGTTTGTATTTTTTGTAGTTTTCTCGGCCATCGAAACTCTGATCGACTCCAAATTTGGCATGGTGATAGATGTTCATGAGCTCTACAATAATGCATAGTTAAATGTGTTGTTTTAATTATAATATGCTAATTAGAGCTAATTAATTATGCAAAAATTGTATTTTTTTCGTATTTTTTTTCTTTATATTTGGTGATTCTTATCAAACAAAATTGTATTCCTGGTGCTGTATACATGCTAAGATTATTTAAATTTACCCAATCTCTGAAAAAACAACAGGATAATCATGAAAATTTATTTAGTTTTACCGTTTTCTATGTTTTTTCTTTGTTTTTATCCTTTTCTTTGTTTTTCTTTGTATTATTCTCTATAAATTGTATTGTTTTATGCAAGTTTGTTCACCATGCCAAAGTGGAATACTAACATTACTTGTGAAAAGATGGGTGTAAAACTGAAACATAAAAGGTGCATGTAAAAACTGTGTATGTTATATACATGGAAGAATTAGAAGAAAAAAAAAAAAAAATCAAATTTTCTGTGACACGCGATCGCAAAATGTTACATAACACATGGTTCGTTGACCCGATGTGCGCAAATTTGGTATCAAAAGTTGCGCAAGACTCTAAGGAAAAAAGTCTTGAAGTGGCACCGTAAAATATTTAAGCGTTGCGAAGTAATCGCAAAAATAGCGGAGGGGGGGCTAAATCAGCCCCCCCCCCAGTCTTTTTATGGTTAATCGACCCGAACCCAGTGTATTTTGTTCACTGCAATTGATAAAAGTAGAATCTTAAACTGAACAGCATGCATTTATTTACCTGTAGAACTGACGGCAGCTGTTATCTTGGCAATGGCTGCTGCCTTGTTGGTGGCTTTCTGCTCGCTCTCCAGGTCATCTTTAGCATTCTCCACGGCCGCCTTGAACGCCCCCGCCGTTTCCGCCGTCTTGAACCGGACGGCCAGCTGCTCCATTTGGACGATTCCGTCGGACGCGTCCATCGCTGACCAGACCCACGATCGGTCGGACCCCGCGTTCGGTTTCAGCGTGAGGCCCGGGGTCACGTAGTGATTGGCACACACTTTCAACACCTGGGGGAAAAGTGGGAGGGGGGGGGGGGGAAACATAACAAATGGATTATATAACAATAATAACAGTTTTGATTTATATAGCGCCTGATATGATACAATATCATCTCTAAGCGCTTTACCAAACCTACGATCGGTCAGATCCCACATGGCATGAGGCCTACGGTCACATATTGATTGGCACACACTTTGAACACCTGGGAATACATGTAGTGTTACTAAGTGTTACTAAGGGGGGATATGGAAAATAATATATTAAAATAATAATAAATTCACCAAACCCATGATCGGTCAGACCCAGCATTGGGTTTCAGTGTGAGGCCTGTGGTCAGTTAGTGATTGGCACACACTTTGAACACCTGGGGAAAAAATAGCGAAAATATGAAATATGGATAATAACATAATAATCATAGTTTTTATTTATATAGTGCCAGATATGATACAATATCAACTTTTATTTTTAATATAATGATTTAAAGAAGGATGAAATGAATTACCTGTTCTCTCCTCATGACAACCCTATAGGCGTGGTCATCAGCATTGTAGAGGATCTTGATATGATATCTCCCACACCCGTCTCCTTCCAACTGTTTGGACTCAAAATGGCTCCATTCAACTCAGCTCAAAATACAATGAGTTAACCCATTGCCTTCAGGAAACTGGTGGGTTGTATTAACTCTATGGGAATTGCAAAATCTAGTAGGGAACAGGTTTTTAAAGGATGTAATGAATTACCTGTTCTCGCCTCATGACAATCCTATAGGCATGGTCAACAGCGTTGTAGAGGATCTTGATATCCCCAACCCCCCTCTCCTTCCACTGTTTGGAATCCAAATCGTAGCGGAACAGCTTGGCTCTGTGGCTGAACTTGACTTCTTCGCCTTCCTCTCCTGAAAAAGACAAACAAAATATAACAGAAAATGACACTTTTAATACATTTCACAGACATTTAACATGACAAGTGCCATCTATTATCCTCACAGATTTTTTCTTCTTTCTCATCTACATATCTCTTTTTGCACTCATCACACTTTCTACTGCTTTGATTCCAAATCATTACGGAACACCTTGGCTCGGTGGCTGAATTTAACCTCCTCCCCTTCCTCTCCTGAACAAGAAAGGACAACAAGCAAGGTTAAATGACATCTTCAATACTAGGCCAGATCATACCAAAGACGTTATAAATGGTCCGTAATGCTTTCATGCCAGACACTTTGCATTTCTGTAAAAAGAAGGAACTTTGAAGGGAAGTACTGACCTGTCTTAACTTTGTAGTCATCTGCCAGTTGCACGATGGGCTCGAAGTAGATATCATCCCCCTGCTCGACCACCTCCTCCCCGCCGTCCGTCCCAGTCGATATCGTCCTCGTCCGACCGTGGGGGCTGCTCGAGAACGACGTTTTCGGGGAGCGTCCCCCTCCCGGCGACTTGGCGGGACTCTTCGCGGTGACCTCCTTGACATCCATACGGAACGAGAACGACGAGCCCTGTGACTTGGCGAGGTCGGCGAACGTAAGTTCCGGTTTCGTTGTTTCGCCCGACGTCGAGGCTGTTGGCGTCTCACCACCCAACGACTGAGGAAGTTTGAAAAGACAATCGTATCATCAACACTGGTTATGGTAGTGCCATTATAAAAGAGCTTCAACATCAAAAAATTTGATTTGGCAAGGTCAGCAAACGCGAGTACCAGTTTTATTTAGTTTATTCACTTGATGTGTAAAGTAGAAAAAGACCCGTTACATGAAAATTCACGATTAATTTTATGATCAAATGATTTATCATACAATTGATGAATTGATTGTATGATTCTTGCATTTCCCATAGAGTTTATTACAGGGCCTGACCTCCTTGACATCCATACGGAACGAGAACGAAGAGCCCAGTGACTTGGCGAGGTCAGCGAACGAAAGTGCCGGTTTCGTTGTTTCGCCCGACGTCGAGGCTGTTGGCGTCTCACCACCCAACGACTGAGGAAGTTTGAAAAGACAATGATAATATCAACGCAGGTTTATTTACTTGATGTGTAAAGTAGAAAAAGACCCGTTACATGAAAATTCACGATTAATTTTATGATCAAATGATTTATCATACAATTGATGAATTGATTGTATGATTCTTGCATTTCCCATAGAGTTTATTACAGGGCCTGTCAAGTTCTTGTAGGCAATGAGTTAACACTGGTTTTAACAAAGCCATCCAATATATACAGAGACACAGAGCAATCAAGCACATGAAAAGAGCAAAAAAGGCCATGAAAGGAACAAAGGAAGAAACGCCGTGTCAGTATTCCAGAATGCAACCCCTTCCATGTCTCCGTCATACTTTTGCAGGTGAGGTTCAAGAATTACCTGGAAAATCTATGCTGATTATTATCAAATTGTTTATTAGACATTTGGGGAATAAAATCAGAATAGATAAATAATTTATACTTGATTTAATATTCGGTATTGCACTCAATGATAAATAAAAGTCAAGAATTTTTTTTTTTATTTAATTTTTTTTAAAAGTTAATTTTATCACAAAAAGTGAGAAACATGCAGAGGTTCCAGAAATATAAGTATAAGTATCAGTAATAATATCAGACCTTAAATGCATCTGAGAATGAGTAGCCTCCTTGAGTAACAACAGGTTTTACAGGTGGCTGGATCGCAGCAGTGCCAAAAGCGAATCCTGTAGAAGCAGCAGCAGCTGGGGTCTTTTCGGCAACCTTCGGAGGGGGGGCACCACTGTCGGGAAATGAAAACTGGGGCAACAAACTACCACTACTGAAGGTGAATTTATCAGTTACGAGGGTACCGCCAGGAGTAGTGGCACCGGATGTGGTTGTCGGTGCGATAGCGGTTTCTCCTTTGGGCTCGGCGTCGTCTTTCTTGGCAGCGCCGAAGGCGAAGGAGGTGGACTCCGTTGATGGTGCAGATGGCGCGCCAAAGTTTGAAGGGGGCTTGAACGTGGTGCTCGGGGCACCACCATCTTTAGCGGTAGTGTCTGCAGTCCCTGTGTTAGACATTTGTGCCAGGTTGAAACCAGAGGGCACATTGAAGGGTGCACCATCATCACCACCAGATGCACCGCTGCCGGTGCCAGAACCAAATGATACTCCAGTTCCACTGCCGGCACCTGAACCGAAAGAGAATCCTGTTCCGGTGCTGCTAGAACCCGAACCGAAACTGAAGCCGGTTGAAGGAGCACTCCCCTGCTGCCCGAGGCTGAATCCTGCTGGCAGTTTAACAGCGGCACCAGCAGGGAGACCAGCAGTACCTCCACTTGCACCGGTGGTCGCAGATGTTGGTGCAGGTTCAGCACCTGGTTGGGCAGAACCACATGCTACGCAAGCCAGTGAATCCACAGAGTTATTTGAGTAGCACTCGTCGCAATCCCACGTTCCAGACTTGTTGGCGAATCTTGCTGCAATGGCACCACCAGCAGCACCTACACTCACGGCTGAAGGGGCGAATTTCGGCGCAGCAGGAGCTGCAGAAACTGGCTTGGATGAACCTGGCTGTGCGGAGCCACAGGCAACGCAAGCCAGTGAATACACAGAGTTATTTGTGTAGCAGCCGTCGCAATCCCACGTTCCAGACTTGTTGGCGAATCTTGCTGCAATGGCACCACCAGCAGCACCTACACTCGCGGCTGAAGGGGCGAATTTCGGCGCAGCAGGAGGTGCAGAAACTGGCTTGGATGAACCTGGCTGTGCGGAGCCACAGGCAACGCAGGTTGGTGATTCTGCAGAGTTGTTTGAGTAGCAGCCGTCGCATTCCCACGTTCCAGACTTCTTGGCAAACCTTGATGCGATACTCGATGGAGCCTGTGGAGAGCAAGAAAAAACGTTTTAGGAAATCTTAATTAACAAGAGATACATTTGTATGTTTTTGTAATTCTGTGTACTTTTACATATTTAATTTTTTGTGATGGATATCATGCTTTGTCTGTCATTGTCAAATAATTCCGCTTGTGTTTTTTATTCACCTCTTGCTTTTTATCACCTCCCATCAACAATCCAAGGAGCTGTGGGTTGGCTTTCGTTGCCGGGCTTTCTGGCTTCTGCACAAGATTAATCGAATGACAAGAAAACAAGATCAATACATTGAGGTTTAATAAAGTTGAACAGATTACACAACACAACAAAATTGAATCTTTATTATAATCACCTCCGCTGCCATCAAAATCATGATCCTAATCACCATCATCTTTGTTGTCATCTTCATTACCATCACCATATCGTCATCATCAGCATAACTTTCCTTCTTTTTCTTGTCATCATCATCAACATCATCATCATTATCAACATCATCACCATCACCATTGTCATCATCATTATCATCATCATCATAGTCATCATCGTCACCATCATCATTAACATTGTCATCATCACTCTCCTCTTCCTTAACACTATCATCATCATCATCGTCATCATCATCATCATCATCATCGTCAACATCATCATCATCATTACCCCTCTCCTCTTCCTTATCACTATCATCATCATCATCATCTATCTATCCTCACCTGCGCACTTCCCAAGAGCAAACTGGTCAGTTCAGGGTTGGCTTCCGAGACCGAGGGTGTCACGCTGTCTTTCTTGGGCTACATGACAATGGAACAAAATATGAATATAAATTCATGGTACAAAATATGAATATAAATTCATGGAACAAAATATGAATATAAATTCATGGAACAAAATATGAATATAAATTCATGGAACTACTGCATATAAGATCTTTGCACACTCTGCAGTAAGTCAATGGGAGTAACGATACAATTTTTTCTTCATTTTTTGTGGTTGCTATGGTACAGAGTATGCGATAATGCTGCATCTCAACAAAAAAACATGACAATTTACCCATTGCTTGAGACAAGGTGATGTAGCTTGTATATTATATATAAACTTGTGGTATTAAATTTATTTTTTCAGGAAAAAAGGCACCTTAGCATTTTACTAAGCATTAATTATTATAAACAAAACAAACAGAGTACAGATCTACTATTCACAGCAAATCTACTGTTCAGCATCACATTGAATAGAATCAAATAAGATTAGAAATTAGTTCACCAAACAAAAGTTCAAAAATACACTTTTCTAATAGTTTATAAACATCAAGAAAAATAGTATGTGTGTGTGCAAATGAGATATAATGTATATATTCAATCAAGTCATTTTGGAAATAGGGGCATCCCGAAAAGCTATAATGCTTGAGTGTTTTGACCACCTGTCATAAATATACATGTACATATACAGTTTCCTTTATGTGGGAAGTTCAAAGTTATTTGCCTGGTTTAATTCTAGTCGAGATTTACGCATATATTACTCGTAGTTGAACAGAAATGTCAGTCGCCAGATTGGGCAAACAATCGAGTCCATTTGTGAAATTGTACTTGCCCAACATAAATTCTGGCAAGTGCTATTGACAGCCCTGCAAAAGGTCACCCTGGACAAAACCAACTATCAACCATCCTTTGCTTCTGTACAAAATGATTTACAAATTAAGAAGGACTCTAGAGGACCTACCTCGACTTTCTGGCCGAGCATGTTCTGCGCCTTGTCAAACGCCTCCTTGAAGCGGCGCGCGTCCTCCGCGTGTTTGAACTTGACGCACAGCTGCTCGTCTTTGGCCTCCTCCTCGGAGAAGTCGACGGCGACCCACACCCAGGACGTCTCGGACGACTGCATGGGCTTCAGCTCCATCTCCTTAGTGATCCAGTGATTCGCGCAGAGCTAAGGGGAGGTCAAAGGTCAATATTTATATGAAAAACAATGTTTTAGCGATTATGAAAATGAGGAACAGTGGCAAAATTAAAACTCAGGACATCTCAGATGACTGCATGAGCTTCAGCTCCATCTCCTTGGTGATCCAGTGGTTTGCACGCAACTGAGGGGAGGTCAAAGGTCAAAGGTAAATGGTCAAATGTAATCAAGATTTATTTTTCATGTTACAGGTAAAAATATAAGCACTGAGGCAATATTTCCAAAAATTTAATCCTACAATCTCTCCCAAGACTGCATGAGTTTGACCTCCATCTTCTCGGTTATCCATTAGTATGTACACAACTGAGTGGGAGGTCAAAGGTCAATATTTAATTTGTTTTTCCGATTAAGAAAATGAGGAGCAGTGGCAAAATTAAAACTCGGGACGTTTTGGATGACTGCATGGGTTTCAGCTCCATCACCTTGGGGATCCATTGGTTTGAACACAACTGAGGGAGGTCAAAGGTCAGAGGTCAATATTTATATGAAGAACAATTCATATTTCCCACTTTGAATATGAAAAACAGTTGCAAAACTAAAACTCAGGACGTCTCAGATGACTGCATGGGTTTCAGACCCATCTCCTTGGTGACCCAGTGATTTGCACACAACTGAGGGAGGTCAGAGGTCAGAATTAAAAGGTTTAAGGTCGAGTTGCAAATTTCCAAAAAAACAACTCAATGTCTCAGACAACTGCATAGGTTTCACTTCCTTCCTTGGACTTAGGTTAATAAAGGATAAATTGTTGTCAGAGAGAAGATCAAAAACCCAGATAAACGCCACGTCACTCACCTTATAGACCAAGCATGGTGGCATAGCGGTTAGAGTGTCCGCTTCATGCACAGGAGGTCCCGGGTTCAAACCCAGACCGGGTCATACCAAAGACTTTTAAAATGGTACCTTCTGTCTTCTAGCCAGGCGCTAGGCAGTTATAGTATGGAGAAGGGAGATTTAATCACACAAGTTACCAGAGGACTGGCCCCCTTCTGTACATTCTACATTTAATAGTAGATGTTTGGCCTAGGGCTAATGAATCTGAGATAGGCGCCGCCTTATGTGCCAAAATTGGCACGGTAAGGACTTTAAACTCACCTTATAGATCTGATCCCTCCTCATCAGGACGCGAGCGGTGCCCGTCCTGGGGTTGCGGTGAATCTTGATATCGCCGACCCCCCGTTCCTTCCACGCCTTGAGGTCGCTGGCGTAGCGGTAGAGCTTGGCGCGATGACGGAACAACTCCTCCTCGTCCTCCTCCCCGGTGCTGATAGTGCCGATGTCGGGCAGCGAGATGATGGGCTCGTAGTGGGGGTCGTATGCGTCGTCGTGGCCATGGTGGTCATCGCCGTCCTCGCCATCGTGGTGCGGCTTGCTGCCGGCGCCAAATATAGGGGCACCGGCGTTGGCGAAATGGAACGGCTTGTCAGTTTCTGAAAGGAGGTTATCAATTTGAATCATTAACATCACCATACTTGTATTGATGAATACAAAAAGTACTATGTCTCGTAATTACGGATGAAAAATAGTTAAAATAAGTATTTAGAGATCATGTACTCGTATAAATGTTACTTATTATAATTATCATTATCTCGTAACTTTGTTAAAATGTGCAAAGTGTGATGAATGTGTAAAATTAATGTATAAAATGTGTATTTTTGTGATATGATATGTCCCTTAAGTGATTTCACGCTAACAGCAAAGTGGTATGTGCTAACTCATTACACTGACTTTGAAAACAGTTATTATTTTCCAGTGGATAATTACAAATTACTTCAATTGTGAATTTCTTTTTAACGACCAAAATAAGTTCCAAGCATCTATTGGTAATACGAAAACAACAAGGTATGGGAGAACCACTAGAGTTATAAGTAAGTTTTGTGGATTTGGACAATGTTACTAGATCTCATCAATTATAAATAAGGACAACTAACTTGACAAATGACAAGAATGCTATCGAGAACACTAAACAATTCTCACCCTTTTTGCCAAAGCCTTCTCCGAAGCTAGATGCTGTGTATGCCGCTATCATCGCAAACGAGATCCCCACGCTGGAGTCTCCGCCGGCAAATAAACTACCACCTGTGAGAAAATAATAAATAAAAGCATTGAATTCTAAAAAAGCATCTATTGGTAATACGAAAACAACAAGGTATGGGAGAACCACTAGAGTTATAAGTAAGTTTTGTGGATTTGGACAATGTTACTACATGTAGATCTCATCAATTATAAATAAGGACAACTAACTTGACAAATGACAAGAATGCTATCGAGAACACTAAACAATTCTCACCCTTTTTGCCAAAGCCTTCTCCGAAGCTAGATGCTGTGTCTGCCGCTATCATCGCAAACGAGATCCCCACGCTGGAGTCTCCGCCGGCAAATAAACTACCACCTGTGAGAAAATAATAAATAAAAGCATTGAATTCTAAAAATGGAATTTTCACACTGGAATAATTGCCAGTGAATCCCTTCTTCCTCAAGCCATTGGCCAATTTGGAGATTTCCTCTTCAAATTGTACAGTGTATATATTGTACCTTTTATAAGATCAATAAATAATGAATGAATGAATTAAATATATATATTGTACAGTGTATATATTGTACCATTTACAAGATCAATAAATGATAAATGAATAAAATATATATTTTAGTAAAAAAAAACAAACAATACATTACCAGGTGGGTTTGCATCGAAGGACTGTGAGCTACTAGCCAGAGCGCCAAAGCCAGTCAGAGCAGCGGGTTCTGAATTGCAGAGATTACAAAAATAGATCACAATTGAGTTCAAAACAAATATGCAATCATATTGCAAATCATAATTCATCCGGTTGAGATAAAATTATAAAGATCAGCGTCCAACTCTGTCTGTTGCCAGATGTCGGTTGCAAAATGTTCCACTTACAGAAATAAGTCGTTCAAGTTCATTAGTTAAAAACAATGGTAACTATTCAATCACAACTTTAAGTCCCCATTTGATTTTGCATTTTATCCCCCCCACCCCCCCCCCCCCCCCAAAAAAAAGGGAACTTCATGAAACAAAATAATAAGGGGAACAATATTTGAGTCAATAATTAAGTGCGTTAAAATCATATTTATAATTTAAACTTACTCATGTTTAACAGTTCTTTAGTAAACCCTCTGAAGTTTCAATTCTGATTAAAGTCAATACCTCTGAATTGTATAATAATATTTAGTTTTTAAAATTACCAGATGGTTTTGCTGCCGGACTGCTAAATGACAATGAACTACCAGCAGAGGATCCAAACACAGCTGGTGCTACAGGTTCTAAAATTATTTTAAAAATAATGAATCATCATCACCGTCACCATCTCCATCACCATCACCACCATCATCATCATCGTCACTGTCACTGTCACTGTCACTGTCACTGTCACCATCACCATCACCATCACCATCACCATCACCATCACCATCATCATCATCATCATCATCATCATCATCATTTCCCAAATCAAAGTCATCATCACCATATACCATCATCATCATTTTGCAAAACAAAGTAATCATCATCATCATCATCATTTTCCAAATCAAAGTCATCGTCTTAATCATCATCAACATTATCATCATCATCACCACAATTACCATGGTTACCTTTTGGCCTCACAGCAGGTACAGTCGCAATCTTATCCGGTGCGCCATCCTTTTTGTAGAGGGAGTCGATATCCAGATCCTCAACACAGCCCCTGCACCCACGGCAGGGCGGGGCGTTCTCGTAGAGGTAGAACCCAGGGGGGAGGAGCAGCTCATTGGCTTTAGCCACCATCTCTGGGGGAGGCAGCGTCATGGCAATGAAGATAACATCATCATCTGGAAGGAGAGACGGAAAGGAGAGGGAGTTGAGAGTAACTGTCCTGTGGGGGGGGGGGGGGGGGGGGGGGGGTGTTGCATAAAGACTTGCGTTTAAACACAAGTCCAAAGGATCAAATGAAAAATTCAAGCATTCATACCTATTGAAAAGTTTGATGTCTTTTAACTTACAAGTAAATAATACAGACAAATTTCCACCTTGTCGGACTGATACACTGAAACTTGAAAAGGAAAATATAAACATGGACATATTTACCATCGATTTCGGGCTTGAATGTGACCGACCTCTGGGCAGCATCTGGTGTCTTGGCGAGGGGGCTCTGTCCTGGTTTCCTGGTGGCAATGGTAGAGGGGCTAGCCTGCCCCCCTTGTGGGGTGCCAGGGTGCACCTTTGGCGAGGCATAGAACACGGGGTACGCTGGCGACATGGCCCTCGGGTCCTGAGAGGCGTCCTGAGAGGCACCACCAAAGACACCCTGAGAGGCGAAGGGGGTCTTGGCAGCAGCGGGTGCCATCGGCTTGAAGACACCCGTGGACGAAATGGCCGATGAGGACGACGGGGAGGCAGTTGTCGTGGTTACATTGAATGAGAAGCCGGCAAAAGGCGACGAGGTCGTGGTCGCCGCGGTGGTGACGGCCGGTTTGTCGATCGAGGCGGCCGGTTTGATGGCGCTTCCGGCGGCGAATGAGAAGTTGCTGAAGGTTTGGCTCGGCTTTGGCGCAGACCCAACAGCAGCGGTAGGACTGGCAGAGAATCCAGAGGTCTGGATGTATCAAACATAACAATTATATTTATTAAACATCATAACAATAATATTCTGTCAAACGTAATAAAAAAAATTCTATGAAACAGTAATATTCTATCAATAATATTATATTAAACATCATAACAATGATAGTGTATTAAACATAACAATGATAGTGTATTAAACATCATAACAATAATAATCTATTAAATATTACAATAATATTCCATAAAACATCATAACAATAATATTCTATTAAACATCATATCAATCAATCAATCACTGAATAAATAGTCAAAATCCATTACCTGAGGTTTGGCAGTAGCTGTCCCTTGCCCGGCATCTGGCCTGAACAGGGGCTTCACAACAGACGGCTGAGAGGGGGCAAGAGGGGGTGTCACATTCTCTAAGCCCCTGTCTGGCGCTCCTGCCAGAGTCTTTGCGGGGGCAGCGGAGGCTGATGTTGGGGCAAACATTGCTGGAGGGGTGACAACGGGAGAATTGGTGGGTGTGCCACTGGTGATGGAACCACCTGTTTGATAAGAACAGATACCATTTGGTTGTTTTTTTTTCCATTTTTTTTTCCACTAACTACATTTAAACATGTCTAAAGCAGCCAACCTGCCTATAGTGGCCACCTAAAGAGATCCGCTGCAGAGAAAAAAACATGCAACCTGTTTACAGTGGTCACTTTTCTTGTTTGATGTACATCTACCATGAACAATTACAATATTTGTTTATTTTTAATTAAAGGGATCTAGTGGCTTTGTTGATGTGCAAAAAAATGATGTAGGGTTGATAAAATGTGTATTTCTGTGATCTGATATGCTAACTGAGTGATGTGTGAAAATTACATCATAACAATGCAAAGTGGTATTTGCTATTTAACTCACTGCACTTACATTTGTACACAGCTGAAAGTCTAGATACTTGAGATTTGAAAATCTCAACACTTCAATCATAAATAATATATCTCTATAATGAAAGAGAAATTCAGGAAAAATGAATCCTGCTCCATGTATCTGGTAACACCGGTAACACGATTACAATAAGGCCATGAAAAATAAATGGTTGGATTGGCGTAACCCGCCCGCCCCTAAGAATACCGGCGCTAATGCACGCCGACCCTAGAGGTTTTTTCTGAATTTTATTTTTAACAAAAAAATAAAAAATAAATAAATAAATAAATAAATAAATAAAAAATTGCAATAGAATTTGCAATTGCGATGAGTTATGTGTGTGTTTTTGTGTATTTGGTTGCCCGTTACTCCAATCAAACAATTTTTTTTTTTGGCCTAAGGTCTGTGAGAACCACTAGACTATTGAGCATGTTTTTATGGCCAGACGTAGGGCAAGTCCTCCAAAGCGATGGAACAAAATGCCTGAAAGTAGACTGCACTAAAATTAATTTACACACAATAGCAGAGGCTAGTTTCCTTAGCAAGAGACTGGAAAAAAAAAGCAGGCAATCACAAAGCGGATGCCACTATACTCAACCCTTGGTTGGAGTGAACGACGAGAGTCAAGTCAAGTCAATACTAAGATAGGAAGTCTGAATTATTTAGTGACTAAAACTATTATTACGGATATTATATATCTTTTTTTGCACTCATCACTCTTTCTACTGTTTAGAATCCGAATCGTAGCGGAATAGCTTGGCTCTGTGGCTGAATCTGACGTCCTCCCCTTCCTCTCCTGAAAAAGACAAACAAAATGACACTTTTAATATATTTTACAGAAATCTAACATGACAAGTGACATCTATTATCCTCACAGATTAGTTTTTCTTTCTCATCTACATATCTTTATTTTTCACTCATCACTCTTTCTACCGCTTTGATTCTGAATCCTAGTGGAACAGCTTGGCTCGGTGGATGAACAGTTAGGAAGGAAAATTAAATTTGTAATACTTTTTTAATATGTAAAGTGAATAGCGTAATCAGCTGGGCCAGGTTCTCTCACATAACATTTTTCTCCCGTATCACTCTTTCCGCTGCTTTGTTTCTGACTCATAGCAGAACTCAACTGCTTGGCTCCGTGGCTGAACCTCCTCCTCCTTTTCCTCCCCTACCTCTCCCGACAAAGAAAAACAACAAGCAAGGTTAAATGAAATCTTCAATACTAGGCCTGAGGCCCATTTCTTAAAACGCTTGCAATTGTTTTAAGTGTCCAATTATTGTAACTACCATGGCAACAGCTGTAATGCTCTATGCTGATTGGCTGTTGACCAAATAGTTACAATAATTGGACACTTACAACAATTGCAAGTGTTTTATGAAATGGGCTACAGATCGTACCAAAGATGTTATAAATGGTCCGTAATGCTTTCATGCCAGTCACTCTGCACTTATGTAAAGAGAAGGAAAGTTAAAGGAAAATGTGAAGTACTGACCTGTCTTAACTTCGTAGTCATCTGCCAGTTGCACGATGGGCTCGAAGTAGATGTCATCCCCCTGCTCGACCACCTCCTCCCCGCCGTCCGTCCCGGTCGATATCGTCCTCGTCCGACCGTGGGGGCTGCTCGAGAACGACGTCTTCGGGGAGCGTCCCCCTCCCGGCGACTTGGTGGGACTCTTCGCGGTGACCTCCTTGACATACATACGGAACGAGAACGAAGAGCCCTGTGACTTGGCGAGGTCAGCGAACGAAAGTGCCGGTTTCGTTGTTTCGCCCGACGTCGAGGCTGTTGGCGTCTCACCACCCAACGACTGAGGAAGTTTGAAAAGACAATGATAATATCAACGCAGGTTTATTTACTTGATGTGTTAAGTAGAAAAGGACCCGTTACATGAACATTCACAATTAATTTTATGATCAAATGATTTATCGTACAATTGATGAATTGATCGTATGATTCTTGCATTTACCATAGAGTTTATTACAGGTCTTAATGGTTTTCCTGTAGGCGATGAGTTAATACCAGTGGTTTTGACAAAGCCATCCAACATATACAGAGACACAGAGCAATCAAGCACATGAAAAGAGCAAAAAAAGGCCATGAAAGGAACAAAGGAATCTCTGCGTCAGTATTCCAGGCTGCAACCCCTTCCATGTTGATTATTATCAGATTGTCACAAACTGTTGAGTGGTTTTTGGGGGAATAAAATCAGAATAAATAATTGATACTTGATTTACTATTCAGTATTGCGCTCAGTGATAAATAAAAGTCAGGAAATAAATTTAATTAAATTTGTTTTTAAAGTTAATTTTATCACAAAAAGTGAGAAACATGCAGAGGTTCCAGAAATATAAGTATAAGTATCAGTATTAATATCAGACCCTAAATGCATCCGAGAATGAGTAGCCTCCTTGAGCAACAGCAGGTTTTACAGGTGGCTGGATCGCAGCAGTGCCAAAAGCAAATCCTGTAGCAGGAGCAGCTGGGGTCTTCTCGGCAACCTTCGGAGGGGGGGCACCACTGTCGGGAAATGAAAACTGGGGCAACAAACTACCACTACTAAAGGTAAATTTATCAGTTACGAGGGTACCGCCAGGAGTAGTGGCACCGGATGTGGTTGTCGGTGCGATGGCGGTTTCTCCTTTGGGCTCGGCGTCGTCTTTCTTGGCAGCGCCGAAGGCGAAGGAGATTGACTCCGTTGATGGTGCAAATGGCGCGCCAAAGTTTGAAGGGGGCTTGAACGTGGCGCTCGGGGCACCACCATCTTTAGCGGTAGTGTCTGCAGTCCCTGTGTTGGACATTTGTGCCAGGTTGAAACCAGAGGGCACATTGAAGGGTGCACCACCACCACCACCAGGTGCACCGCTGCCGGTGCCAGAACCAAATGATAATCCAGTTCCACTGCCGGCACCTAAACCGAAAGAGAATCCTGTTCCGGTGCTGCTAGAACCTGAACCGAAACTGAAGCCGGTTGAAGGAGTACTCCCCTGCTGCCCGAGACTGAATCTTGCCGGCAATTTAAAAGCGGCACCAGCAGGGAGACCGGCGGTACCTCCACTTGCACCGGTGGTCGCAGATGTTGGTGCAGGTGCTGCACCCGGTTGGGCAGAACTGCATGCTAAGCAAACCAGTGAATCCACAGAGTTATTTGAGTAGCAGTCGCCGCAATCCCACGTTCCTGTCTTCTTGGCGAATCTTGCTGCAATGGCGCCACCAGCAGCACCTACACTTGTGGCTGAAGGGGCGAATTTTGACGCAGCACGAGGTGCAGAAACTGGCTTGGATGAACCTGGCTGTGCAGAGCCACAGGCAACGCAGGTTGGTGATTCTGCAGAGTTGTTTGAGTAGCAGCCATCGCAGTCCCAGGTTCCAGACTTCTTGGCAAACCTTGATGCGATACTCGATGGAGCCTGTGGAGAGCAAGAAAAAACATTTTATAATTTAAAGAAATCTTAAAGGGATCTAGTAACTTTGTTGACATGTGCAAAAAGTGATGAATGGTTGATGCAATGTATATTGTTGTTATCTCATATGTCCACAGGGTATTGTGTGAAAATTTCAAGTCAAATGGACATTGCTTGGCCAAGTAATGAGCGAAAATGCAAAGTGATATTCGGGTGATATTCACTCCATCACTGCACTCACTTTGTACACGATAAGAAAAACTCTCCCGGAGTTTTTCTTATCTGAATACTTCGATCGTACATATCTTTGTAACGAAAGGGGAATTTAAAAAACCGAAACCTGTCCCATGATTTTATTGTTAATACGAATACAACAAGGTATGAGGGAACCGCTAGAATTACAATTTTATTTTGAGGATTTGGACAATGTTTCTAAGTCCCTTTAATTAACAAGAGATATATTTGTTTTATTTTATTGCAGTTCTGTGTATTTCATATTGTATTTTTTGTCATGAATATCATGCCTTACATTACTATGAAAGATATCATAATATCATGCCTTGTCTGTTTTTTTCATTGTCAAATAATTCTGCTTGTTGAATTATGGAAGTAAATTCAAACCAAATCAAACTTTGTAAATTCACCTCTTGCTTTTTATCACCTCCCATCAACAATCCAAGGAGCTGTGGGTTGGCTTTTGTTGCCGAGGTTACAATTTTTTGTCTTTTTTTTTGTGGTTGCTATCGTACAGAATATGCGAAAATGCTGCATCTCGAAAAAAAACATGACATTTTACCCATTGCTTGAAACAAGGTGTAGGTTGTATATAAACTTGTGGTATTAAATTTATTTTTCAGGAAAAAAGGCACCTTGGCATTTTACTAAGCATTAATTATTATAAACAAAACAAACGGACACAGATCTACTAATCACAGCAAATCTACTGTTCAGTATCACATTGAATAGAATCAAATAAGATTAGAAATTAGTTCACAAAACAAAAGTTCAAAAATACACTATTCAAATAGTTTATAAACATCAAGAACATTACAAAATACAGCAAGAAAAATAGTATGTGCGTGTGTGCAAATAAAATATAATATATGTTCAATCACGTCATTTTGGAAATAGGTGCATCGATCCCGAAAAGCTATAATGCTTGAGTGTGTGGGCCACCTGTGTAATAAATATACATGTACATATAATGTTTCCTTTATGAGAAAGTGGGAAGTTCAAATCGCACTTCCCCAAACAGACAATTTATTTGCCCGTTTACTTCTAGTTGAGGTTTACACATCTAGAATTACACTTACATGTAACTCTTGGGCAATTCCACGGTAACGGAAGGACATTCAGACGCAATTTTAAAAATTAAATCAAATACTTCCAGGATCATGCTTATGATTCATCATTGTAAATTACTTTTCTGAGACTCTTGGTAGGACACCTTTGATTTCTTATTTTGTAATTATTTTTTTTACATTACGTTAATTAGATATGGACACTAATGAGGCCGGTAACGGAAGGACGTCAAAATGGACATGGATTTTCAAGTTCTTTAGTTATGATCCAATCTCTGTGAAGTTAAGAGGATCATGTTATATTGGCTCATAGTCCATTCCCTAATGTTCAAAGAGTATTACAACACTTATTTGAAACAAATATGTCTATTGGTATATTAATTACAAGAAGTTAATTGCTTCACTGTTCGGTAAACTGAAAGATATCATTATGTGATCATGATTTATGAAAAACTAATCCAGAAAAAATAAACAAGATCAGAAATAATCCTCATTTGATGTTTCCACTTTATGTCCACTTTGGCGTGGAATTGCCCTCTTGACTCGTAGTTGAACAGAAATGTCAGTTGCCTGATTGGGCCAACCAATCGAGTCCATTTGTGAAATTGTACTTGCCCGACATGAATTTGTTAACTTGCCCTGGGGCTGTCCAGCAAGTGCAATTGAGAGCCCTGCTAAAGGTCACTCGGGCCCAAATCAGTCTCCTACTATCAACCCATTCAGGACTGGTCCCGAAAATATTCAGGCTGGGTGGGGTCTATGGAAAATCCACGTTATAGCAAAATCAATCAGTCCTGAATGAGTTAAACCATCCTTTGCTTCTGTGCAAAATGATTTACAAATTAAGAATGACTCGGCCTACCTCAACATTCTGGCCGAGCATGTTCTGCGCCTTGTCAAACGCCTCCTTGAAGCGGCGCGCGTCCTCCGCGTGCTTGAACTTGACGCACAGCTGCTCGTCTTTGGCCTCCTCCTCGGAGAAGTCGACCGCGACCCACACCCAGGACGTCTCGGACGACTGCATGGGCTTCAGCTCCATCTCCTTGGTGATCCAGTGGTTTGCACACAACTGGGGAGGGGGATCAAAGGTCGAAGGTCAAATGCAATTCAGATTAACTTTAGAGGCAAGATTTCCAAACATGAAGACCTAGGATCTCTCCAAAGATTGCATGGGCTTCAGCTCCATCTCCTTGGTGATCCATTGGTTTGCACACAACTGGGGGGGGGGGGGGGGGGGAGGTCAAAGGTCAGAGATCAATATTTATATGAAGAACGATTCAAATTTCCCACTATGAATATGAGAAACAGTGGCAAAATTTAAACCCAGGATGTCTCAGACGACTGCATGGGCTTGAGCTTCATCTCCTTGGTGATCAAGTGGTTCGCACAGAGCTGGAGGAGGTCAGAGATCAAATGTTAACGGTCAAATGTAATCAATATTTATTTTTCATGTTACAGGTAGAAATATAAGCACTGAGGCAATATTTCCAAAAAATTAAATCCTACGATCTCTCCCAAGACTGCATGGGCTTAAGCTCCATTTCCTTGGTGATCCAGTGATTCGCGCAGAGCTAATATTAAAGGAGAGGTCAAAGGTTAATTATGTAAATGAGGAACAGTGGCAAAATTAAAGCTCAGGACGTCTCAGATAACTGCATGGGTTTCAGCTCCATCACCTTGGTAATCCATTGGCTTGCACACAACTGAGGGAGGTCAGAGGTCAGAATTAAAAGGTTTATGGTCAAGTTGCAAATTTCCAACAAAAAAATGTCTCACAATGTCTCAGACAACTGCATAGGTTTCACTTTCTTCCTTGGATTTGGGTTAATAAAGGATAAATTGTTGTTAGAGAGAAGATCAAAAACCCAGATAAACGCCACGTCACTCACCTTATAGACCAAGCATGGTACCGGGTCATACCATGAGACTTTAAAAATGGTACCTTCTGTCTTCTAGCCAGGCGCTAGGCAGTTATGGAGAAGGGAGATTTAATCACATGAGTTACCAGAGGACTGGCCCCCTTCTGTATCTTTCGCTACATTTGGGAGATGTGTGGCCTAGGGCTATTGAATCGGAGATAGGCGCCGCCTTATGTGCCAAAATTGTGGCACGGGAAGGACTTTAAACTCACCTTACAGATCTGATCCCTCCGCATCAGGACGCGAGCATTGCCCGTCCTGGGGTTGCGGTGAATCTTGATATCGCCCACGCCCCGTTCCTTCCACGCCTTGAGGTCGCTGGCGTAGCGGTAGAGCTTGGCACGATGACGGAACAACTCATCCTCGTCCTCCTCCCTGGTGCTGATGGTGCCGATGTCGGGCAGCGAGATGATGGGCTCGTAGTGGGGGTCGTATGCGTCGTCGTGGCCATGGTGGTCATCGCCGTCCTCGCAATCTTGGTGTGGCTTGCCGCCGGCGCCAAATATAGGGGCACCGGCATTGGCGAGATGGAATGGCTTGTCAGTTTCTGAAAGGAGGTTATCAATTTGAATCATTAACATCACCATACTTGTATTGATGAATACAAAAAGTACTATGTCTCGTAATTACAGATGACAAATAATTAAAACTACCGTATTTACCGGCGTAATCACCGCATACTTTTTCCTCGAAAAAACCAAGCAAAGTTGGGGTGCGGCGCATACGCGGCGCACACGCGGCGATAGTCAAATTTTCACTCTTGACTGACCTCAAAACAACACATTTCAGCAGGTGTGGGACTATTGGTTGTATTGCACTGTATTGTATTGGGTGATAAAACATTATTTAGCCAAATTGTCTACGTTTACCCTGGCCTAGAGTATTCTCACCTTTTTTGCCGATATATATGGTTTTGGCAAAGACAGCAGAGCGCCGCGTACGCGTGCTAAGGCGTGCTCGCGAGCTACGCGAATGACTCGATGTACAAACGTTTACGTACGTAAATATTTGTACATGTACATGTACATGCGTAAGCCAGCTGCGCTGACAATCTCGTTAGTGCTGGCAATCTCGTAATACATCATACATGTAGCGCTAGAGTTCTCATTCCTATTCAGGAAAACTATATTTTTGCTCGAAACTAAGGTAATTCTGAATATTTTGTAACTATATTTTCGTAAATATTGTTAAAGAAATATATCAAGATGAGGAGAAAAATTTGGAAAACCATTAAATTCCCGATTTTTTTGTCGCCAGTTTTCCTTGCGCACTTTTCTCCCACTTTTTTTTTTCAATTTCAATGCTCAAAGTCCGCATGCGGCGATTACGCCGGTAAATACGGTAGATGGATCTTCGACTGTGCGCATTCGAAAATTATGCCTCCGCCATCACGCAATTTTTATATCAAGCCAAAATTAAAATGCACTGAATGAATAAACTCAATTTTGATGGTAATTCATCAACCAGATCTTGAGATATCACAATTACAAGCTATTTTGGCATACATGTATAATGAGTCCTGTGACCTTGACCTCATGACCCCAAGATTGTAGTACTACATTGGCTCAATAAGATACATTCACGTACCAAGTGTGATTGAAATCTGACATTAATTTCTAGAGTTTTTACAAATACAAGCTATTTTGCATAGATCTTTGAATTATGTGGCTGATCAGTCCCCTAAGATACATTCATGTACCAAGTTTGATTGAAATCTGACATTCAGTTCTTGAGAATTTGCCATTACAAGCTATTTTAGCATGTATTTATAGAGTCCTATTTTATGACCTTGACCTTTGACCTCATGACCCCAAAATAGTATGGCTTCATTGGCTCCCTATAAAGAACATTCAGGTATATACCCAAGTTTGATTGAAATCTGACATTCAGTTCTTAAGATTGTGCCATTACAAGCTATTTTTGCATGTATTTATTGAGTCCTGTGACCTTGACCTTTAATCTCATGACCCCCAAATTGTACGGCTTCATTTGCTCTCTAAGATAAACTCGCATACCAATTTTGATAGAAATTTGACATTCGGTTCTTGAGATTTTGCCATTACAAGCTATTTTTGCATACAGATATTGCGCCCTGTGACCTTGACCTTTGACCCCATGACCCCCAGATCATTGTCACCCCAATATGTACACTCATACCAAGTTTGAAATTGATCTGTCAACTGGTTCTTGAGATATCGTGAAAACGACAACCCAAAAACATGCCTCCGGCCACTTTGTTGGGAGAGGCATCAAAATGTTATCTTCTTTTGAATTGAATGTTATTTAGAAGAAAATAAATCTATTGCTTTTTCTTTTCTTCTTGCCTTTCTTGCCCTCTTGTCGAGAGTAGTCAACGTGAGAAATGTCTTCTTGTTCTGGCATATCTTGGTTGTCTTCCAGATGATTGCCAATAAACCCGATGTCCCTATACAGGCTGTCTGATGGAATGGGTGGCTTCTCGAAGTAGAGCGCCCTCACCATCTTCAGGTCCCTTTCTGCATCGGTCATGTCTGGAACATCGTGCAACATGATTTTCTCCAACTCTTTGGACCAGTCCTTGAAGAACCTGACCACATCCTTGTCTGCCCCGGTCTCCATCTTGCCTTTTGCCAGCATGTGGCACTGCTTCACGTTAGATGTGTAATATTTCTCGGTCAGCAAAAGATTTTCCATGCGATCGCAGAAGAACTGTTTAGACTTGGTGACATGACCGAGGAGTCTGTCCCTGGACTGGTTGATTTGCTCAAGGCGTATGTCGTACTCCTGCAAGATGTCTCTCTCAACCAGGTCCATGGCCTGCGACCCGACCTGTTTGATGTCAGCGATAGCGTCCTCGTAAACGACATGCTGAGCGGACCAGACGTCGGCCTTCTCAAGCAAGCCCTGGACCCGTTCTTTGATAATGTCGCACATCTCCGTGATCTTCTTCGGTCGCGTCCCGTGGTCGAAATGGTCAGAAATGACGCAGTAGCAGCACACGACAATCTCACAGTTCTCGCAGTAGTAGTCTTCCTCGTTCCCAGGATGAATACTGCAGGTCTGCTCTTCATCCTTACCACTATCGGCCATGACACGAACAATGTTATTCACGATCAAGTTTTGCTTCAGAGCTCTGCTAGGCCCACCTCGAATTGAGACATTCTGTCGGCAGAATGGACACTCAATTTGCTGTAGACCAAACAGTCCTGATTTTGAATCTATCACAGCACTGATGCACTTTTGGCAAGCCCACACTCGAGCATTCTTGAGTCTTCCAAAATTCCATAACAAATGGGACATTTCAGATGCTCCTCCACCAAAGATTTATCAATTTTGTCCGCCATCATTTTATCAGAATTCCTCATACACTGCACTTGTTTAACCAGAAACTGGTTCAAATAATACTGTAGTTATTGAAATGTATCCAGAGAAATTATGCATCCACACTCTCTTTTGCACACATGTGTTGGATTGTTTTATAAACTGAGCATGCATAATGAGTACATTCTATAGAACGTATCTGGACTTTGACACCGAAATTCCCCAGTTCACAGGAAGGATTCAAAGGATTATGAACCCTTTGGCTACAAAAAAAGGATACTGATTGGGCTAAGTAAGCAAAAACGTTTGTTTTCTTACTCCCTAACCATGCTTATCTGGTTCAACACTAGTTAGCACTTGCCCTGTTGTCCATCTAAGCGACTGAAACTATGATCTTATCATCAAAACCTGATAATAAATGACTAAGCATGCTCCAATGAAGATATAAATCTGAAATAATACGTTAAGAGTAAATTTTGATGCAAAAAATGTGTTTACCTAATATTACTAGCCTATTGTTTGTGGGGAATTCCCAGTTCGTGAGGTTTCGTATATACTTGGACTATGAAATAAATATCATAGCATGTACATGTACAGTTGAAGTAATTTCGCTTTTGTACTGTACCCATTCAATTTGTGCTAGTAGAGGTCAAAGGATTTTCAGTAAAAAAAATACTGATTTAAAGAGATAGTTGAGCTTTGCTATAGAGAGTACAGTTTGGTTTAAACTGAATTTTAGTAACCAAAAAGTGCACCATTACATTACTTTACAAACTAATAGTTATAACTCCACCATGCTCGAAAGATAAACAAATTACAAAGCGACTAAGTAAAAAGTCTGTTATGATTAAAAAAGGGTCGTTAAAACACAATTGAGACCTCTTTCTTAAACCGCATTGATTTCAATTCTTCTTTAATAAAAAGTTGTGCATGTGATGTTTTGTTAAAATAATGATTAAATAGAGAGATCATTAACAACTATTTACAAACTTCTTTTGTAAATTTTTGAAAAGAGTAAGCATTTTTAAAAATTCAACGGCTGGTTCAGAATCATTGAACTGTTGTGGGGTCCCACAATAATTACAAATGATTTTATTTATGGATATCAGCCGTTTTTGAACCGATTTTGATCAAATAAAGTTTATTCTGTCATCAAAATTGTATGTTCTTTCAAATTTGACACTCGGCTTTTCATTACCTCACAACAAAATTATTTCTTGAAGAGCCCTCTATACCAAAACTCAACTATCCCTTTTAAGTTAGTTACATGTATATACTGAGTAAACTTTTCTGTATACATTTCAAACTATCATATAATATGTGGACATGATTGTTATCTGCGTAACACCAAATTCGTCAAGGTGAAATATTTTTGTTTATTTTTGCTATTCTAAGCACAAATCAAATCTACAATTAAAACTATAAATTAGAAATTCAGGGGGGGGGGGGGGGGGGCTCGAGCTCAATTGTAAAAATGACATTTTCAAATAAGAATAACTGCCAGTGAATCCCTTCTTCCCAAAGCCATTGGCCAATTTGGAGATTTCCTCTTTTAACAGTGTATATATTGTACCATTTATAAGATCAATAAATAATAAATTAATGAAATATATATATATTTGTTTACGTAATACATTACCAGGTGGTTTTGTGGCAAGACCATCAAAGGACTGTGAGCTACTAGCCAGAGCGCCAAAGCCAGTCGCAGCAGCGGGTTCTGAAATGCAGAGATTACAAAAATAGACCACAATTGAGTTCAAAACAAATATTCAATCATATAAATTGATGCAAACTATAATTATAAAGATCAGCGTTCAACTCGGTCTGTTGGCAGATGTCGGTTGCAAAATGTCCCACTTACAGAAATAAGTCGTTCAAGTTCATTAGTTAAAAACAATGGTAACTATTCAATCATAACTTTAAGTCCCCATTTGATTTTGCATTTTATCTCCCCCCCCCCCCGGCCCCCCCAAAAAAAAGGAACTTCAAAATGAAAAGGGGAACAATATTTAAGTCAATAATTGAAAATCAAAATCATATTTATAATTTAAACTAAATCATGTTTAAACAGTTCTTTAGCAAACCCTCTGAAGTTCAATTCTGATTAAAGTCACCTCTGAATTGTATAATAATATTTAGTTTTTAAAATCACCTGATGGTTTTGCTGCCGGACTGCCAAATGACAATGAACTACCAGCAGAGGATACACAGCTGGTGCTGCAGATTCTGAAAAATGTAAATCCAAACACAGGGGAAACCGACTAGAAATAATGAATAAGCATCATCATTGTCATCGTCGCCATCATCATCATCGATCATCATCATCATCATTTTCCAAATCAAATTCATCATCATCATCATCATCATTTTCCAAATCAAAGTCATCATCATCATCATCATCATCACTATATCATCATCATTATCATCATCATCATCATCATCACTATATCATCATCATTATCATCATCATCATCATCATCATTATCATCAATACCACCATAACCATCAACACCACCACCAGCAACATTATCATTATCATCATCATCGCCAAAATAGTATTGATTCATTTTATGGTTACCTTTTGGCCTCACAGCAGGTATACAGACGTAACCTAACCAGGCGCCGTGCGAGCTGTACTACGTATTACAGCGCTGATCACAGTTAGTACAGACGCAATCTTATCCGGTGCGCCATCCTTTTTGTAGAGGGAGTCGATATCCAGATCCTCGACACAGCCCCTGCATCCACGGCAGGGCGGGGCGCTCTCGTAGAGGTAGAACCCAGGGGGGAGGAGCAGCTTATTGGCTTTAGCCACCAGCTCTGGGGGAGGCAGCGTCATGGCAACGAAGATAGCATCATCATCTGGAAGGAGAGACGGAAAGGAGAGGGAGTTGAGAGTAACTGTCCTGTGGGGGGGGGGGGGGGGGGGGGGGGGTGTTGCATAAAGAGTTGCGTTTATACACAAGTCCAAAAGATCGAATGAAACAATTCAAGTATTCATATCTATTGAAAAGTTTGATAGGCTTCTAACTTTAAATAATAAACCAAGGATACATTTCCACCTTGTTGGACTGATAAACTGATACTTGAATCTTGAAAAGGAAAATATATACATGTTAAAACCGAACATCAATTTAACGCCTTGAATCACCTTGTAGTCGTAGCAGTTTATATTTTGTGAATTATTACTAGAATTGTGAATCAATGAATGATGCCTTACTGTCCTTTTTTCTTCGCGTCAACTTATATTTAATCACAAAAGAAGCATAATTACCATTATTATTATTATTGTCGCTGTTTTTGTGGATCTTTTACTTCCTTGATTTTTTTGCGATGCGATTTAAAGAGGTATACCATTATTTTTTTTCTTGGTACGTAGACGAGTAATTTTTTAGTTGATTGTATCGTGTATCTTATATATTAGCTGAACGAGAACTAATTACCCGGGGGGGCCACTCGACTATATTACTGTACACACGCGCGACCACAGGTTTTTCAAACCCACCATAAACAAGTTTAATTTATCCATTGGTCAAATTTATACCCTATTCAAGTATTTTCGCGTGCTTTTTTGACAATTTTGCCCCCTAAACAAGTATAACCCTTAAAACATACCCCTAAACAAGGTCTACGTCAATTGCTCTCAACAAGTTTTGGAGAAAACCCTAAACGCGTATTTGTATAACTCCACAAACATACCCTTTTTTCTGATTTTGGCCTTTTTGACACCCTAAACGCGTCACGCGCGTGACGCGCCGTGATCGGCAAAAAGTACCCTTTTTACGCGTTTTTTTGGTCGCGCGTGTGCATGTACAGCAATATAGTTGAGTGGCTCCCCCGGGACTAATTAAAACTGCGTGTATGTGGAACTTGCTTAAAAAACGTGATTTGAGAAGAAAAGATCACATGTATTGATGTTATCATTAAAAAAAAGGAAGAAAAACTTTAACCAGAACGTCAATGACGTAGCGCTCATCCGGCATCTCGCAACATCAAATATCGCAAATTTCATGTGGTACACTTTTCAATTGGTCAAAAAATAAAAATGTGATGCCCTGGAAGGGACATAAAAATTAATTTAAAAAAAATTAGAGTGAAAAAAATATAAATTTGACGCCCCAGAAGGGACATGGGAAAAAAAAATTAAAAATAAATAAATAAATAAAAATAAAAATAATAATACAAAAATAATAATAATAAAATAAAAATAAAAAATAAATAAAAATAAAAAAATAATAAAAATAAATAAATAAATAAATAAATAAATAAATGAATACAAAATTACCATAATTAATTAATGGAGAAAATTTTCAAAATTCTGTGTAGAAGTTCAGTGTACCAAAGTTAGCTCTACCAGATAAAGCAAACCAAATAAAAATCGGTCGAGAAATGAAGGAGAAGAAGCATTTTTGAGATTTTTTGAATACATTTGCATAAATTACCATAATTAATTAATGGAGAAAAAATTCAAAATTCTGTGTAGAAGTTTAGTGTACCAAAGTTAGCTCTACCAGATAAAGCAAACCAAATCAAAATCGGTCAAGAAATGAAGGAGAAGCATTTTTTGTGATTTTGAATAAATTTGCATAAATTACCATATATAATGAATTTCACGATTCTGTGTAGAAGTTTTAAATCCCCCTCCTAGCCCTATCTTATGAAACAATCAGAATCAAAATTGGTTGAAAAATAACGAAGAAGAAGCATTTTGAAAACTGTGGACGGACGGACGGACGGAAGGACGGACGGACGGAAGGACGGACGGACGGACGCCACGCCATGGCATAAGCTCATCGGGCCCTTCGGACCGGATGAGCTAAAAATTGAAAAGTGGTTTACTTCAATGTGATCGAAATAAATGTGCTCATTTCTTTTCCGTGCCAAACCGTAACAAAAGATTGAAACAATATACCAATATATCTTACAGTCGGTGAAGTGTGATGTCATAAATGATGTCATAAACATTTTTTTTAGAATTTTCAAATTTGGACTTCATTTTCAGAAAGAGCATAACAAATAATGTCCAAATACCGAAAATCAAAGGAATAGGTTACGTATTGGCCGAGATATGCCCATCCGAATGATTTTTTTGTCAATGGGCAATTAGTGTTATAGAGCACTGGTTCATAAATGTATGAACCAGTGCACTATAACACTGATTGCCCATTGAAGTAAAATTCATTCAGATGGGCATATCTCAACCAATACGTAACCTATTCCTTTGATTTTCGGTATTTGGACATTATTTGTTATGCTCTTTCTGAAAATGAAGTCCAAATTTGAAAATTCTAAAAAAGTGTTTTTATGACGTCATGGCTTCTGTACTCTATAGTATGATACTGAGAATAAAAATATCGTCGAATGGCGCTTACATAGCCAATGATTTTTGTTGATGTGTACAATTTGTTGTCTCCAAGGAGATAGTGTGTGGAGAGGAGCATGTGTCAAGTATGAGAGCTTCCAAATGATGAAGCCGGTGTGTTTGTGTTGAAAATTGTAAGAGAAATTAAGTGTATAATACCTGTCACATTTAGTAGTATATTTCCTCTTGGGTATCACTAATAATGGAAATCAATATTTTTGAAATAATGATCAACTGATTTGACTGACCACTGGCGACTGCCATGTTTTCCAACGGTACTCCCTGAAACGTCATCCGAATGTGCACAAACAAAAGTGATTATGTAACCGGCGTTGTTGAATCTGCTGCTACTGTATGTCCGTGGTTACGTAACCCTCTTTTGTTAGTGCAAGATCAGATGAGGTTTCATATGGTACGTACTAGAATTGAAAGGAATAATGAACTTAACAGTAACAGTAAGCAAAAAATGCCAGCATTTCTGAGTCCTACCAATTAGCATCTAAATGCTGGCTTTTTAGGCCCCGTTGCAGAAAGATGCAATCAATTGTAAAGTTGCAATTAATTGCAAGTGAGGTGATGTGACTATTAAAATGCACTAATCTGATTGGTTCAAGTATGTTCTGACTTGCAATTAATTACATTTTCCAGGCCTTGAAAATTGTCAAATGATCTTGTGTCATGAAAGCACCGATTTTGGTATGAAAAGTAATGAAAGACATCAAAGAACCTAATTTACGTACTGTGGTGGAAAGTCATGGAAAGTCATTAAATTTGACTTGAAAATAAGCGTATGAACCTGTTTTTTTTTATATGATGCAACATCATTTGAACGGTGGCATTCTGAACTTTCCTAACATAGCAGCCTCCATGGACAGCCAATCAGAGACTCCATATTCAAATTTCCCCCCCCCCCCCCCCCCCCCCCAGGCAACAAACTTCAAGTAAACAGCAACCAGGTTTTTTTTTTTCTTTCAGCTCAATCCTTTATTATACAAATTTTCGAAACAAATACACATTTACGGAGTCTAAAAGAAAAAATAATAAAGGCAATATATAACAACAACAAAACAGAAAATAACATATTTTGATTGAAATCATTGTACATTTGATGTCACAATAACATAACTATTGAAACAAAACAAAACAAATATCAGAACTTTGAATACTGGGTACTTAGAATGTGCAACAAGACAAAACAAAAAGGGGTTAAAAAACATCAAAAGGCATTAGATTTAAATTTTTTTCCACATGAAACAAAAACAACTAAACATATGATATGCTCCTTTTTTATTATAGATTATTTTTAATCTTTTATCAATCCAATTGATTCCTATTATTGTAGAAGAAAAAAACCCACTAGGGATGTCAGTGAACTGTAAGCAGAGGGCCTAAAAACCGAGTCATTTTACCCGATTTGTGAGGAAAATTATTAGAACGAGACTGTATTTCTAGGTGACCACGGCCTGAATTCAGATTTATGCCTGGAAACTGACATTTCTGTACAAATAATGGTATACGTAGATAAAACACATCCGGGGAAAAATAAGAGAGAACAAAATACACAGTATCCCATAAAAAATAGATAACCGTGGAACATCGTATAAAGAGGTCTGAAAGAAAACCCTTTATATATAACGAGGTAATTCTGCTGGTCCCAGCCCTTTTTACAGCATAAACTTTGGGTTTGTTACCCCTAATAACAAGGTGATTGCCATGTCCCAATGATCACATTATATAGAGGTTCCACTGTACAAACAAAAAATGAAATAAAACATGATTAACAAAAAGGAAAACATTTAATAAGCTGCATCGTTCTTGAAAAAACATAGTTGTCGGTCTAAAAATCAAACATTAATATGCATACATAATTTTGAATAACCTACAAAAATGTTTAGGTCATGATATAAAAATGAAGATTTAAATGCCTGTTTAGTAATATACCTCAAACATGCATGATTCAACAAAATTATTCAACAAATGTAGAAGAAGACGCATGATATCAATATATGTCCAGGTCTGAGGGGCTTGGTTCTTTAAGAACAAAAAATAAGATCGGAAAAGTTATTTGATTAATTAAGAAGTTAATTTGATATATTGATATTTCATGTTCATTGTCTTGACAATGTATTAATAATATGTACATTGTAAACTCTTATCAAACGTCTTTTATTCGTTTCAAAAAAATTATTTGTTAATAGAATGCTTTCAATTCATAATTCTAGATGTTTATCTTTCCTCTTTTCCAATTTATGCTTCTACAAATATATGTGTAACGCAATAACATACTATTTGTGCAGATTCCATTTAAATATTTACAATCATTTACATATCTAGGAAACGTAAGTATGAAACACTTTTAATGATTCCTCTCACTACGCTTTATCCTCTTGTCTTTAGGAGATATATGACTTCAATTTGCCGACTCTCATCAGTAACATTAATTTCAATTTCTCCTTTTTAACCCGTAACCCTCTAGATTTTCAATTCACTTAGAAACAATACAGGCCCTACAAGGTTCCTGCAGGCAACAGGTTCATGAAGTCAAAACTTGATTGTGACGAGCCAAAGTTCATCAAGCATATACATATTTCTTCTAATTCAATCTGAATATATTCATTATTTCTTCTCTAAAAAAAAAGACAAAAATGTGTTCTGGCAAAACATAATCTAGAAAATATATCATAAAACAACGTTTTCTCTTGCTAAGTTTTCTCCTCAATATTCATGTATTTCTTTATATTTCCTTCTTCAATCTGAATGCATTCATTATTTATTCTTTAAAGAATAATCAAAAATGTATCGTGGCAAAACATAGCTAGAAAACTTACTACAGTAGGATTTCTTCTCAGTATTCATGTATTTTATCAATGTCCGGGTCCTCGTTTTCATCAACGTTTGAGGAAGTGGAAGCGGTTTCGAAAGTCGGGGTCGAAGTGCCAGACTTTTCGCTTCCGTTAACTTTCTCGCGCCCCCATTCCGTGAATGATAAGATCGGATTGCCAGCACCGTCGACGGCGCGTTGGTTTCCATCTTCCTCCTCCCCCTCCTCCTCCTCATCATCAACAAACTCGTAATCTTCATCGTCTTCCTCATCATAATCGTCATCGTCGTCCTCATCATCATCTCCTTCTTCATATTCCTCTTCATCCTCCTCTTCTTGCTCTGTCACTTCTGTTTTCTGTTCGTCTGTATTGTAGATAGATAGAGACAGAAATACAAGGGTTGAGTTCAAAAGCTAAAAATCAGTTGCTGGAAAAGTTGTGTCAAACATATATAAATATAAATATTGGCCCCACTATTTGATTAAAATTGTTCAAGAACATGTAGAAAGCCTGCCTAATAGCCCTGTACGTACACCATCCTTGCCATGTACTTTCCATATGCGAAGTAGTTTATGGGGCACATACAATTAAGAGCACCACATCCAGCAAGTGTCTTGCTGAAAAACACAGCCAGGGGGTGGGGAGGGGTAAATCCTTAGAAAAATAAAGAAATACATATAATGTATTATTTAAAAAAACAAACATACAAATTACAAAATATGCGTGCCTTCCCCGATCAGTGGTATCACGCTTCATATTCAAAGTTTTCTCTGTAGTCATTAACCATACACAAATGTTATATTCATGTACATTATTTAAAGAGTAATTCCACTAATGCAATGGTAATGAGAGTCTACTACTATTTAAGACAAATATAACTAATACACAATGATCAATTTTAAAAAAAGAGCAAATTTAACAAGAACTTTTTCTTTTACAGTACCACAAATAAATCTGTATGAATTTCTAGCAAAAGGATAACACATTAAATATGGTATAGTACTGTTAACTAATTGTACTATCCATTATGCTTTATAAGAATGGATTATTAGAAGTATTAAGCCCTCTGCAGACAGAGCCGATTCGACCCGATCCGACTGGTTTTCATTCGGATCGGCTCAGTTTTCAGTGCCTCGCGACACACATTTTGCCAGTCGAGAGAGAGTCGGATGCCAGTCGGGGCCGATTCAACACGATGAATCGGCTCCGACAGACCAGGCCCGACTCTAGCCTGATTGTCGGATCGGTTCGAGTCGGGTCTGTCTGCAGATGGCTTTACACTATTATGGACATTATATTACAAACATTACAAAATTACAAATGAGATCACTGAGTTAGGAATAGGCGTATATGAAAATGGGTTAACCCTAATCCCACTGGGGGGGGGGGGGGGGGGGGGGCATTTTGGCCCCCCCTGTTGTTTTTTTCGACGTGCATCTAGACCGATTGGAATTTCACGTTCAAACTTCAGGACTTCTTTCTCTCAAGTCTCCCGCGTGTTTTGATATATAATTCACCCCGGTCGGACATGTAGAACTGATTTTAGAGGTTGATAATTGCTCGACCGTCACAAAAAACTGCAATTTTTGTACAGGTTTCTATGTAATTCCTACATCCGATGCCATGTTAACTCCAAATCTGTTATAATTGTTACATTGAATTAAAATTTGGATTATTTCTTTGTTATTAGTTTAATTCATACACTTCAGAGATAAATTCTTCTTAAAAAAACAACAACAAAAAACAATAAAAACAATAAAATACATAAGAATGAAAACAATGTGGGTAAATCCGGGAATACTAATTTGCATATTTATGCAAATTAGTGATTTATTTTATCACCATAAAAAACATGGATATGATGAATTACATCATTTGAAAGTATTTTTACAGAAAACCTGAAGAAATCCTGCAATTTCTCTTGATTTTAGATGAAAATTCCAATTTTCCCCCAATTCGTCAAAAATTTGCATATTCAAAATTTTAATTAATTAGAAACAAAAAAATAATAGTAAATATATTATCCATTGCGGATATAGTATCGGAAATAATATCGCTAGTGATATTCGTTTGTCTCGCAATGTATGGTCAAACTAGGAATCTAAAAGATCATGAAGTTTCGTGTGCCGCTGCAACACTTTGTCAAATGATATTATCTAATGTAGACAATCGGTATTTATGCTCTACCGTGGCTCCCAACGCAGAATCTCACATAAGCGAGCATGTACCCGATAGGTCAAAAACGGGCTGCATTGATTGGCCGGTGCACACGGGCACGCAACCAATCAACGGGACACTGGATCGGTCCGCCTACCGAACCAGCGTACGATACGTCGCCATGACACTCCCCCTACAATCCGGCCCCCCACCGGTTGATTCGAAACCCACGGTCGGGGCTAAGCCACCTTCTTGCTACAACGCTCATATCTACGTATCAATTTCAGGGCAAGGCGCCCGTATGTTCAATCAATAATAAACAAATATACCATGCACTGAGAGCCTTCTAGTTGAAATTATGGATTCCGAGGTGACAGGAAAAGCACTATGTTCTGAGGGTTGTAGACCCGAAGAACATAGTGCTTTTTCTGTCACCGAGGAATCCATAATTTCACTAGTGGCTCGAAATAGTGCATGATATATTTGTTTTATATCCTTCGCATAAATCGCATAATCATAATCATCGCAAAAATTAATTATTTCAATTAAATTAAAGAAAAAATATAAAGAAAAACAAAACATTGATCATGGAACCATCACTGCACTGACTATGTTCTGTTTGTGATAAGATCGGATTGCCAGCACCGTCGACGGCGCGTTGGTTTCCATCTTCCTCCTCCCCCTCCTCCTCCTCATCATCAACAAACTCGTAATCTTCATCGTCTTCCTCATCATCATCGTCATCGTCGTCCTCATCATCATCTCCTTCTTCATATTCCTCTTCATCCTCCTCTTCTTGCTCTGTCACTTCTGTTTTCTGTTCGTCTGTATTGTAGATAGATAGAGACAGAAATACAAGGGTTGAGTTCAAAAGCTAAAAATCAGTTGCTGGAAAAGTTGTGTCAAACATATATAAATATAAATATTGGCCCCACTATTTGATTAAAATTGTTCAAGAACATGTAGAAAGCCTGCCTAATAGCCCTGTACGTTCATCATCCTTGCCATGTACTTTCCATATGCGAAGTAGTTTATGGGGCACATACAATTAAGAGCACCACATCCAGCAAGTGTCTTGCTGAAAAACACAGCCAGGGGGTGGGGAGGGGTAAATCCTTAGAAAAATAAAGAAATACATATAATGTATTATTAAAAAAAACAAACATACAAATTACAAAATATGCGTGCCTTCCCCGATCAGTGGTATCACGCTTCATATTCAAAGTTTTCTCTGTAGTCATTAACCATACACAAATGTTATATTCATGTACATTATCTAAAGAGTAATTCCACTAATGCAATGGTAATGAGAGTCTACTACTATTTAAGACAAATATAACTAATACACAATGATCAATTTAAAAAAAAGAGCAAATTTAACAAGAACTTTTTCTTTTACAGTACCACAAATAAATCTGTATGAATTTCTAGCAAAAGGATAACACATTAAATATGGTATAGTACTGTTAACTAATTGTACTATCCATTATGCTTTATAAGAATGGATTATTAGAAGTATTAAGCCCTCTGCAGACAGAGCCGATTCGACCCGATCCGACTGGTTTTCATTCGGATCGGCTCAGTTTTCAGTGCCTCGCGACACACATTTTGCCAGTCGAGAGAGAGTCGGATGCCAGTCGGGGCCGATTCAACACGATGAATCGGCTCCGACAGACCAGGCCCGACTCTAGCCTGATTGTCGGATCGGTTCGAGTCGGGTCTGTCTGCAGATGGCTTTACACTATTATGGACATTATATTACAAACATTACAAAATTACAAATGAGATCACTGAGTTAGGAATAGGCGTATATGAAAATGGGTTAACCCTAATCCCACTGGGGGGGGGGGGGGGGCATTTTGGCCCCCCCTGTTGTTTTTTTCGACGTGCATCTAGACCGATTGGAATTTCACGTTCAAACTTCAGGACTTTTTTCTCTCATGTCTCCCGCGTGTTTTGATATATAATTCACCCCGGTCGGACATGTAGAACTGATTTTAGAGGTTGATAATTGCTCGACCGTCACAAAAAACTGCAATTTTTGTACAGGTTTCTATGTAATTCCTACATCCGATGCCATGTTAACTCCAAATCTGTTTAATATAATTGTTACATTGAATTAAAATTTGGATTATTTCTTTGTTATTAGTTTAATTCATACACTTCAGAGATAAATTCTTCTTAAAAAAACAACAAAAAACAATAAAAACAACAAAATACATAAGAATGAAAACAATGTGGGTAAATCCGGGAATATTAATTTGCATATTTATGCAAATTAGTGATATATTTTATCACCATAAAAAACATGGATATGATGAATTACATCATTTGAAAGTATTTTTACAGAAAACCTGAAGAAATCCTGTAATTTCTCTTGATTTTAGATGAAAATTCAAATTTTCCCCCAAATTCGTCATAAATTTGCATACCTACGGTATTCAAAGTTTTAATTAATTAGAAACAAAAAAATAATGGTCCAATTAATTTTTTTTTTCAAATTCTTATTCTACTAGACTTGTTTTACGTATGTGCCAATTTTCAAGTCGATCGGTCCATTCGTTGCCGAGATTTGAGGGGGGGGGGCCAACCCCCCCCCCCCCCCCCCCAGTGGACTCAAGTGACCAAAATAACCCAGTGGGATTAGGGTTCAACCTGTTAGGCTAGCAGTATGTCGAACTAAACTACCGTGAACATGACATCTAGTAAATACAAATTCAGCTTGCCCTTTATGGCCTAGTCCCACTACAGCGAATCCCTTCCGTTTCCTATCCGTTTAACATCCGGAAGGTACCAGCAGAACACTGGCAGGAAACGGAATGATGGGGACCAAGTTTGGAATGGACTAATGGGATACTAGTTTTGGCTCCGATTTCGCGTGAAACGAGCTGACATCAGAACACACTAACATGAAACGAATCACAACTTAACGATTGGTTGAAGGAGATACACCGCAGTGGGACTACCCCATTAGTAATTACACAGATTTTCTTCCACATTTGTATATATCGTCGGTGATATCACGTACCGGCGAATGTTTGATTCTGCGCGCTAACGAGATTTTGAGAAAAACGCGTTTAAAGTTTCCCAACTTCTTCTATCATAAAATAAACAGTTTTAAACAATCAAATTGCAATAAAAGTTCGAAGGTGACGAGAGAGGAATATTCTCTTCAATATGACCCTGAAAATAACCTACATTAGGCTCTCGATTCTGTGTAATATCACTGCATAGATCGTTCGTCGGTACGTAGAGGCACTCGCATTGAGCAGTTTGAATCCAGCAATTTGATTGTTTAAAACTGTTTATTTCATGATAGAAGAAGTTAGGAAACTTTAAACGCGTTTTTATCGAAATCTCGTTAGCGCATAATCAAACATTCGCCGGTACGTGATATCACTGACGATATGTACAGACCATAACATGAGATATGAATACATCATATGAATAACTGACAACAATATAAGTGTTTAAACCTTTGACCAACAAATTGAGTTGAAAGAAAAAGTGTTAGTGTTTAGCATTGAGAGTGGAAGAAATAAACTTTGTATAAAAATATAGTAGTTATTGTACAGCATTCTCTATCAAACAGACTATAATAATGGATAGCATGAAATTAGACACAACTACATGTACAAACCATCTAATAATACATACTTGTAGATATGTTTTCCCTGGTTATTCTCCGTAATATTCATACAATAAGTATAGTTAGTAACACCACCAATGAACTAACCATCTACACATCAAAAAGTTTGTTTAAAATGAGAGTTTGCATTTTTCCTCTCTGAATTATCCTCACATTAGATCTCCGTAATATTCGTAAAATAAGTATAATTAGTAACACCACCAATGAACTAACCATCTATCTACACATCATAAAGTTTGTATAAAACGAGAGTTTGCATTTTTTTCCCTCTCTGAATTATCCTCACATTAGTCACCTTTGCCGTCAGCAGACGTCGATGTCGATGGCGGGGCGTCGCCCGAAAGACTAGTGGGCGTGGCCTCCACATCGCCGTCGGTTTTCTCCGCATCGTTCTGCCTGATCTTCTCCTGGGCCCCTTCAAACTTCTCCTTGAAGGTAGTGGCCGTCGCGGCGTCTTTGAATTTGATCGCGAGTTGCTCGGAGGTCGGTTCGCCGTCGGAGGCGTCCATCGCGTGCCAGACCCAGGCCCGGTCCGAGCTGGACATCGGGTTGAGCGTCATCGTCGTGGTGATGTAGTGGTTGGCGCAAACCTTGGACAGAAGCAGTTTGATAGTTAATGACTTAATTGTTAATTGATCACGAGCGTAGGCAATCTGTAAATTTGTGCTATGATGTAATAACCTGGAGAGATTGTAATGACAGAATGGCATGCTTAAAGACATCAAAACCAATCTTTTTTTTAAAGCAAACGTAAAGTCCATAACTATTGGATAAGTGGGCACCTTTTCATGTTGAAACAGATATTAATGACGCAAAACAAGTGCTATAGATCATTGCCATTACATCAAAATCATCATCTTCATTGTTATCATCATCATCGCCATCATCATAATCATCAAATACATCCATCTTCCCTTACCTACCTGCTAATGGACATATAACAAGATTCCACCGTGCATACATTTTCAAAATTTTATAACATGAGAATAAACCAGCCATAAAAGGGTACAAAACTCATCGCGGTTAAAAAGATTATCCATCCCATAACCATACCTTGTGTATCTGTTCGTGTCGCATCACGATGGGAAACTTGTTCGTCTCTTCAGAGTGCATAATCTTGATAATCCATGACAAAACTTAGTAAAATGAGCAAATTAGCCCTAAATGGGTAAATAACCCAATAAAAGTTTAATAGATTATTCATCCCAAACCTTGTGTATCTGTTCGCGTCGCATCACGATGCGGTACTTGTCTGCCTCTTCAGAGTGCATGATCTTGATGTCGCCGACCCCGCGCTCCTTCCACTGCCGCCCCGTGACGTCGAACCGGTAGAGCTTCCCGCGGCCGACAAACGCAACGGTCTCCTCCTCCTCCCCGGTAACCAAGTCAACCTTGTCGGGGAGCTTCACGATTGGCTGATAAATAAAAGTCACAATTTAATTTAATTTTTTTAAAAGTTTATCACAAAAAGTGAGAAACATGCAGAGGTTCCAGAAATATAAGTATAAGTATCAGTATTAATATCAGACCTTAAATGCATCCGAGAATGAGTAGCCTCCTTGAGCAACAGCAGGTTTTACAGGTGGCTGGATCGCAGCAGTGCCAAAAGCAAATGATAATCCAGTTCCACTGCCGGCGCCTGAACCGAAAGAGAATCCTGATCCGGTGCTGCTGGAACCCGAACCGAAACTGAAGCCGGTTGAAGGAGTACTCCCCTGCTGCCCGAGGCTGAATCCTGCTGGCAGTTTAAAAGCGGCACCAGCAGGAAGACCAGCGGTACCTCCACTTGCACCGGTGGTCGCAGATGTTGGTGCAGGTGCTGCACCCGGTTGGGCAGAACCGCATGCTACGCAAGCATTCGAGAATGAGTAGCCTCCTTGAGCAACAGCAGGTTTTACAGGTGGCTGGATCGCAGCAGTGCCAAAAGCTAATGATAATCCAGTTCCACTGCCGGCGCCTGAACCGAAAGAGAATCCTGATCCGGTGCTGCTGGAACCCGAGCCGAAACTGAAGCCGGTTGAAGGAGTACTCCCCTGCTGCCCGAGGCTGAATCCTGCTGGCAGTTTAAAAGCGGCACCAGCAGGAAGACCAGCGGTACCTCCACTTGCACCGGTGGTCACAGATGTTGGTGCAGGTGCTGCACCCGGTTGGGCAGAACCGCATGCTACGCAAGCATCCGAGAATGAGTAAAAATATAGTAGTTATTGTACAGCATTCTCTATCAAACAGACTATAATAATGGATAGCATGAAATTAGACACAACTACATGTACAAACCATCTAATAATACATACTTGTAGATATGTTTTCCCTGGTTATTCTCCGTAATATTCATACAATAAGTATAGTTAGTAACACCACCAATGAACTAACCATCTACACATCAAAAAGTTTGTTTAAAATGAGAGTTTGCATTTTTCCTCTCTGAATTATCCTCACATTAGATCTCCGTAATATTCGTAAAATAAGTATAATTAGTAACACCACCAATGAACTAACCATCTATCTACACATCATAAAGTTTGTATAAAACGAGAGTTTGCATTTTTTTCCCTCTCTGAATTATCCTCACATTAGTCACCTTTGCCGTCAGCAGACGTCGATGTCGATGGCGGGGCGTCGCCCGAAAGACTAGTGGGCGTGGCCTCCACATCGCCGTCGGTTTTCTCCGCATCGTTCTGCCTGATCTTCTCCTGGGCCCCTTCAAACTTCTCCTTGAAGGTAGTGGCCGTCGCGGCGTCTTTGAATTTGATCGCGAGTTGCTCGGAGGTCGGTTCGCCGTCGGAGGCGTCCATCGCGTGCCAGACCCAGGCCCGGTCCGAGCTGGACATCGGGTTGAGCGTCATCGTCGTGGTGATGTAGTGGTTGGCGCAAACCTTGGACAGAAGCAGTTTGATAGTTAATGACTTAATTGTTAATTGATCACGAGCGTAGGCAATCTGTAAATTTGTGCTATGATGTAATAACCTGGAGAGATTGTAATGACAGAATGGCATGCTTAAAGACATCAAAACCAATCTTTTTTTTAAAGCAAACGTAAAGTCCATAACTATTGGATAAGTGGGCACCTTTTCATGTTGAAACAGATATTAATGACGCAAAACAAGTGCTATAGATCATTGCCATTACATCAAAATCATCATCTTCATTGTTATCATCATCATCGCCATCATCATAATCATCAAATACATCCATCTTCCCTTACCTACCTGCTAATGGACATATAACAAGATTCCACCGTGCATACATTTTCAAAATTTTATAACATGAGAATAAACCAGCCATAAAAGGGTACAAAACTCATCGCGGTTAAAAAGATTATCCATCCCATAACCATACCTTGTGTATCTGTTCGTGTCGCATCACGATGGGAAACTTGTTCGTCTCTTCAGAGTGCATAATCTTGATAATCCATGACAAAACTTAGTAAAATGAGCAAATTAGCCCTAAATGGGTAAATAACCCAATAAAAGTTTAATAGATTATTCATCCCAAACCTTGTGTATCTGTTCGCGTCGCATCACGATGCGGTACTTGTCTGCCTCTTCAGAGTGCATGATCTTGATGTCGCCGACCCCGCGCTCCTTCCACTGCCGCCCCGTGACGTCGAACCGGTAGAGCTTCCCGCGGCCGACAAACGCAACGGTCTCCTCCTCCTCCCCGGTAACCAAGTCAACCTTGTCGGGGAGCTTCACGATTGGCTGATAAATAAAAGTCACAATTTAATTTAATTTTTTTAAAAGTTTATCACAAAAAGTGAGAAACATGCAGAGGTTCCAGAAATATAAGTATAAGTATCAGTATTAATATCAGACCTTAAATGCATCCGAGAATGAGTAGCCTCCTTGAGCAACAGCAGGTTTTACAGGTGGCTGGATCGCAGCAGTGCCAAAAGCAAATGATAATCCAGTTCCACTGCCGGCGCCTGAACCGAAAGAGAATCCTGATCCGGTGCTGCTGGAACCCGAACCGAAACTGAAGCCGGTTGAAGGAGTACTCCCCTGCTGCCCGAGGCTGAATCCTGCTGGCAGTTTAAAAGCGGCACCAGCAGGAAGACCAGCGGTACCTCCACTTGCACCGGTGGTCGCAGATGTTGGTGCAGGTGCTGCACCCGGTTGGGCAGAACCGCATGCTACGCAAGCATTCGAGAATGAGTAGCCTCCTTGAGCAACAGCAGGTTTTACAGGTGGCTGGATCGCAGCAGTGCCAAAAGCTAATGATAATCCAGTTCCACTGCCGGCGCCTGAACCGAAAGAGAATCCTGATCCGGTGCTGCTGGAACCCAAGCCGAAACTGAAGCCGGTTGAAGGAGTACTCCCCTGCTGCCCGAGGCTGAATCCTGCTGGCAGTTTAAAAGCGGCACCAGCAGGAAGACCAGCGGTACCTCCACTTGCACCGGTGGTCACAGATGTTGGTGCAGGTGCTGCACCCGGTTGGGCAGAACCGCATGCTACGCAAGCATCCGAGAATGAGTAAAAATATAGTAGTTATTGTACAGCATTCTCTATCAAACAGACTATAATAATGGATAGCATGAAATTAGACACAACTACATGTACAAACCATCTAATAATACATACTTGTAGATATGTTTTCCCTGGTTATTCTTCGTAATATTCATACAATAAGTATAGTTAGTAACACCACCAATGAACTAACCATCTACACATCAAAAAGTTTGTTTAAAATGAGAGTTTGCATTTTTCCTCTCTGAATTATCCTCACATTAGATCTCCGTAATATTCGTAAAATAAGTATAATTAGTAACACCACCAATGAACTAACCATCTATCTACACATCATAAAGTTTGTATAAAACGAGAGTTTGCATTTTTTTCCCTCTCTGAATTATCCTCACATTAGTCACCTTTGCCGTCAGCAGACGTCGATGTCGATGGCGGGGCGTCGCCCGAAAGACTAGTGGGCGTGGCCTCTACATCGCCGTCGGTTTTCTCCGCATCGCCGGCCTCGTTCTGCATGATCTTCTCCTGGGCCCCTTCAAACTTCTCCTTGAAGGTAGTGGCCGTCGCGGCGTCTTTGAATTTGATCGCGAGTTGCTCGGAGGTCGGTTCGCCGTCGGAGGCGTCCATCGCGTGCCAGACCCAGGCCCGGTCCGAGCTGGACATCGGGTTGAGCGTCATCGTCGTGGTGATGTAGTGGTTGGCGCAAACCTTGGACAGAAGCAGTTTGATAGTTAATGACTTAATTGTTAATTGATCACGAGCGTAGGCAATCTGTAAATTTGTGCTATGATGTAATAACCTGGAGAGATTGTAATGACAGAATGGCATGCTTAAAGACATCAAAACCAATCTTTTTTTTAAAGCAAACGTAAAGTCCATAACTATTGGATAAGTGGGCACCTTTTCATGTTGAAACAGATATTAATGACGCAAAACAAGTGCTATAGATCATTGCCATTACATCAAAATCATCATCTTCATTGTTATCATCATCATCGCCATCATCATAATCATCAAATACATCCATCTTCCCTTACCTACCTGCTAATGGACATATAACAAGATTCCACCGTGCATACATTTTCAAAATTTTATAACATGAGAATAAACCAGCCATAAAAGGGTACAAAACTCATCGCGGTTAAAAAGATTATCCATCCCATAACCATACCTTGTGTATCTGTTCGTGTCGCATCACGATGGGAAACTTGTTCGTCTCTTCAGAGTGCATAATCTTGATAATCCATGACAAAACTTAGTAAAATGAGCAAATTAGCCCTAAATGGGTAAATAACCCAATAAAAGTTTAATAGATTATTCATCCCAAACCTTGTGTATCTGTTCGCGTCGCATCACGATGCGGTACTTGTCTGCCTCTTCAGAGTGCATGATCTTGATGTCGCCGACCCCGCGCTCCTTCCACTGCCGCCCCGTGACGTCGAACCGGTAGAGCTTCCCGCGGCCGACAAACGCAACGGTCTCCTCCTCCTCCCCGGTAACCAAGTCAACCTTGTCGGGGAGCTTCACGATTGGCTGATAAATAAAAGTCACAATTTAATTTAATTTTTTTAAAAGTTTATCACAAAAAGTGAGAAACATGCAGAGGTTCCAGAAATATAAGTATAAGTATCAGTATTAATATCAGACCTTAAATGCATCCGAGAATGAGTAGCCTCCTTGAGCAACAGCAGGTTTTACAGGTGGCTGGATCGCAGCAGTGCCAAAAGCAAATGATAATCCAGTTCCACTGCCGGCGCCTGAACCGAAAGAGAATCCTGATCCGGTGCTGCTGGAACCCGAACCGAAACTGAAGCCGGTTGAAGGAGTACTCCCCTGCTGCCCGAGGCTGAATCCTGCTGGCAGTTTAAAAGCGGCACCAGCAGGAAGACCAGCGGTACCTCCACTTGCACCGGTGGTCGCAGATGTTGGTGCAGGTGCTGCACCCGGTTGGGCAGAACCGCATGCTACGCAAGCATTCGAGAATGAGTAGCCTCCTTGAGCAACAGCAGGTTTTACAGGTGGCTGGATCGCAGCAGTGCCAAAAGCAAATGATAATCCAGTTCCACTGCCGGCGCCTGAACCGAAAGAGAATCCTGATCCGGTGCTGCTGGAACCCGAGCCGAAACTGAAGCCGGTTGAAGGAGTACTCCCCTGCTGCCCGAGGCTGAATCCTGCTGGCAGTTTAAAAGCGGCACCAGCAGGAAGACCAGCAGTACCTCCACTTGCACCGGTGGTCGCAGATGTTGGTGCAGGTGCTGCACCCGGTTGGGCAGAACCGCATGCTACGCAAGCATCCGAGAATGAGTAGCCTCCTTGAGCAACAGCAGGTTTTACAGGTGGCTGGATCGCAGCAGTGCCAAAAGTAAATGATAATCCAGTTCCACTGCCGGCGCCTGAACCGAAAGAGAATCCTGATCCGGTGCTGCTGGAACCCGAACCGAAACTGAAGCCGGTTGAAGGAGTACTCCCCTGCTGCCCGAGGCTGAATCCTGCTGGCAGTTTAAAAGCGGCACCAGCAGGAAGACCAGCGGTACCTACACTTGCACCGGTGGTCGCAGATGTTGGTGCAGGTGCTGCACCCGGTTGGGCAGAACAGCATGCTACGCAAGCCAGTGAATCCACAGAGTTGGTTGTGTAGCAGCCGTCGCAATCCCACGTTCCTGTCTTCTTGGCGAATCTTGCTGCAATGGCACCACCAGCGGTACCTACACTTGCGGCCGAAGGGGCAAATTTCGGCGCAGCAGGAGGTGCAGAAACTGGCTTGGATGAACCTGGTTGTGCAGAGCCACAGGCAACGCAGGTTGGTGATTCTGCAGAGTTGTTTGAGTAGCAGCCGTCGCAGTCCCAGGTTCCAGACTTCTTGGCAAACCTTGATGCGATACTTGATGGAGCCTGTGCAGAGCAAGAAGAAGCATTTTAAGAAATCTTAATTAAGAAGAGATACATTTGCATTGTTTCTTTGTAATTCTGTCTACCATATTGTATGGTTTGTCATGAATATCATGCCTTGTCTGTTCTTTCAATGTCAAATAATTCTGCTTGTTGAATATGGAAGTAAATTCAAACCAAATCAAACTTTGTAAATTCACCTCTTGCTTTTTATCACCTCCCATCAACAATCCAAGGAGCTGTGGGTTGGCTTTTGTTGCCGAGGTTTCTGGCTTCTGCACAAGATTAATCAAATGACAAGAAAACAAGATCAATAGGTTTAATAAAGTAGAACATATTACACAACACAACAAAATTGAATCTTTATTATAATCACCTCCGCTGCCATCAAAATCATGATCATAATCACCATCATCTTTGTTGCCATCTTCATTACCTTCACCATATCGTCATCAGCATAACTTTCCTTCTTTTTCTTGTCAGCATCATCAACGTCATCATCATTATCATCATCATCACCATCACCATTGTCATCATCAATATCATCATCATCACCATCACCATTGTCATCATCATCATAGTCATCATCGTCACCATCATTAACATTGTCATCATCTTTATCATTGTCATCATCATTATCATCGTCATCATCATTGTTGTCATCGTCGTCATTGTCATCATCATCATTGTCATCATCATCATTAACATCATCATCATTACCCCTCTCCTCTTCCTTATCACTATCATCATCATTATCATCTATCTATCCTCACCTGCGCACTTCCCAAGAGCAAACTGGTTAGTTCAGGGTTGGCTTCCGAGACGGAGGGTGTCGCGCTGTCTTTCTTGGGCTACATGACAATGGAACAAAATATGAATATAAATTCATGGAACTACTGCATATAAGATCTTTGCACACTCTGCAGTAAGTCAATGGAAGTAACGATACAATTTTTTGTCTTTTTTTTGTGGTTGCTATCGTACAGAATATGCGAAAATGCTGCATCTCGAAAAAAAAACATGACATTTTACCCATTGCTTGAAACAAGGTGTAGGTTGTATACAGAGCGTATCAAAAAAAGCGTTACACTTTTGAACATTTTTTCAAAATTACATTTTTAGATATTTAGAAAAAATTTTCATGTCGATGGATGCCCAATGGTCTCATCTATCAAGTGCCACTAACAAAACAAATTTTCGTTCACGCTTGGGCGAACACTGACTGTTTTTGTACATGGTGTGAAAAATAGCTTGCGCCAATTTGAAAGAAGAGGGACAATTAAACCAGCAGACCAAATAGGTACTCTCTTTCAAATAAATTACTCTTTGCCATTAATTTAAGATTATTTTATGATAGTGTAATCATTTTGTGGCAATTTTCTATCATAATTTAACTGATTTCATTGCTTTATGCGTGGGTGAGAATACATAAGCCATAGATTGATAGATAATGAAAGGACTTGCATCGTTAATGACAAAATTTCCAGCCTGTCCTCATTAACGATTCAAATCCTTTCATTGAGTGTGACACATACAAAAGATGACCCAGAAGCATGAACGAATAATTGTATTCATGTTGCTAGATTGATGGGCTGATTGATTGATTGATTGGATTGATTGATAGATTAATGGATTGATGGATTGATGTATGGATGGAATGAGTGGCATGTGGTTTTGATGTGTCTGTGCTTTAAAAAAGATCTTGAAGTAATTACCCATTATTGATTCTCTCCCATGCATAAAACAATGAAATCAGTTAAATTATGATAGAAAATTGCCACAAAATAATTACACAATCATAAAATATTCTTAAATGTATGGCAAAGAGCAATTTGTTTGAATGGGAGTACTTATTTGGTCTGCTGGTTTAATTGTCCCTCTTCTTTCAATTTGGCGCAAGGCGTTTTTGACACTCTGAACAAAAACTGTCAGTGTTCGCCCAAGCGTGAACGAAAATTTGTTTTGTTAGTGGCACTTGATAGATGAGACCAATGGGCATCCATCGACATGAAAAAATCTTATAAATATATACAAATGTAATGTTGACAATTTTTTCAAAAGTGTAACGCTTTTTTTGATACGCCCGGTATAAACTTGTGGTATTAAATTTATTTTTAAGGAAAAAAGGCACCTTGGCATTTTCTACTAATCACAGCAAATCTACTGTTCAGCATCACATTGAATAGAATCAAATAAGATTAGAAATAATTAGTTCACAAAACAAAAGTTCAAAAATACACTATTCAAATAGTTTATATAAACATCAAGAACATTCCATAATACAGCAAGAAAAATAGTATGTGCGTGTGTGCAAATAAAATATAATGTATGTTCAATCACGTCATTTTGGAAATACGTAGGTGCATCGATCCCGAAAAGCTATAATGCTTGAGTGTGTGGGCCACCTGTGTAATAAATATACATGTACATATAATGTTTCCTTTATGAGAAAGTGGGAAGTTCAAATCGCACTTCCCCAAACAGACAATTTATTTGCCTGTTTACTTCTAGTTGAGGTTTACACATCTAGAATTACACTTACATGTAACTCTTGGGCAATTCCACGGTAACGGAAGGACATTCAGACGCAATTTTAAAAATTAAATCAAATACTTCCAGGATCATGCTTATGATTCATCATTGTAAATTACTTTTCTGAGACTCTTGGTGGGACACCTTTGATTTCTTATTTTGTAATTATTTTTTTTACATTACGTTAATTAGATATGGACACTAATGAGGCCGGTAACGGAAGGACGCCAAAATGGACATGGATTTTCAAGTTCTTTAGTTATGATCCAATCTCTGTGAAGTTAAGAGGACTATCATGTTATATTGGCTCATAGTCCATTCCCTAATGTTCAAAGAGTATTACAACACTTATTTGAAACAAATATGTCTATTGGTATATTAATTACAAGAAGTTAATTGCTTCACTGTTCGGTAACGGAAGGACAGTAACGGAAGGACAGTAACAGAAGGCCAGAGTTTTTTAGCTCATCCGGCCCGAAGGGCCCGATGAGCTTATGCCATGGCGTGGCGTCCGTCGTCCGTCCGTCCACAGTTTTCAAAATGCTTCTTCTTCGTTATTTTTCAACCGATTTTGATTCTGATTGTTTCATAAGATAGGGCTAGGAGGGGGATTTAAAACTTCTACACAGAATTGTGAAATTCATTATATATGCTAATTTATGCAAATTTATTCGAAATCACAAAAAATGCTTCTTCTCCTTCATTTCTTGACCGATTTTGATTTGGTTTGCTTTATCTGGTAGAGCTAACTTTGGTACACTAAACTTCTACACAGAATTTTGAAATTTTTCTCCATTAATTAATTATGGTAATTTATGCAAATTTATTCCAAAAATCACAAAAAATGCTTCTTCTCCTTCATTTCTCGACCGATTTTGATTTGGTTTGCTTTATCTGGTAGAGCTATCTGGTAGAGCTAACTTTGGTACACTAAACTTCTACACAGAATTTTGAAATTTTTCTCCATTAATTAATTATGGTAATATTTTATTTATTTATTTATTTATTTATTTATTTTTATTATTTATTATTTATTTATTTATTTTTTTATTAAATTTTTTTTATTTTATTTTATTTTATTTATTTTTATTTTTGTTTTATTTATTTATTTTTTATTTTTTATTTTTTTTTCCCATGTCCCTTCTGGGGCGTCAAATTTATATTTTTTTCACTCTAATTTTTTTTAAATTAATTTTTATGTCCCTTCCAGGGCATCACATTTTTATTTTTTGACCAGTTGAAAAGTCTACCACATGAAATTTGCGATATTTAATGTTGCGAGATGCCGGATGAGCACTACGTCATTGACGTTCTGGTTATTCATTAAAAATATACTTTAGGGCACTCAAAAGACTGAAATTTTCATCTGAAAACATATTGTGATATTCAATCATCCAATTTGGTACCTTTAAACAGAAAAATACTAGAAAGGATTGCAAAAAATGAAGAAAATCTAGAAATAGTCACTGTGTAGTCCCATGTTTATAGTTTCATGTATGGTGTCTGTTTCTCCTATCAGGAGACGCCCAATATTTTTTTTAATCATGTAAACTGAAAGATATCATTATGTGATCATGATTTATGAAAAACTAATCCAGAAAAAATAAACAAGATCAGAAATAATCCTCATTTGATGTTTCCACTTTATGTCCACTTTGGCGTGGAATTGCCCTCTTGATTCGTAGTTGAACAGAAATGTCAGTTGCCTGATTGGGCCTGAATTTGTTAACTTGCCCTGGGGCTGTCCAGCAAGTGCAATTGAGAGTCCTGCTAAAGATCACTCGGGCCCAAATCAGTCTCCTACTATCAACCCATTCAGGACTGGTCCCAAAAATATTCAGGCTGGGTGGGGTCTATGGAAAATACATGTTATAGCAAAATCAATCAGTCCTGAATGAGTTAAACCATCCTTTGCTTCTGTGCAAAATGATTTACAAATTAAGAATGACTCTGCCTACCACGACTTTCTGGCCGAGCATTTTCTGCGCATTTACAAACCCCTCCTTGAAGCTTATGTACAAAATGATTTACAAATTAAAGGGACATTGTCCAAACCCTCAAAATAAAATTGTAATTCTAGTGGTTCCCTTATACCTTGTTGTATTCGTATTAACAATAAAATCATGGGACAGGTTTCGGTTTTTCAAATTTCCCTTTCGTTACAAAGATATGTATGATTGAAGTATTCAGATAAGAAAAACTCCGGGTGAGTTTTTCTTCCGTGTACAAAGTGAGTGCAGTGAGATAGTGAATATCACTTTGCATTTTCGCTCATTACTTGGCCATACAATGTCCATTTGACTTGAAATTTTCACACAATACCCTGTGGACATATGAGATAACAACAATATACATTGCATCAACCATTCGTCACTTTTTGCACATGTCAACAAAGTTACTAGATCCCTTTAAGAAGGACTCGGTCTACCTCAACATTCTGGCCGAGCATGTTCTGCGCCTTGTCGCAAAATCAATCAGTCCTGAACGGGTTAAACCATCCTTTGCTTCTGTGCAATATGATTTACAAATTAAGAAGGACTCTGCCTACCACGACTTTCTGGCCAAGCATGTTCTGCGCCTTGTCAAAGGCCTCCTTGAAGCTTATGTACAAAATGATTTACAAATTAAGGAGACTCTTCCTACCTCGACTTTCTGGCCGAGCATGTTCTGCGCCTTGTCAAACGCCTCCTTGAAGCGGCGCGCGTCCTCCGCGTGCTTGAACTTGACGCACAGCTGCTCGTCTTTGGCCTCCTCCTCGGAGAAGTCGACCGCGACCCACACCCACGACGTCTCGGATGACTGCATGGGCTTCAGCTCCATCTCCTTGGTGATCCAGTGGTTTGCACACAACTGGGGAGGGGGATCAAAGGTCAAAGGTCAAATGCAATTCAGATTAACTTTAGAGGCAAGATTTCCAAACATGAAGACCTAGGATCTCTCCAAAGATTGCATGGGCTTCAGCTCCATCTCCTTGGTGATCCATTGGTTTGCACACAACTGGGGGGGGGGGGGGGGGGGGGGGGTCAAAGGTCAGAGATCAATATTTATATGAAGAACGATTCAAATTTCCCCCTATGAATATGAGAAACAGTGGCAAAATTTAAACCCAGGATGTCTCAGACGACTGCATGGGCTTGAGCTTCATCTCCTTGGTGATCAAGTGGTTCGCACAGAGCTGGAGGAGGTCAGAGATCAAATGTTAACGGTCAAATGTAACTTAAAAATATAAGCACTGAGGCAATATTTCCAAAAAATTAAATCCTACGATATCTCCAAAGACTGCATGGGCTTAAGCTCCATCTCCTTGGTGACCCAGTGATTCGCGCAGAGCTAAGGAGAGGTCAAAAGTCAATATTTATATGAAAAACAATGTTTTTCCGATTATGTAAATGAGGAACAGTGGCAAAATTAAAGCTGAGGACGTCTCAGATGACTGCATGGGTTTCAGCTCCATCACCTTGGTGATCCATTGGTTTGCACACAACTGAGGGAGGTCAGGTCAGAATTAAAAGGTTTAAGTTTATGGTCAAGTTGCAAATTTCCAACAAAAAAATGTCTCACAATGTCTCAGATAACTGCATAGGTTTCACTTTCTTCCTTGGACTTGGGTTAATAAAGGATAAATTGTTGTCAGAGAGAAGATCATAAACCCAGATAAACGCCACGTCGGTCACCTTATAGACCAAGCATGGTGGCATAGCGGTTAGAGTGTCCGCTTCATGCACAGGAGGTCCCGGGTTCGAACCCAGACCGCGTCATACCAAATACTTTTTTTTAAATGGTACCTTCTGTCTTCTAGCCAGGCGCTAGGCAGTTATAGTATGGAGAAGGGAGATTTAATCACACGAGTTACCAGAGGACTGGCCCCCTTCTGTATCTTTCGCTACATTTAGTAGATGTGTGGCCTAGGGCTAATGAATCGCCTTATGTGCCAAAATTGGCACGGTAAGGACTTTAAATTCACCTTATAGATCTGATCCCTTCTCATCAGGACGCGAGCAGTGCCTGTCCTGGGGTTGCGGTGAATCTTGATATCGCCCACGCCCCGTTCCTTCCACGCCTTGAGGTCACTGGCGTAGCGGTAGAGCTTGGCACGATGACGGAACAACTCATCCTCGTCCTCCTCCCCGGTGCTGATGGTGCCGATGTCGGGCAGTGAGATGATGGGCTCGTAGTGGGGGTCGTATGCGTCATCGTGGCCATGGTTGTCATCGTCGTCCTCGCCGTCGTGGTGCGGCTTGCCGCCGGCGCCAAATATAGGGGCACCGGCGAAATGGAATGGCTTGTCAGTTTCTGAAAGGAGGTTATCAATTTGAATCATTAACATCCCCATACTTGTATTGATGAATACAAAAAGTACTATGTCTCGTAATTACGGATGACAAATAATTAAAACTACCGTATTCACCGGCGTAATCGCCGCATACTTTTTCCTCGAAAAAACCAAGCAAAGTTGGGGTGCGGCGCATACGTGGCAATAGTCAAATTTTCACTCTTGACTGACCTCAAAACAACACATTACAGCAGGTGTGGGACTATTGGTTGTATTGCACTGTATTGTATTGAGTGATAAAACATTATTTAGCCAAATTGTCTACGTTTACCCTGGCCTAGAATGGTTTCTCACCTTTTTTGCCGATATTTGGTAAATATCCGATACGTTTTTAACAAAGTTACGAAACAAATGCACTGCCAGCGCCACGCTTGCTACGTGCGTTATGGATGCAGCGCATGATCGCATGATAAAGATAATGTATACTCTATGGTTTTGGCAAAGACAGCAGAGCGCCGCGTACGCGTGCTAAGGCGTGCTAAGGCGTGCTCTCGAGCTACGCGATTGACTCGATGTACAAACGTTTACGTACCGTAAACCGGGGTGACTTTGGCACCCGGGGTGACTTTTGCCACTTTTTTAGAAGGATGTATTTTCATCAGGTCTCACTCTTCAGAACTAATTTTTTATTCTAAACATTATCCTATAGGACTACAATAGAAACAATAAGAAATTTGTTCTGAAAAGTGATGCTTGATGAAAATACATTCATCTCAAAAAGTGGCCAAAGTCACCCCGGGTGCCAAAGTCACCCCGGTTTACGGTACGTAAATATTTGTACATGTACATGCGTAAGCCAGCTGCGCTGACAATCTCGTAAGTGCTGGCAATCTTGTAATACGTATAGCGCTAGAGTTCTCGTTCCTATTCAGGAAAACTATATTTTTGCTCGAAACTAAAAAAAAAGGTAATTCTGAATATTTTGTAACTATATTTTCGTAAATATTGTTAAAGAAATATTTAACCTAACCAGGCGCCGTACGTAGTACGGCGCCTGGCATACTGAGGTGTGTATACCGTGATGGTAACACTTGATAGGCTTTAACGGCAAACGCACTTATACAAAAAATCTATTATATTAATACGGTAAGCTTCAACCCCCCAAAATGGTTCCCACTCGAGATATCCTCACCCCGAGGATTCGGCGACTTCCCGACCGTCGCGATCGAAGGATATACGTTTTGCGGAGGACAATAAGGCATTCCCGAGTCGCTCCCGCCCCGTGGTCGTCCTCCAGATCGAAGAAAAGGGAAAGTCAGCAATGTCAATTGCCCGTTTAAGACGCCGAGCATTGACTAACGATTTATCGCCGTAAAAGTATTTTGTAAGAATATAAATTGGAGTAGATAAAACAAATAATATATCGAGAAACTATTTTAGATATAACACGTTGCGAAACTACCCAGGTTTTGATAAATATCAATATTTATATTACGCGGATGGTAATGGTAATGATCGCTATTGCTGGTTGGCATCGTGTTTGTTAGTGCATGGACGACAAAATGCGACAACTTTAATTTAGCTGCGGTTATACAACGCGCGATGGCTGTACAGCCGTGTATACACGTCGCGCAGTCATCTAATTACCCCACCGAACCGTAGTTTATTTGCATAGCTCACTGACCTGCTGACCATCGTGGGGGGAGCGGCGAAGCTACTTTATTAGCAAGAACACATACTATTTTAATACAAGCAGAACAAATTATGGATCATATGAAATATGGGGGATAACTGAATAACTTTGCGTGGATACTAAATCATCATGGTTTTATTATACATTGGCCGAATGTATCGTTGGACGGGCCCCGACCGATTGTGGGGGCGGGATTGAGTCGCCCGAGTCTATTTTGTCTTACTATTTTAATGATGACTGTGGGATATTTAGTAAAGTTTTAAAGTGGTGTATGTCATCATCGTCTTGGGGACTGGTCGGCTCGCCCCCCATCCGGTCGCCCCCGTTACATACTCGCCTCCTATACAAGGTCGCCTCCTTACAAAGTCGCCCCCTAATTGTCAGGACGAGTCGCCTCCTATACAAAGTCGCCTCCTATACAAAGTCGCCTCCTGTACAAAGTCGCCCCTTACGTACAAATGCACTACGCGCTCGCGGCTAACGCCGCGGCGCATACTAGCGGCGCTAATATAGTAATAGAGTAAAATAGACTGATTCCTCTTTGTTAAAAAATGATCTTTATTTGTCATTGCATTAATCTGATTTTAGACTGATTCATCTCGATGTTAAAATGATCTTGATTTGTCATTGCATTAATCTGATTTTAGACTGATTCACATTAAAATGATCTTCGAATGATGATTAATATGCATATCGAGATTACTCATGCTCTCTTAAGTTCTGAAACTCTACATAACTTCCATCGTTCTGAGCTGTGCCTGTGGGCATCAAAATAAAATAAAATGCAAAGGATGTAAAGTAACCCGGACGGACGGAATCCATACTGCCTTTTTAGAATATATTGCACTACTAGATAAAACATTTGTTTTAAAGTCGATTATAAATCAATTGCTTTCATTTTTGTAATATAAAGGTCAATAATTATCAATACCATCAATTCACAGAAAAGCCCTTCTATAAACTACAAGTATAACCTTTAATATTTTTAGTGAATCTGGGAGTATAAAAATAGTACACAACGGATAATAAATTATATAAATTATTCGTTTTACACTCGATACATCAATTTCATTGAAACCAGTAGGCCTACTTGATCGATATGTCATATTACAACAAATATTAATAATTTCTTTTGGCGTTATTGGATTTAAAAGGCAAATACTTCTGATGTTCTTCATGTAGTTTAGTTTTCTGATGATGAATATGATGGTGACGATGTTGATACCTAAGATGATGATGATGATAAGATGTTGATGTATATATTGTACTTATACATTTTCTTTTAAGAATTATGTTTTTAACTGTGTATGGTCATAGGCGCCGGAAGTGGGGGGGCAATCCAAAAAGTGGGGGGGCAAAACGCAATTTTGCCCCCCCCAAAAAGCCCCCCCCCCTCCAAAAAAAAAAAAGAGTGGGAAAGACACAATAAAATGTATGAGCTTACGTTTAAAAACTAGTTAATACAACCATTTTCAATTTTCGCTACGCGCTTCGCGCGCGAACAGATTATCTCAGTTTGTTGTAAACATCTGATGAGAGCATGGGCATTTTATTCTTTTTTTGTTTAACTCGGATTCTAAATTTCCTTCACAGGTATGGCATGCAGTGCACCAAATTGCACCATTTCAAGTATATAATGCAAAATCTTTCCCGTGGAGGGGGATACCCCCTCCAAACCCTCCCCCTCTGGCTCTGCCCAAGCCCTCGGTCGCTTCGCTCCCTCGGGATTCATTATTGGCTGTAGGCCATGTTGTTGGATAATAAATGCGCCATATGGTTTATGTTGGAACTGTATATGACACTAAATACAATATTTATGAGTGAGTTTGGGTACATATTTATTAGTGCGTCAATTATTTGTTTACTTCGTGAAAAATATATCAAGTCATAACACGCTTTCCCAGATACAGTTAATCTTAAGCCCGAATTTCAAGCCCATAAATGCAAAATCTTTCTTACCGTGGGAGGGGGATACCCCTCCAAAACCCTCCCCCTCCCTCCCTGCCCCAGCCCTCAGGCGCTTCGCACCTCGGGACTCAGTATTGGCTGTGTGTTGTTGGATCATACATAATGTTGCATAATTACGGCTTATAGCAGATCTACGGGGGGTTTAGGGTGTTTAACCCCCACCCCCCCCCCCCCCCCCCTTGGGCTGCCAAGTGAAAATGAAATGTGGAAAACATCACTTACGGGGGTTCAAAATAGCAAAAAAAATCGCCGCTTCGCGGCTCGTGGACGTCATTGGGTCAAACCCCCCCCCCCCCCCCCACTTAGCAAAAAGACATCACTTACGGGGTGTCAAAATAGCAACAAAAAAAAATCGCCGCTCGTGGACGATGCTCCGCATCGTCATTGGGTCAACCCCCCCCCCCCCCCCCTTGGGGTACATATTTATTAGTGTGTCAATTATTTGTTTTCTACGTGAAAAATATATTAAACTTCTGGTCGATCAAATCATATCACGCTTTCCCAAATACAGCCGAATTCCCTATTTTCCTATGCACCAGATTGCACAATTTCAAGTCCAAAAAATGCAAAAGCTCCCTACCGTGGGAGGGGGGACACCCCCCCTCCCACACCCTCCCCCCGATCAGTCGCTTCGCTCCCTCGCAATGTCTCACTCTCACATCTGGCTCAAAGTTGGCAATCCGGAGTGTGATAGGGCATGAGCCCCTACACACACAAATTGTGAGCCCCCTTGGGGTTTTGCCCCCCCAATCCAAAACTGCTTCCGGCGCGCCTGTGTATGGTATTTATGCAATATTATACAAGACACGATTTTAGTATTTCAAGCTAAATGTTCTGTGATTTTAACAATGTATACAGTGGCGTAGCGTGGTCGACTGATTGGGGGGGGGGGGGGGGACGCAAAATTATTGGGGGGGGCACACTTTATGTATTTTTTAAAAATTTGTTTAAATGTCCTCTTATGTTGTTTATTGTTTATTGGAGGGGGCACGTGCCCCCCCCCCCCCCGTCGCTACGCCACTGAATGTATCAACGTGTGTAACTCATGTGCAATTCAGTTGCGAAATTGCCATTCATGAAGCAATAAAGGCCATTATTTATCTATGAATGATGATTGCAATTGAGATGAAGATTATGGAATTTGATGGTTGATGGTGATGATGATGATGATGATGATGTTGTGATGATGATTATGATGTTCACTGGCGCAGGGGCTGCGGAACAAGGAGGCTGTGGGCGACATAGGACTTGTTCTTTTCAGGGGGGGGGGGGGGGTAGTGAGGTTTTTTCCCGAAATTCGAAATTTTCACCCGACAAGCGAAAATCAATTACTTTAAAGTCCAGGAGCGAAAATCAATGACTTTAAAGTCCAGGGGGGACTGCAGGGTTGCAGCACCCCCCCCCCCCCCCCCCCCCCCCCCCCCCCCGGCCTACTATATGTAATTAAAGGGTGCCAATACACATTCGGGCAAAACACACATCGGGCAAAAAACACCGTGCAAAACGGTCCACCGTGCAAACTGTCACATATATATACCGTGAAAATCATACCATTTTCGGGCAAACTAATATCGTATTCGGTCATGGCCGAATATACCACATTCTGCCCAGTTATACTGATACACCTAATTCTGTTCATGCATATAAGCGCTGTCTATAAGTAGTTCTACATCATTGTTAAAATTATATGGACATAAGACAATTATATAACTTACACATTTTAGCTTCTAACTCTACATGTAAACATTTCAGAATCTTTTATAATCGGATTCAACATTTTCTGTTTCATGATGAAATATATTCTGGCCCTGCTCGTTATTATATCATTGTTCTGTCCCTTATCACATTAAAAACTGCCAATCCTCGAGGGATAGTTGAGTTCTGGTAGAGAGAGTAGGCCTACAGTTTTAGTCAAACTGAATTTTAGTAACCAAAACCTGCACCATTACATAGTTAAAGCTCCACCATGCTCAAAAGGAATACAAAAATTACAAACGACAAAGTAAAAAACCTGTTATCATTCAAAAAGAGCTGTTTAAACTAAAGAGGGCGCTTTCAAAAAACGCATTTGTGTAATTTATTTTAAATACTATTTTGTGCATTTGATTTTTTGTTGAAGTAATTAGATAGAGAGATAATCAACAACCATTTAAAACCTCTTTTGACATTTTTTGAAAAGAGGAAGCATTTTAAAATGAATTTTAACGGCTGGTTCAAAATTATTTAATACTTGTGGGGCCCCACATTTATTACAAATGGTTATGTTTATGGATATTTCAGCAGTGAACCGATTTTGATCAAATAAAGTTTATTCTGCCATTAAAATTGTATGCTCTTTCAAATTTGACATTCAGTTTTCCATTATCTCACAAAAAAATATTTTATGTAGCTCCCTCCCTCTATACCAAAACTCAACTATCACTTTAAACTCTTCCATGCAGTATGGACGCATACTATTTGCTAACATTAATTGTCTTTGATTTGTTTTGATATCATATGAGTTTTGTTGATATCATATCATGCATGCATTTTTATAATATATGAAACCTGTATCTATATTAATTTGCATATATTATGTGTATATAATTATATGCTGTAAAATCGTTCTGATTTCCCACGTATATACACCCAAGGTTCTTGTAGCTGATTACCAGCATATATTATCACGATAGCCATTTACGATACCACTGTAAAGGCCCGGCCCTAATGTTTGTTATATGAACTTTCTATTAAAAAACACTTGCTTTGGCACATACAATACATTCTACACATGAAAGTCCCGCCTTTCCAAAGTTCCGCCTTTCTAAAGTTCCGCTCTATACCTATCGTAATCCCAGTTTGTATTTCTATTCATCGTAGTCACACTTGTGCGTTCATTTTCAATGCGTAAGCTGTAACCTTTGTTTGGTACACTTAACCGCATTCTACCTTTTGGCGTATGATTATCCACTATCGTTATAATCCCGTATTCATTGCGTGCTTATATAGCACGGGCGGCGATCTGTAATTGATACCTATTCAATAGGGGGTGGGCCCGGGGGGGGGGGGGGGGGGCACTCAAATTATTTTTTGACGGGGGTGATGTGCAGCGCCCTCTCTACCAAAACTAAACTACCCCCTTAAGAAATCAAATTTAACTTCAATAGATCTAGTAACTTATGTTGACATATTATACAGTATATGAGCGAAATTGTAAATGTTATTTGCTAACTCATTGTCAAAGACTCAAAAGTTTGTACAGATTAATCAAAACTATATCATTAAGACAAATAACATATAAGGGGGGGAGGAATGGTTTCATATAGTATCATACATTAGTACGAGGCAACACAGGCATGATTCTGGAGCGCCTTTGAAATGAAATGGCTCTTTTTAAGCCCCCCCCCCCCCCCCAACACACGGCCCTTCACTTCTTCTTTTTTCTTTGTGGGGGGGGGGGGGGGGGGGGGTAGCAGCCCTCTTCCCACTTCCGATGCCTGTGTAATGGCCCTAAGTATAGTATTACGTGAGTTTATATTCTACTCTTCCCTCGCCCCCCGCACCCCCCCCCCCCCCCCTCCAAAAAAAAAAAAAAAAAAAAAAATTAAAATAAAAAGAAAATTTGAAAGTCGGATGAAGCCAATATGCTCATACACCCTAGAACATTATACATTCACTTTACCATACAATTGCAAAAATGCACATACACAGATCACACACACAAACAAACATATTTTATACACGTATAGTGCATAAACAGACACACACACACGCACACGCACACACACAAACACGCACACACACACACAAACGCATGAACGCATGAACACACACACACACACACACACACACACATGAGCTTCCAAAAGGCGCTAAATCCACTATTTTAACTTTGGAGACTGGAGAGCAGGTTTCTTTGACAAACTTTGCACACATGCCTATGACAAAAAAATAGAAGTGGATTTAGCGCCCTTTTGAACTAAGCTCTACTAAACACACGATATGTATATTCATTTTATGCACATTTATTAATGTATATTTGTACAAAGATTATTCTGTTGGTTTCAAATAAAAAGTGTAACAGTATTATAATAAGAAAATCATGAAGTATACATATTTGTTTAATCATCAATCTTTTAATATATTAATCAAAAATACATTTTTGTAGAACAATTATGGGTAATCTCATGACGTAATTTTATCGCTTGCTGAAAACCGCTTCTGAGGGCCTGACAAGCGGTGCGAGTTTTCCGATCTCAAGCATGCATCCAGGAGATTTTTTATCAGTGTTGACACTTTCTTATCACTTGCCCCTCTCTCTATGATAGCACTGGGCCTCGGGGGGGGGGGGGGGGGGGGCAGTAAACACAGCTGGGATTGTTGACAGTAGTGACAAAACTGTCAGAAACTGATAAGAATGTGACCGAGTTGATTACCACGATGGTGGAAATCAAACTAACGACAGAATCACCTAATGTCACTCTCTTGAAATATAAGCAAGTACGTACAATTCATAATAATAACAATAATTTGAAAAAAAACAATAGAAAACATAAGGGGGCATTTTTGGAAAAAACAAAGAAATACATAAGGCATGCCCCCGGATCATTTTGCGTGCCCCCCCCCCCCCCCCCCCCCTCAGTCCGACCACGCTATGCCACTGGCTGATGCTGTAAGATATTGTCTGTCTAATCTGTCCAGACGATATGATATGGCTCTCATGGTCGATTTCCAAATGTTCTCCAGGTGCTGCTTCATGGTGACATGCTGGTCCATTTAATATCAATACATTTTACATCAGGGGTGTCGATCTGTTCGGAAAACACAATGCATTGGGGGGGGGGGGGGGGGGGGGGCGAGCATTGCTTGTGAACAATAGCTCGCCCCACCAATGTATTGTGTTTTCCGAACAGATCGACACCCCTGTTTTACATAATAATGCGCATTATCAGTTGGCTTATACAACGGTGTCCCTTTCAGTTACAGATTTTACTTCAGTCTAGTTTTTCAACATAGTGGAGTGTATTCCTGTTGAAACGAGAAGTTGCATAAAATTGTTACAGAATGTGTGTGAAGTTGCATCTCTCTCCTGCCGCCAAAGTTGTCACTAGTACATGACGTGCTTTTGGTAGTGATGAGCGATGTCATCGGCTCCAAGAACATGCTGATCCCACCTGTAGGAATTAATGCAAGAAAGAAACAAACAATGACTAGAAGTTGTGTTTGAAATATCCTTTTACATTTTTACATCCATGATCTTGCATCATTAGTCCTGTTTTTATGAGAAAAGGGAAAATAACTAAAATTTAATTATCAAGTGAACTCAATTGAAAGATAATAATGGACATGGTTAACACAACAACATTCTATACCAACAGTATTTTACCAACAAAATTCAATTAATGCAGACATGCAATCAATATACAAATCGTCAACTTCATCAAAATCTGAATTTAAATCATGCCTATAGCACATCTTATTTGTTTTAATACCCCAACACATACAATGTGTATTAATTTTAAATAAATAAAAAAACATACCCGGCAGTAAAGCAGTTATCCCCATGCTCACCAGGGTGTGACAGAACTAAGTACATCAGTAACCAAGTGGTAATGGCACTAGTAATATTTCTGCTACATTTATATTATTTAAAAAATGAATTACTGGATTATATTTCAAATAATGTGTTAAGAGGCCGACCACACTAGCCTACCCATTTCCATTAATGTGGAGAATCAATTGTGATTGTACTGGGTGGGCCCTGTGCTATCTGGCTACTATTGTAGGCAAAATGACTAGCCAGGTATAGCCCATGCTTAAACCATGTTACATTGGTGATGAGGGCTAGCCTAAAAATCCATTGTTAAATTCATGGTTACATAAAGCTGGACAATTCAACCACTCCATTCAACCAACTTTGTATATCTCTAAAAATTGCAAGAACAATTACCTTAAAAAGATAAGCCAACACTAGAACCATTGGGCCACCCAGGAACAGACTCATGGAAGGCCAGAGTCAGACGGAGTAACATGTAGGACTAGTTTACACTGGTTGGGCTAACCCAGGCAAGTACAGCGCTCAGCAGAGCCAGTGTCTTCCTACAGCAAGTAGAACAAAAAAAATATGTTTAGAAACATTTTGAAAACGAATTACAATTTTCAAATTTTATGTTTGTATAAAAAGGCAATGTTTTCTCTATGAAATACACCAAAGTCAAAACAACTTGGAACAAAATCAATGGCTTCTCAAAATGGTTCAAAATTTGACTTTCCCACCATTTCATGATCAGAAACAAGAAGAATAACTATTCAGCAGTATCGTTTTGAACATAAATCACGGTACTACTACTAGGCTGAGCTTGGGCTACCCGGCTAGTACTACTAGGCAATAGGACTAGCCGGGTATCCCAAACCCATTGCTGATGTGGGCTAGCCTAAATACAGTTAAGGCGTTAAATCCATGGTTACATACATTTAAAACTTAACAATTCAAGCATCCAATCAACCAACTTTGCCAATTTCTTAAAATTGTACAAACAAACAATTACCATGAAATGATGAGCTAGCACCGAAAGCATAAGGGCACCCAGGGGCCAGGAACAGACTGCAGGGAAGGCCAGAGAGTCCGACATTAATGGATGGGGTTCAGCATGCAGAGCCAAAGTAAGACGTGTAGAAATATTTGACACTGGTTAGGGAACCGGCCGGCCAGGTACTACATTCAGCAGAGCCAGAGTGGAGAAGCTTGATTCTTGAATCTTTCCAGTGACTTCCTATAGTCTACCTACATAATAAAGAAAAGGAAAAACAATGTTATGTTTGTATGAAAATGTAATGTTTTCTGTATGAAAATATTAACCATATCCTGACCCACAAGTAGACTGTGTGCAATGCCAATGGACATTCAAAGTAAGACTAGATTTCTGCTGATTTTACGGAACAGTGGCTAAAAGCCATGTAGGGTCAGTAATAATTTTGAGCCCTGTTTATGATAAATTGAAACCCAAAAGTGTTTATGCTTAGGCCAAAGCCAAAAGTAGTCCGACCTAAGGGTAAACATTTTAAATTGAAGAAATAATTTTTCTGTCATAAATAATAGGAAAGGTGAGTATCTTCAGTTTCTGGAACTGTGTTCAGCTAAGCATAATATGGTCTCTCGGATTTGCTGTAACACACTTTAAAATAATGGAATTATGGAATTTTGTAAACATTGTTTTCTTCCAGAATTAAAGAAGTGTTTTTGGGATAGCTCATGCATAGGACAATTAATTGTACCACACAAATTTTGCATAATACCGCCCTCTTGCGATGGGATGGAATTCAATCCAGATTAAACATATATTTGTATTTAATGCCATTATTTTCTTTCTTTTGTATACATTTAGGGTATAATTGAATGGGAATATGATACAGTTTCATGTATTTTTGCTTTAAAATGAACTAATTAGTTAAGTAACTTAAATTCATTTTGTGAGGAAAATACTATATTATTTTAGTGGGAACCCTGCTACATATGCTATGTACAGCAATGTTTTCACACTATGTATGCACAATTTTTTCTTCACATTTTCACTGAATTAAATGAACTTTAAAGGGTGACTAAATTACAAACGCATGTTGACTTTTGTTGATCTGTAATAATGAATACATCACATATCTTTTGACTATTTGATGTACATTTTTGTCATATTTGTTATATTATTTTTTCTAGTACTTTTATTCTACCTGCTAAGCTTCACAGCTAAAAAAACCCTCCAGAAGCAATTGACTTTTGTGACATCATATAATACCATTCAACCATCAGTCAGCTAGATGAACAAAAGACATTGGTAATTCCCTTCCTATCAACATGTTTTATACAATGCCCACTCACCATGAAAAGACGGGTTTCAAGGAAAACATCCAATGCTAATGCAATAAGGTACTTAGTGGGTGAGAACATATCTTGTGTTCATGTTTATCTAGCTAACTGATGGTTGAATGGTATTATGATGTCACAAAAGTCAATGATGGAGGGTTTTTTTAGGGGTGGAGCTTAGCAGGTAGAAAAAAAAAAATATAAAAAAATATGACAAAAGTGTACATCAAATAGTCAAAAGATATGTGATGTATTCATTATTACAGATCAACAAAAGTCAACATGCATTTGTAATTTAGTCACCCTTTAAATCCAAGCAGCAAAACATAAAGAAAGTTGATATCTGATAACATTAATAAATCTTGAAACACAACTAAAAATACAAGGGAAAATGCCTTTTGTTTTGTACATGCTCCGATGGGTGGAATTTGTAATTTTCTTTTTTGTTTATACTGATATAAATATTAAAGGGCAATGAAACCCAAGCAAAATGTTGCTTTCATAGTCTTGAAGAGATTAAGAAGAATAATCTCTGAAAGTTAGAGCATAATCGGGTAAGAAACAAGAAAACTACGGCTCTTTGAAGATGTCCATTTATTCCTATTGGGAACTCAAATTGGCAACGCACTCTGATAAGTGTGTGGACAACTCCCCATATGTTTTGTACACAAATGTTCCCATGTTTACAGTTTTCTTCATAGTCACATTTTTCCATTCCCCCAACTCATGATATGTTATGTATAAAAGCATTCTACAAAACATATGTTGAACTCGAACGAAGGGTAAACATAAATTTTAGAGAAAATTGAAAAAAACTGAAATTTTGTGTACAAAATGTATGGGGAGTTGTCCACAACTTTGCCAGAGTGCGTTGCCAATTTGAGTCACTCGAAGAAATACATGGCTCTTTTCAAAAAGCCATAGTTTTCTTATTTCTTGACCGATTGTGCTCACATTTTCAGAGACTATTCATTATATTTAGTGTCTTATAGTGCATACAACAATTTGTCTGGATTTCATTGTCCTTTAATCATAATTTGTAATTGGCCATCAGGTGAAGTAAAAGTTTAAAATGGCCAAATAATTCACGAGGGATTGAAAATTATTGCAATCTAAAAATTTGACAATGATAGATATCTTCATACTAAAGGGGCATTTGAAAAAATCTAACCCTATTCTATTCTTCTCTTGCCATATGCCAAACAACACGGTAGAAGAGAAATGTGGAAGCTCAAATTAATTTTTGTGGAGTTAGGTACTTTACCTTTAAAGGCATGCCTGTAAAGTGTATAACTCCACGAAAAAAACTTGGAGCTTCCTCGTTTCTCTTCGACTGTGTTGTTTAGCTTATGGTAAGAGAAGAATAAAATAGGGTTAGATTTTTTCAAATGTCCCTTTAGTATGAAGATAATTATCATTGAAAATCATTATTTGAAAAGCGTTGCCAACGCTTTTAAAAAAAAGTACAATTGTCCTAGCTGAATACGTCCGGCCAGCGAGCTAGCGTGGGAAACATTCCGCCAGATTGAACTTTGAGCCGAGTGAGCGCAAATTCCATGAATTCTTCACCGTCTGTAAACATGCACGAGTGCGGATATCGTCAACGGATGAATATTACTGCTACAAATGTAAGATAGGCCATCAGTATTCGGTGATAAAATATGAACTTAATATTCGCTTTTTTCACTAGGTAAACAGTGTTCGTTTTCTTTCAAACTTTCACAAATCTTTCAATTGTATTTTACAATGATATTGATGTAGGATTGAAGTCTCAAATGTCTCTTTCGGCAGAATTTTACACTTTACAGGCATGCCTTTAACTAAGAAATATTTTTACAGTACATTGATTCCTAACCTGCATACAGGCATCCATTACGAAGAGTCGATAAGCAAATGATCCCCTTCCCTACAGCAGTTGATCTTGAGCCTACTAAAAAATGGAAAAATAAAAAAAATAAATAATAAAACAATTAAAAAACATTGGGCCCCCCCCCCCCCCCCCATAAAAAAATAAAAAATCATATCAGTCTGACCTCACCTAAGTTACAAACTCAGTACTCAAACAATATCTATAGACACCACACTAATGCATGATGTATGATGCAAGACATTTCTGCCTACTGTAGATATTCTGTGGATGATTTCAGGAAGTATTCCCCACGGTATGTGCGATGAATTTAGTAAAAAGCAAAAGAAAATTGAACAGCTCTTTTGCACACAATCTTACTCTTAGCTCCCAATGGATGCCTTGAAATTGTGGGGCTCGTATGGACATCGCAAGATAGTAGAACTCTTACGATAAATTTTTAGAGACTGTCCATCTTTTGCAAGCCAAATTTCAAAAGTTGTGAGGTTATTGTCTTATACAGAAAGAAAATGTAATTTAATAGCATGCCTGAAACAATTAGGGCTTGAAATCGCTTTTCGTGGAGTTATCTAGACCTAAAGATAGTAAAACGTCACAGCCATTTAATTGTGCATTATACTTGTATAATTTTTTTGTAAAAATAATTAATAATAATAATAATATACACTATTTATATAGCGCCTAATATGATTGATGATCATCTCTAAGCGCTTTACAATATTATTACCCCGGTCATAGGATACAATGCAAACCAGCACACATTATGTGCACCATCTCCTCTCCCTGTAACTCCCTACAACTTCATGTAATTGCAATATTTGCAACGACATTGTTCACAGCTAGTGCGCGCTGGTACGGTGTACAAGGAAGGCATGGTAACTACCATATGCAGTGCTCAAAATTAGCACAGGCCCGCTGGCCCGGGGCCACTAAAAATTAGCTTCGGGCCACCAAATTTCATTGATCCTAAATTCTACTGGCCCGATCGGGCAAGCAAATGTAACAGAATTTGTTATGTTTATCCTTGGACCTTGTTTTGGGCCAGCAGGTATAGGTTTCGGGCCACTAGAAGTTGACAAATCTTGTTTTTACTTGCCCGACTGGGCCACAAAGCAAAAATGTTAATTTCTAGCATTGCCATACGTAAACATTAATGCGCCACCCTACGACCTTCGAAGTGATATTTCACATAAAATAATTATTTCCTTATCGTAAACATGGATTGTTTTCCTTCATGAACAAATAAGTCAAGATTTCATCAGTTACGAATGTTGAATGTCTTTCATAACAACCAGGACGGCAAGCCGTGGCGCCGTGCGACATTCAACAGTTTAATATCTAACTACTGCTTGTGTAATACTAATAGGTTCCTTGTTTACCCTCCACTGCCCCCCATATCATTTGAAAAGGCAAATATACTCGTACTCCCTAAAGAAAAAATGGTACCACGTCCACTGTATGCAGAATTTATTAAGCCTTATTTCAATGTAAAATTCAAACTTTTTACTTCCGTGGTTCTGGAATGAGCAAAATTGATGAATGGGGTAGGTACTATTTCGTCGCCCGAACGATATACATACGGGATCAAATTGAGCATTTGGTCATGTCACTTTCATAATCATATATTCAATTTATTGTTAGTTTTAGCAGAACAACGATAGCTAGTATACTATTAAAAAGGAAATTTTCCAAGGATTTCACAGATCCAAGCCAATTAGTTGAAAAGACATCAACAAATCTGAAATTTATCGTGAAACTCGACCCGTTCAAGTGAGTAGTGCGCCGATAGACTGGCGCGTTAATGCCTGGTTACGTACGGTAACGGGGAGCGGCTACCCCGCCGAGCTGCCGGGTGCGCTCCGCAGACAAAAGCCGGTGTGCGGGTTCACGGTTGTACAGCTACAGCCGGTACCTTCCGAATGAATAGAGCTAGTTGAACTGTATACAAATTATACACATTTACTGTTTGAAAATGTTACTTATCACTCTGAGAACACTCTATTTAATAAAAATACAGAAAATATAGTTTTATCAAAGTTAATTTTACCTTAATTCAAGCATTCAATGCTGGAAGCTCCGTCACTAATAAAGGCGTCACACATGTCAATGGCTGCGCGCGATGTGCCGTACGCGAGCTGGTGCAAAATTTGGACATCAGGTGCATATATCCTCGAAAAAACGCAGTTAAAATACAAATTCGGGAAAAAATCACAATAATTAGTAAGAAAATACTACTGAGATGCCAGGAAATAAAAATGGCATGACTTTGATCTTTTAAAAACATCAATTTTAAACAACAAATTTAGGGGGCGAGCCGTCCAAGAATTTAGGGGCGAGCCGTCCAAGAATCTCAAAATCGGCAAAAAAAAACAGGGGGCGAAGTGTCCAAAGTGGGGGCGACTTGGTAGGGGGCGACCTGACAGTGGGCGACCCGTCATGGAACCATCGTCTTTCTCTTACAAAAACCCGCGGATTTCCGCGGGTACAGCTAGTATATATATCATACTTTAAATAACATATCTCGGTTCATACTTACGAATTATGTTATGCATGGACATCAATGATCCAAATTGCAAAACGTCTGATGCTCCATTCGTTTGATTTATCCTGAAATTTACTATAAAACTGGCAAGATTACAGAAGTGACGAAAATGGTATCCGAATTTGTTCGCTGCAAGCAATATCAGGTGATCAAAAACTTGTCGGCAATGCACCCCCTGTACCCGATCAACCGATCGCCCCGCGCATGCGCTATGCATTGCCGACGAGTTTTCGGTCACCTGACATTGCATGCAGCGAACAAAGACGAAGGAAATAATAGTCATCATCATCATCATCATCAATTTGAGCTAAGTTATCATTCTTTTGCAACAATTTAAATAGCAAGCAAGGTAGGTTGAATGTTTAATTAATGTCTAGAACTAAAAAAAAAATAATAATAATAGATGGAAAGTTCTTGAAACCACCCGTCGGCAAATTTCCTACAAATTTTTTAACGTTTCGTCTTCACAGCGCCGTCCTACGGACGGCGCTGATCACAGTTAAAGAAATATATGAAGATGAGGAGAAAAATTTGGAAAACCATTAAATTCCCGCTTTTTTTGTCGCCAGTTTTCCTAGCGCACTTTTCTCCCACTTTTTTTTTTTCAATTTCAATGCTCAAAGTCCGCATGCGGCGTTTACGCGGATGCGGCGATTACGCCGGTAAATACGGTAGATGGATCTTCGACTGCGCGCAGTCGAAAATTATGCCTCCGCTATCATGCAATTTTTATATCAAGCCAAAATTAAAATGCACTGAATTAATACTGTAAACTCAATTTTGATGGTAATTCATCAACCAGATCTTGAGATATCACAATTACCAGCTATTTTGGCATACATGTATAATGAGTCCTGTGACCTTGACCTCATGACCCAAGATTGTAGTACTACATTGGCTCAATAAGATACATTCACGTACGAAGTGTGATTGAAATCTGACATTCATTTCTTAAGATTGTACCATTACAAGCTATTTTTGCATGTATTTATTGAGTCCTGTGACCTTGACCTTTTACCTCATGACCCCCAAATTGTACAGCTTCATTGGCTCTCTAAGATAAACTCGCATACCAATTTTGATAGAAATTTGACATTCGGTTCTTGAGATCGATTTTGCCATTACAAGCTATTTTTGCAGATATCGTGAAAACGACAACCCAAAAACATGCCCCCGGCCACTTATTGGGGGAGGCATAAAAATGTTATCTTCTTTTGAATTGAATGTTATTTAGAAGAAAATAAATCTATTGCTTTTTCTTTTCTTCTTGCCTTTCTTGCCCTCTTGTCGAGAGTAGTCAACGTGAGAAATGTCTTCTTGTTCTGGCATATCTTGGTTGTCTTCCAGATGATTGCCAATAAACCCGATGTCCCTATACAGGCTGTCCGATGGAATGGGTTGCTTCTCGAAGTAGAGCGCCCTCACCATCTTCAGGTCACTTTCTGCATCGGTCATGTCTGGAACATCGTGCAACATGATTTTCTCCAACTCTTCGGACCAGTCCTTGAAGAACCTGACCACATCCTTGTCTGCCCCGGTCTCCATCTTGCCTTTTGCCAGCATGTGGCACTGCTTCACGTTAGATGTGTAATCTTTCTCGGTCAGCAAAAGATTTTCCATGCGATCGCAGAAGAACTGTTTAGACTTGGTGACATGACCGAGGAGTCTGTCCCTGGACTGGTTGATTTGCTCAAGGCGTATGTCGTACTCCTGCAAGATGTCTCTCTCAACCAGGTGCATGGCCTGCGACCCGACCTGTTTGATGTCAGCGATAGCGTCCTCGTAAACGACATGCTGAGCGGACCAGACGTCGGCCTTCTCAAGCAAGCCCTGGACCCGTTCTTTGATAATGTCGCACATCTCCGTGATCTTCTTCGGTCGCGTCCCGTGGTCGAAATGGTCAGAAATTACGCAGTGGCAGCACACGACAATCTCACAGTTCTCGCAGTAGTAGTCTTCCTCGTTCCCTGGATGAATATTGCAGGTCTGCTCTTCATCCTTACCACTATTGGCCATTACCTGAAGAATGTTATTCGCGATCCAGTTCTTCTTCAGAGCGCTGCTAGACCCACCTGGAATTGAGACATTCTGTCGGCAGAATGGACACTCAATTTGCTGTAGACCAAACAGTCCTGATTTTGAATCTATCACAGCACTGATGCACTTTTGGCAATACGAATGCCCACACTCGAGCATTCTTGAGTCTTCCAAAATTCCATAACAAACGGGACATTTCAGATGCTCCTCCACCAAAGATTTATCAATTTTGTCCGCCATCATTTTATCAGAATGCCTCATACACTGTACTTGTTTAACCAGAAACTGGTTCAAATAATACTGTAGTTATTGAAATGTATCCAGAGAAATTATGCATCCACACTCTCTTTTGCACACATATGTTGGATCGTTTTATAAACTGAGCATGCATAATGAGTACATTCTATAGAACGTATCTGGACTTTGACACCGAAATTCCCCAGTTCACAGGAAGGATTCAAAGGATTATGAACCCTTTGGCTACAAAAAAAAGATACTGATTGGGCTAAGTAAGCAAAAACGTTTGTTTTCTTACTCCCTAACCATGCTTATCTGGTTCGACACTAGTTAGCACTTGCCCTGTTGTCCACCTAAGCGACTGAAACTATGATCTTATCATCAAAACCTGATAATAAATGACTAAGCATGCTCCAATGAAGATATCAATCTGAAATAATACGTTAAGAGTAAATTTTGATGCAAAAAATGTGTTTACCTATTGCCTATTGTTTGTGGGGAATTCCCAGTTGGGGAATTCCCAGTTGGGGAGGTTTGGTACATATATGTACCAGCTACTTGGACTATGAAATAAATATCATAGCATATCGCGCGCATGTACAGATGAAGTAATTTCGCTTTTGTACTGAACCCATTCAATTTGTGCTAGTAGAGGTCAAAGGATTTTCAGTAAAAAAAATACTGATTTAAAGAGATAGTTGAGCTTTCCTATAGAGAGTACAGTTTTGGTTTAAACTGAATTTTAGTAACCAAAACCTGCACCATTACATTACAAACTAATAGTTATAACTCCACCATGCTCGAAAGATAAACAAATTACAAGCGACTAAGTAAAAAGTCTGTTATCATTAAAAAAGGGTCGTTAAAACACAAGAGACCTCTTTCTTAAACCGCATTGATTTCAATCCTTCTTTAATACAAAGTTGTGCGTGTGATGTTTTGTTAAAATAATGATTAAATAGAGAGATCATTAACAACTATTTACAAACTTCTTTTGTAAATTTTTGAAAAGAGTAAGCATTTTTTAAAATTCAACGGCTGGTTCAGAATTATTGAACTGTTGTGGGGTCCCACAATAATTACAAATGGGATATCAGCCGTTTCTGAACCGATTTTGATCAAATAAAGTTTATTCTGTCATCAAAATTGTATGTTCTTTCAAATTTGACACTCGGTTTTTCATTACCTCACAACAAAATTATTTCTTGAAGAGCCCTCTATACCAAAACTCAACTATCCCTTTTAAGTTAGTTACATGTATATACTGAGTAAACTTTTCTGTATACATTTCAAACTATCATATAATATGTGGACATGATTGTTATCTGCGTAACACCAAATTCGTCAAGGTGAAATATTTTTGTTTATTTTTGCTATTCTAAGCACAAATCAAATCTACAATTAAAACTATAAATTAGAAATTCAGGGGGGGGGGGGGGGGGGGGGGGGCTCGAGCTCAATTGTAAAAATGACATTTTCAAATAAGAATAACTGCCAGTGAATCCCTTCTTCCCAAAGCCATTGGCCAATTTGGAGATTTCCTCTTTTAACAGTGTATATATTGTACCATTTATAAGATCAATAAATAATAAATTAATGAAATATATATATATTTGTTTACGTAATACATTACCAGGTGGTTTTGTGGCAAGACCATCAAAGGACTGTGAGCTACTAGCCAGAGCGCCAAAGCCAGTCGCAGCAGCGGGTTCTGAAATGCAGAGATTACAAAAATAGACCACAATTGAGTTCAAAACAAATATTCAATCATATAAATTGATGCAAACTATAATTATAAAGATCAGCGTCCAACGCGGTCTGTTGCCAGATGTCGGTTGCAAAATGTCCCACTTACAGAAATAAGTTGTTCAAGTTCATTAGTTAAAAACAATGGTAACTATTCAATCACAACTTTAAGTCCCCATTTGATTTTGCATTTTATCTCCCCCCCCAAAAAAAAATAAAAGGAACTTCAAAATGAAAAGGGGAACAATATTTAAGTCAATAATTGAAAATCAAAATCATATTTATAATTTAAACTAAATCATGTTTCAGTTCTTTAGCAAACCCTCTGAAGTTTCAATTCTGATTAAAGTCACCTCTGAATTGTATAATAATATTTAGTTTTTAAAATCACCTGATGGTTTTGCTGCCGGACTGCCAAATGACAATGAACTACCAGCAGAGGATACACAGCTGGTGCTGCAGATTCTGAAAAATGTAAATCCAAACACAGGGGAAACCGACTAGATATAATGAATATTGCATCATCATTGTCATCGTCGCCATCATCATCATCATCATCATCATCATTTTCCAAATCAAATTCATCATCATCATATTATTACATCATCATCATCATCATTTTCCAAATCAAATTCATCATCATCATATTATTACATCATCATCATCATCATTTTCCAAATCAAAGTCATCATCATCATATTATTACATCATCATCATTTTCCAAATGAAAGTCATCATCCTCATCATCATCATCATTATCATCATTTTCCAAATCAAAGTCATCATCATCATCATCATCATCATTATCATCATTACCACCACAACCATCAACACCACCACCATCAACATTATCATTATCATCGCCAAAATAGTATTGATTCATTTCATGGTTACCTTTTGGCCTCACAGCAGGTACAGACGCAATCTTATCCGGTGCACCATCCTTTTTGTAGAGGGAGTCGATATCCAGATCCTCGACACAGCCCCTGCATCCACGGCAGGGCGGGGCGCTCTCGTAGAGGTAGAACCCAGGGGGGAGGAGCAGCTTATTGGCTTTAGCCACCAGCTCTGGGGGAGGCAGCGTCATGGCAACGAAGATAACATCATCATCTGGAAGGAGAGATGGAAAGGAGAGGGAGTTGAGATTAACTGTCCTGTGGGTGGGTGTTGCATAAAGAGTTGCGTTTAATACACAAGTCCAAAAGATCGAATGAAACAATTCAAGTATTCATATCTATTGAAAAGTTTGATGGCTTCTAACTTTAAATAATAAACCAAGGATACATTTCCACCTTGTTGGACTGATAAACTGATACTTGAATCTTGAAAAGGAAAATATATACATGTTAAAAACCGAACATCAATTTAACGCCTTGAATCACCTTGTAGTCGTAGCAGTTTATATTTTGTGAATTATTACTAGAATTGTGAATCAATGAATGATGCCTTACTGTCCTTTTTTCTTCGCGTCAACTTATATTTAATCACAAAAGAAGCATAATTACCATTATTATTATTATTGTCGCTATTTTTGTGGATCTTTTACTTTCTTGATTTTTTTGCGATGCGATTTAAAGAGGTATACCATTATTTTTTTCTTGGTACGTAGACGAATAATTTTTTAGTTGATTGTATCGTGTATCTTATATATTAGCTGAACGAGAACTAATTAAAGCTGCGTGTATGTGGAACTTGCTTAAAAAACGTGATTTGAGAAGAAAAGATCACATGTATTGAAAGGAAGAAAAACTTAAAAAATTGAAAAGTGGTTTACTTCAATGTGATCGAAATAAATGTGCTCATTTCTTTTCCGTGCCAAACCGTAACAAAAAATTGAAACAATATACCAATATATCTTACAGTCTATCCTATAGTATGATACTGAGAATAAAAATATCGTCGAATGGCGCTTACATAGCCAATGATTTGTTTTGATGCGTACAATTTGTCGTCTCCATGGAGATAGTGTGTGGAGGGTAGCATGTGAGCTTCCAGAAGATAAAGCAATGCTTCTGTATGTTCCTGTAAGCGCCTTCAATTGGGGATAAACATGAAAACGGGCATATCCCTGTTTCCCGAACGGGCCTGTAGAGTGCTTCAGGGATCGTCTTCAGGGCTGTACTGTATGTTATTTTAATTTTCTCAACATGTCTCTTTTAAGCCCATTATTATTATTATTACTGGGTTTATTTACCATAACCCGACCATATCCCAATTTGAAGGCCCTAGGCCTTACAGGAATATGTGTGTGTGTAGTGTGTGTTGAAACGTGTAAAAGAAATTAATGTTTTTCTCTATTTTGGAACAAGATAAAGTTACATCAGAGTCCTCCCACCTCTACAAAGCATTAAAAAAGGCTCCCATGTTTATAATAAAGGAAGGCTAAATGCTGGCTTTTTGGCTTACAGGTACTGATGAAAGCATACATCCTACCACTTTTGATTGCAGAAAGATGCAATCAATTGTAAAGTTTGCAATTCATTGCAAGTCGGGTCATGTGGACTAAATGCACCAAGTACAAATGTGCATGTTTTCTGACTTGCCATTAATTGCAACTTTACAATTGGTTGCAATGGGGCCCTAGTCATGATGCATATTTCCTCTCGGTTATCACCGATAATTGAAATACAGTCAAACCTGTGTATAGTGACCACCTACATGTATTAAGGTAAACAAGACAAGTGGCCACTGTAGACAGGTGACCACTTTTACAGGGTTCACACAGGGCCTCGAAAACCTGAAAGTCATGGAATCAAATGATTGCAGAAAGAGATACAATCGATTGTAAGTTACGATTGATCGTAAGTCAGAAAATGTACGCGTTTCAACCAATCAGATTTGCGCATCTAGAACACGACGTGATCTGACTTACGATTAATAGCTTCTGTAATGTATGCAAATAATATGCGTATGACGTCAGACTCCCCGTTGGCAAGCTTAACAATAGTAACTAGGTCCGGCAAGCTCCGGCAAACTTAGCTTTATACGTCATACGCATATTATTTGCATGTACATTACAGAAGCGGTCTATTGCAACTTACAATTGATTGTATCTCTTTCTGCAACGGGGCCCAGGTGTTTTTAATGGAAGCACTGATTTTGGTATGAAAAGTAATGAAAGACATCAAAGAACTTTATTTACGTACCGTGGTGAACAGTCCTGGAAAGTCATAGAATTTGACTTGAAAATAAGTGTATGAATCCTGTTATATTATATGATGCAACATCATTCGAACGGTGCCATTCTGAACATAGCAGCCCTCATGGACAGCCAATCAAATACCCATATTCAAAAATTAATTTCAAGGCAACAAACTTCAAGTAAACAGCAACAATTTTTTTTTCTTTCTTTCAGCTCAATCCTTTATTATACAAATTTTTGAAACAAATACACATTTATGGAGTCTAAAAGAAAAAATAATAAAGGCAATATTTAACAAAAAAACAAAAAACAAACATATTTTGATTGAAATCTTGTACATTTGATGTCACTATTGAAACAAAACAAAACAAATATATAACAGAACTTTGAATACTGGGTACTTCAAGAATGTGCAACAAGACAAAACAAAAAGGGGTTATAAACATCAAAAGGCATTAGATTTAAATTTCTTTCCACATGAAACAAAAACAACTAAACATATGCTCCTTTTTTTATTAAAGATTATTTTGAATCTTTTGTCAATTCAATAGATTCCTATAATTTCAACAACAAAAAACCAGGGATGTCATGTTACCTGATTTGTGAGAAAAATGATTAGAATGAGTCTGCAGGGCTCGACACTCGCACTGGCCCGGGGCCAATGAAATTGCACTTAGGGCCAGCAAAAATTGATAAATGTCATGTTGGTGGCCCGATTGGGCAAGCAGATTTTCTACCGAACATAGACAAAATTAGAAAAATCTTGTTTTCTTCCATAATCACAGATTTGACCAAGAAAGAGTAATATTTTGATAGTAAAAAGTGGCCCAACCGGGCCACTGACAAAAAAGGTAAGTGTGGAGCCCTGGAGTCTGAATTTCTGGGTGACCAATGGCCTGTATTCAGACTTTTGCCTGAAAACTGACATTCCTGTACAAACAATGATAATATAGACACATCAGGAGGAAAGAGAAAAGCATACACAGTATATCTTCAAAAGTACATGTAGTTTACAGCACAACCTTGTTATATAACAAGGAAATTTTGCTGGTCCCAGCCATTTTACAGTACCTATATTATTTTGTTTTTCTATACCATGATATAACAAGGGGATTGTCATGGTCCCAAGGATCTCATTATAAAGAGGTTCCACTGTACAAACAAAAATGAAATAAAACATGATGAGCAAAAAGGAAAACATTTAATAAGCTGCATCGTTCTTGAAAAAACATAGTTGTCTTAAAAAACAAACATTAATATGCCACATAATTTTGAATAACTACAAAAAATGTTTCGGTCATGATATAAAAATGAAGATTTAAATGCCTGTTTAGTAATACCTCAAACGTTCATGATTCAACAAAATTAAACAAAATTATTCAACAAATGTAGAAGGAGACGCATGATATCAATATTTCATTTTGAATTCAATCGACATGTCCAATTCTATAAGAACAAAAAATAAGTTACATGTAGGAAAAGTTATTTGATTAATTCAGAAATTAATTTGATATATTGATATTAAATGTTCACTCAAAATTTTCATGACAATCTATCGACGATCGGTAAACCATCTTTATTCGTTTTAAATAAATGTATTTTTGTTTATAGAATGCCTTCAATTCATTATTCTAGATGTTTATCTTTCCCCTTTTCCAATTCATGCTTCTACGAATTCGTGTAACGCAAGAACATACTATTTGTGCAGATTCCATTTAAATATTTACAATCATTTACATATTTAGGAAACGTAAGTATGAAACACTTTTAACGATTCCTCTCACTACGCTTTATCCACTTGTCTTTAGGAGATATATTTAGGACTTCAATTTACCGGCTCTCATCAGTAACATTAATTTCAATTTCTCCTTTTTAACCCGTAACCCTGTAGATTTTCAATTCCCTTAGAAATAATACAGGCCCCACAAGGTTCATGAAGTAAAAACTTTATTGTGACGAGCCAAAGTTCATGAAGCATATACGTATTTCTTCTAATTCAATCTGAATGCATTCATTATTTCTTCTTAAAGAAAGAAAAAATGTGTTCTAGCGAAACATAATCTATAGAATATACTACAAAACAAGGCTTCCTCATGCTAGATTTTCTCCTCAATATTCATTATTTCTTTATATTTCCTTCTTCAATCTGAATGCATTCATTATTTATTCTTTAAAGAATAATACAAAATATTTCATGGCAAAACATATCTAGAAAACATATACAAAACAAGTGTTCCTCTTACGACAGTAGGATTTCTTCTCAGTATTCATGTATTTTATCAATTTCCGGGTCCTCGTTTTCATCAACGTTTGAGGACGTGGAAGCGGTTTCGGAAGTCGGGGTCGAAGTTCCCGACTTTTCGCTTCCATTAACTCCCGTGAATGATGAGATCGGATTACCGGCATCGTCGACGGAACGTTGGTTTTCATCTTCCCCCTCCTCCTCCTCCTCCTCATCAACAAACTCGTAATCTTCATCGTCTTCCTCATCATCATCATCATCGTCATCATCGTCCTCATCATCTCCTTCTTCATATTCCTCTTCATCCTCCTCTTCTTGCTCTGTCAATTCTGTTTTCTGCTCGTCTGTATTGGACAGATAGATAGAGACAGAAATACAAGGGTTGAGTTCAAAAGCTAAAAAGCAGTAATGTTGCTGGAAAAGTTGTGTCAAACATAAATATTGGCCCCACTATTTGATTAAAATTGTTCAAGAACATGTAGAAAGCCTGCCTAATAGCCCTGTACGTACACCATCCTTGCCATGTACTTTTCACATGCGAAGTAGTTTTATGGGGCACATACAATTAAGAGCACCACATCCAGCAAGTGTCTTGCTGAAGAACACAGCCAGTGGGGTGGAGGGGGGGCATGTGCCCCAAATAATTTTACACAAAACATAATGGGGAAAATCCTTACAAACATTAAGAAATATATAGAATATGTGCCCCTCGCCTCCCCCCCCCCCCCCCCAAAAAAAAAAAGAAAAAAAAAGATGAAGCAAACAAACAAAACATAACAAAACATAAATAAATAAAATGTGTGTGTCCTCCCCGATCAGTGGTATCACGCTTCATATTCAAAGTTTTCTCTGTAGTAATGAACCATACACAAATGTTATATTCATGTACACTGTACATTATCTAAAGAGTAATTCCACTAATGCAATGGTAATGAGAGTCTACTACTGTTTAAGACAAATATAACTAATACACCATGATCAATTTAACAAAAAAAGCAAATTTAACAAGAACTTTTTCTTTTACAGTACCACAAATAAATCTGTATGAATTTCTAGCAAAAGGATAACACATTAAATATACTGTTAAATAATTGTACTATCCATTATGCTTTATAAGAATGGATTATTAGAAGTATTATTAGCCCTCTGCAGACAGAGCCGATTTGACCCGATCCGACTGGTTTTCATTCGGATCGGCTCAGTTTTCAGTGCCTTGCGACACACATTTTGCCAGTCGGGGCCGATTCAACACGATGAATCGGCTCCGACAGACCGGGCCCTACTCTAGCGTGATTGTCGGATCGGTTCGAGTCGGGTCTGTCTGCAGATGGCTTTACACTATTATGGACATTACATTACAAACATTACAAAAATACAAAAGAGATCACAAAGTTAGGACTTGACGTACATACATGTAGATGAAAATGATTTAAACCTGTTGGGCTAGCAATAGTATGTCAAACTAAACTACAATGGACATCAAAAATAAAAATATACAAAACAAACCATATTCCATTATAATCTACATCCAGTAAACAGCCTTTTGGCTATTAAACTAACAAGCTAGCCTTTCAAATGAACACATACAAATGCAGCTTGCCCTTTATGGCCTAGTCCCACTACAGCGAATCCCTTCCGTTTCCTATCCGTTTAACATCCGGAAGGTACCAGCAGAACACTGGCAGGAAATGGAATGATGGGGACCAAGTGTGGAATGGACTAGTTGGGATACTAGTTTTGGCTCCGATTTCGCGTGAAACGAGCCGACATCGGAACACACTAACGTGAAAACGGATCACAACTTAACCCATTGCCCTTGGAAACCTGATGGACCCCGTATTGACTCTATGGGGATTGCAACATCTAGTAGGGAACAGGTTAACAACTGGATGAAGGAGATGCACACCGCAGTGGGACTACCCCATTAGTAATGACACAGATTTTCTTCCACATTTGTATGTACAGACTATAACATTGAGATATATGAATACATATGAACTAGACGCAGTGCACTCAGGGAGTGCATACCTCCGCCGACACTCAAATGTTGATGTTTGCGTGACCTTGAGCTTGCCCTTTGACCTTAAAAATTAAATGGGTTCTAATTTAGATGAACACAAAGCTTCTACGAAAAATTGGTTGAGATATCATTTAAATTGTGTGCAGGAGACTGGTGACGAACAAACAAACAGGACCGAAAACATAACCTTTTCCAACTTCGTTGGCGGAGGTAATAACTGACATAAGTGTTTAAACCTTTGACTGACAAATTGAGTTCAAAGAAAAAAGTGTTAGTGTTTAGCATTGAGATTGGAAGAAATAAACTTGTATAAGAATTCTTTATTGAACAGACTATAATAATGGATAACATGAAATTAGACACAACTACATGTACAAACCATCTTACATACTTGTAGAGATATGTTTTCTGTCGTTATTAGATCTCCGTAATATTCTTACAATAAGTATAGTTAGTAACACCACCAGTGATCTAACCATCTACACATCAAAAAGTTTGTTTAAAACGAGAGTTTGCATTTTTTCCCCTCTGAATTATCCTCACATTAGATGTCCGTAGTATTCATACAATACGCATAATTAGTAACACCACCAATGAACTAACCATCTATCTACACATCAAAAAGTTTGTTTAAAACGAGAGTTTGCGGTTTTTTTCCTCTCTGAATTATCCTCACATTAGTCACCTTTGCCGTCAGCAGACGTCGATGTCGATGTCGATGGTGGGGCATCGCCCGAAAGACTTGTGGGCGTGGCCTGCACAAGACTAGTGGGTGTGGCCTCCACATCGCCGTCGGTTTTCTCCCCGTCGCCGGCCTCGTTCTGCCTGATCTTCTCCTGCGCCCCTTCGAACTTCTCCTTGAAGGTAGTGGCCGTTGTGGCGTCTTTGAATTTGATCGCGAGTTGCTCGGAGGTTGGTTCGCCGTCGGAGGCGTCCATCGCGTGCCAGACCCAGGCGCGGTCCGAGCTGGACATCGGGTTCAGCGTCATCGTCGTGGTGATGTAGTGGTTGGCGCATACCTGGTGGACAGAAGCAGTTTAATAGTTAATTACTCAATTTTTAACCGATTACGAGTGTAGGCAATAGGGTTAATTTGTGCTATGATGTATTAAAATAACCTGGAGAGATTGTAAGGACAGAATGGCATATTAGAAGACATCAAAAATAATCTCTTTTTTTAAGCAAACGTACAGTCCGGATGAGTGGGCACCTTTTAATGTTGAAACAGATATATATGGCGCAATTTATAAGTGCTATAGATCAGCATTATCATCATCAAAATCATCGTCGTTGTCATCATCATCGTCGTCGTCAAAATCGTCAACATCATCATCATTGTCGTTATCATCAAATACATTCATCTTCCCTCATCTGCAAATGGACATATAACGAGATTCCACTGTACATATATTTTCAAAACTTTATAACATGAGAATTAACCAGCCATAAAAGGGTACAAAACTCATCACGGATAAAAAGTTCATCTGTCCCGTACCATACCTTGTGTATCTGTTCACATCGCATCACGATGGGAAACTTGTTCGTCTCGATCTTGATATTCTATGACAAAACTTAGTAAAATGAGCAAATCAGCCATAAATGGGTAAATAACCCAATAAAAGTGTAAAAGATCATTCCTCCCATACCTTGTGTATCTGTTCGCGTCGCATCACGATGCGGTACTTGTCTGCCTCTTCCGAGTGCATGATCTTGATGTCGCCGACCCCGCGCTCCTTCCACTGCCGCCCAGTGACGTCGAACCGGTAGAGCTTCCCGCGGCCGACAAACGCAACGGTCTCCTCCTCCTCCCCGGTAACCAAGTCAACCTTGTCGGGGAGCTTCACGATTGGCTGGAAGTGAATGTCACACTCTTCCTCTGGGTTCACTTCCTCCCCTGGAAAATTACAGAATATAATTAATATAGGAACAGTATTATTAATAAAAAGTTCTGTTATTCCATGGGGTTTACTTCCTCCCCTAGAAATATGAATTATAGGTACAATTATTTACTATAAATTAAAAAAGCAAAATAACTACAGCATGTTATGACTGACAAATACAACCATCATCTCCATCTGGATTAGTTTAATACTAGAAAATACAAAAATCCTTTTCTACCAAAATATAATTTCAACTTCATTTACCACAATAACGATGACCAAATAAACTTTTCTAGAGAAAAGTAGGTCTTACCCTCATGACTCGTAGATGCCGTGGACGTCGATGGTTTGGGCTTTGCTGCTTCCGCTCTTAGGATTTCCGCAAACGCAGATGAAATCTTGGGGTCGCATGACTTGACCTCTGGCATTGATGTCTGGCTTTCTGCAAGTTACAATGAATCAGGGAGGAAAAAAAAGTTTAAATTTTATTTTGGGGGGCTACTTTTCAATTCTGCCTGCATTAAAAATCGCCCTCAGTAATGTGTTTGCATTGATCTCTTTGTGGGATTTTACACAGTTTTTTTAAATGAATTTCGGGAGCTCTTTTTGGCATTTTGGGGGCTATATTGCCACGAGCCCAGTGTATTTGGATAAAAGTAGAATCTTGAACTGAATTGTATAATTCAATGCTAGAAATTGACCTTTTTTTACCTTGTGGCCCAGTCGGGCAAGTTTTTTTCAAGATGTTTCAAATTCCAGTGGCCCCCCAAAAAGAAAAACAAATTCTGTTATATTTGGTTGCCCATTAGGGCTAATAAAATTTAGAATCATTTGGTATCCCGAAGCTAATTTTTAGTGGCCCCATACCGGAGTGGCCTGTGCTGATTTTGAGCACTGCATAGGTTTATTTACCTGTAGAACTGACGGCGGCTGTTATCTTGGCAACGGCTGCTGCCTTGTTGGTGGCTTTCTGCTCACTCTCCAGGTCATCTTTAGCGTTCTCCACGGCCGCCTTGAACGCCCCCGCCGTTTCCGCCATCTTGAACCGGACGGCCAGCTGCTCCATTTGGGCGATTCCGTCGGACGCGTCCATCGCTGACCAGACCCACGATCGGTCGGACCCCGCGTTCGGTTTCAGCGTGAGGCCCGGGGTCACGTAGTGGTTGGCACACACTTTGAACACCTGGGAAAACATAACAAATGGATTATATAATAATAGTTTTGATTGCACCTGATATGAACACCTGCAGTAATAAAAGATAGATACAAAACTGAATGAGAGAATTTGTCTGCGTTTTCCTGTGTTTGATAGGGAGTAAAACAAGACTTCCCATCATGGTCATCAGCGATGTATAGGATCTTGATATGATATCTCCCACACCCATCTCCTTCCAACTGTTTGGACTCAAAATGGCACCATTCAACTCAGCTAAAATTAATTAGAATACAATAAGTTAACCCATTGCCTTCAGGAAACTGGTGGGTTGAATTAACTCTATGGGAATTACAAAATCTAGTAGGGAACAGGTTTTTAAAGGATGTAATTAATTACCTGTTCTCGCCTCATGACAATCCTATAGGCATGGTCAACAGCGTTGTAGAGGATCTTGATATCCCCAACCCCCCTCTCCTTCCACTGTTTGGAATCCGAATCGTAGCGGAACAGCTTGGCTCTGTGGCTGAACTTGACTTCTTCGCCTTCCTCTCCTGAAAAAGACAAACAAAATATAACAGAAAATGACACTTTTAATACATTTCACAGACATTTAACATGACAAGTGACATCCATTATCCTCACAGATTTGTTCTTCTTTCTCATCTACATATCTCTTTTTGCACTCATCACTCTTTCTACCGCTTTGATTCCGAATCGTTACGGAACACCTTGGCTCGGTGGCTGAATTTAACCTCCTCCCCTTTCTCTTCTGAACAAGAAAAAAAAACAACAAGGTTAACTGACATCTTCAATACTAGGCCAGATCATACCAAAGACGTTATAAATGGTCCGTAATGCTTTCATGCCAGTCACTCAGCATTCATGTAAAGAGAAGGAAAGTTGAAGGGAAGTACTGACCTGTCTTGACTGCGTAGTCATCTGCCAGTTGCACGATGGGCTCGAAGTAGATATCGTCCCCCTGCTCGACCACCTCCTCCCCGCCGTCCGTCCCGGTCGATATCGTCCTCGTCCGACCGTGGGGGCTGCTCGAGAACGACGTCTTCGGGGAGCGTCCCCCTCCCGGCGACTTTGCCGGACTCTTCGCGGTGACCTCCTTGACATCCATACGGAACGAGAACGAAGAGCCCTGTGACTTGGCGAGGTCGGCGAACGAAAGTGCCGGTTTCGTTGTTTCGCCCGACGTCGAGGCTGTTGGCGTCTCACCACCCAACGACTGAGGAAGTTTGAAAAGACAATGATATCAACGCTGGTTATCGTAGTGCCATTATAAAAGAGCTTCAATAACACCAAATTTGATTTGGCAAGGTCAGCAAACGAGAGTTCCAGTTTTATTTAGTTTATTCACTTGATGTGTAAAGTAGAAAAAGAATTGTTACATGAAAATTCACGATTAATATTATGATCAAATGATTTATCATACAATTGATGAATTGATCGTATGATTCTTGCATTTCCCATAGAGTTTATTACAGGGCTTAGCGGGTTTCCTGTAGGCAATGAGTTAACACTGGTTTCGACAGTGCCATCCAATATTTACAGAGACACAGAGCAATCAAGCACATGAACAGAGCAAAAAAGGCCATGATAGGAACAAAAGAATCTCTGCGTCAGTATTCCAGGATGCAACCCCCCTTCCATGTTTCTCTGTCATAGTTTTGCAGTTGAGGTTCAAGAATTACCTGGAAAATCAATGCTGATTATTATCAAATTGTCACTCACTAACCGTTGAGTAGACATTGGGGAAATAAAATCCGAACAAATAATTGATACTTGATTTACTATTCAATATTGCACTCAATGATAAATAAAAGTCAGGAAATAAATTTAACTTAATTTTGTTTTAAAGTTAATTTTATCACAAAAAGTGAGAAACATGCAGAGGTTCCAGAAATATAAATATAAGTATCAGTATTAATATCAGACCTTATATGCATCGGAGAATGAGTAGCCTCCTTGAGCAACAGCAGGTTTTACAGGTGGCTGGATCGCAGCAGTGCCAAAAGCGAATCCTGTAGAAGCAGCAGCAGCTGGGGTCTTTTCGGCAACCTTCGGAGGGGGGGCACCACTGTCGGGAAACGAAAACTGGGGCAACAAACTACCACTACTGAAGGTGAATTTATCAGTTACGAGGGTACCGCCAGGAGTAGTGGCACCGGATGTGGTTGTCGGTGCGATAGCGGTTTCTCCTTTGGGCTCGGCGTCGTCTTTCTTGGCAGCGCCGAAGGCGAAGGAGGTTGATGCCGTTGATGGTGCAGATGGCGCGCCAAAGTTTGAAGGGGGCTTGAACGTGGCACTCGGCGCACCACCATCTTTAGCGGTAGTGTCTGCAGTCCCTGTGTTGGACATTTGTGCCAGGTTGAAACCAGAGGGCACATTGAAGGGTGCACCACCATCACCACCAGATGCACCGCTGCCGGTGCCAGAACCAAATGATAATCCAGTTCCACTGCCGGCACCTGAACCGAAAGAGAATCCAGTTCCGGTGCCGCCAGAACTGGAACCGAAGCTGAAGCCGGTTGAAGGAGTACTCTCCTGCTGCCCGAGGCTGAATCCTGCTGGCAGTTTAAAAGCGGCACCAGCAGGAAGACCAGCGGTACCTCCACTTGCACCGGTGGTCGCAGATGTTGGTGCAGGTGCAGCACCCGGTTGGGCGGAACGGCATGCTACGCAAGCCAGCGAATCCACAGAGTTATTTGAGTAGCACTCGTCGCAATCCCATGTTCCAGACTTGTTGGCGAATCTTGCTGCAATGGCACCACCAGCAGCACCTACACTCGCGGCTGAAGGGGCAAATTTCGGCGCAGCAAGAGGTGCAGAAACTGGCTTGGATGAACCTGGCTGTGCAGAGCCGCAGGCAACGCAAACCAGTGAATCCACAGAGTTATTTGAGTAGCAGTCACCGCAATCCCACATTCCAGACTTGTTGGCGAATCTTGCTGCAATGGCACCACCAGCGGTCCCTACACTTGCAGCGGAAGGGGCAAATTTCGACGCAGCAGGAGGTGCAGAAACTGGCTTGGATGAACCTGGCTGTGCGGAGCCACAGGCGAGGCAGGTTGAAGATTCCGAGGAGTTGTTTGTGTAGCAGCCGTCGCAGTCCCAGGTTCCAGACTTCTTGGCAAACCTTGATGCGATACTTGATGGAGCCTGTGCAGAGCAAGAAGAAACATTTTAAGAAATCTTAATTAAGAAGAGATACATTTGGTATTTTTGGTAATTCTGTGTACTTCATATTCTATTTTTGGTGATGAATATCATGCTTTGTCCGTTTTTTTTTCATTGTCAAATGATTCTGCTTGTTAAATATGGAAGTAAGTTCAAACCATATCGAATTTTGTTTCTATTCACCTCTTGTTTTTTATCACCTCCCATCAACAATCCAAGGAGCTGTGGGTTGGCTTTCGTTGCCGGGCTTTCTGGCTTCTGCACAAGATTAATCGAATGACAAGAAAACAAGATCAATAGCTTTAATAAAGTAGAACAGATTACACAACACAACAAAATTGAATCTTTATTACAATCACCTCCGCTGCCATCAAAATCATGATCCTGCTCACCATCATCTTTGTTGTCATCTTCATTACCATCACCATCTTCATCATCAGCATAACTCTCCTTCTTTTTCTTGTCATCATCAACGTCATCATTATCATCATCATCACCATTGTCATCATCATTATCATCATCATCATCATAGTCATCATCGTCACCATCATCATTAACATTGTCATCATCTTTATCATTGTCATCATCATTGTTGTCATCGTCGTCATTGTCATCATCATTAACATTGTCATCATCACTCTCCTCTTCCTTATCACTATCATCATCATCATCACCCCTCTCCTCTTCCTTAACACTATCATCGTCATCATCATCATCATCATCATCATCATCATCATCATCATCATCGTCATCATCATCATCATCATCATTACCCCTCTCCTCTTCCTTATCACTATCATCATCATTATCATCTATCTATCCTCACCTGCGCACTTCCCAAGAGCAAACTGGTCAGTTCAGGGTTGGCTTCCAAGACAGAGGGTGTCACGCTGTCTTTCTTGGGCTACATGAACAATGGAACAAAATATGAATATAAATTCATGGAACAAAATATGAATATAAATTCATGGAACAAAATATGAATATAAATTCATTGAACTACTGCATATAAGATCTTTGCACACTCTGCAGTAAGTCAATGGGAGTAATGATACAATTTTGTGTCTTCTTTTTTTTGTGGTTGCTATCGTACAGAGTATGCGATAATGCTGCATCTCAAAAAAGAAAATGACATTTTACCCATTGCTCGAGACAAGGCGATGTAAACTGATCGCCAAAAGAAACTTATCACTTCTTCAGAGCGGCGCTCACTAAAATCCATAATATCAACTTGAATCATATTTAGACACAGATAAGTTATCATTCTCCTTATTTTAATATCAAGCCCAAATTAACATGCACTGATTTAATTTTTACAAATATTTTTCATATATTTTGAGTCCTGTGACCTTGACCATATGACCCCAATCTTTGATGGCTCCCTAAGAAACATTCAGGTACCAAGTTTGAATGAAATCTGACATTTAGTTCTTGAGATTTTGGCATTACAAGATTGTTTGCATGTATAATGAGTCCCGTGACCTTGACCTCATGACCCCAACATTTTATGGCTACGTTGACTCTTTATGATACATTCAGGTACCGAGTTTGATTGAAATCTGACATTAAGTTCTTGAAACTTTGCCATTACAAGCCATTTTCGCATACATATTGAGTCCTGTGACCTTGACCTTTGACCTCATGACCCCCAAATCTAATCAGATCAGTGGCACCCCGATATGTACACGCATACCAAGTTTGAAATTGATCCGTCAACCGGTTCTTGAGATATCGCAAGAACAAGGAATTTTTGCACATACATTGAGTCCTGTGACCTTGACCTTTGACCCAATGAACCCCAAAATCTAATAAGATCATTGCCACCCCAATATCTGTACTAATACCAAGTTTGAATTTGATCCGTCAACCAGTTCTTGAGATATCGCGAGAACGAGGCATTTTTGCATATATATTGAGTCCTGTGACCTTGACCTTTGACCTCATGACCCCTAAAATCTAATCAGATCATTGTCACCCCAATATGTACACTCATACCAAGTTTGAAATTGATCCGTCAACTGGTTCTTGAGATATCGCGAGAACGAAAACGGGACGTACGGACGGACGGACGGACAACCCGAAAACATAATGCCTCCGGCCACTTCGTTGGCGGAGGCATAAAAATTAAAATGTTGCTTTTGCCAAAAAAGAGAAAAATGCGATGGAATCGCTACAGATCACTTTTTAAAAAATCACACAATCTGCTCGCTGCGAACCTCCACGAAAGGTGGTCTATTCAGAACTTTCAATAGCTATTCATTCAACTTCATTTAAAGGTGGGTTATGTAACCACCAGACTGGCTATTGTCCGTACCGAGCTCTGTGCCCGGAAGGCGAGAAGTTTCTGTGATTTTTTAAAAGTGGCCTGTATGATTCCTTCAAATTTTTCTCTTTTTTGGCAAAAGCAATCTTTTAAATTTTCAGATATGCTTCATAAGGAGAATGATAACTTATCTGTGTCTAAATATGATTCAATTTGATGCTATGGATTTTAGTGAGCGCCGCTCTGAAGAAGTGATAAGTTTCTTTTGGCACTCAGTTTAGGTTGTTTATTATATATAAACTTGTGGTATTAAATATATTTTTCAGGAAACAAGGCACCTTAGCATTTTACTAATTGCCCGGTCACATATCAACGGATTGCGCAAACGGATGTCAAACGAAGAGCTAAATTTTCCATTCGTTCTATACGTTTCTTGTCCGTTCCTTGTCCGGTGATGTATGTTGTTCTATGTTTTGTACATGAAGCAATGGAGACGACTTTCATCACCGGATAATTTAATTTCGCAAATTGTCTATTCATTGGGCATACGTTTCCAAGATCCGTTGATATCTGACTGGGCCATAAGCTTTGATTATTATAAACAAAACAAACAGACACAGATCTACTATTCACAGCGAATCTACTGTTTTGCATCACATTGAATAGAATCAAATAAGATTAGAAATTAGTTCACAAAACAAAAGTTCAAAAATACACTATTCAAATAGTTTATAAACATCAAGAACATTACATAATACAGCAAGAAAATAGTATGTGTGTGCGCAAATAAAATATAATGAAGTATGTATGTTCAATCATGTCATTTTGGAAAAAGGGGCATCCCGAAAAGCTATAATGCTTGAGTGTGTGGGCCACCTGTGTAATAAATATACATGTACATATAATGTTTCCTTTATGTGACAGTGGGAAGTTCAAATCGTACTTGCCCAAACAGACAATTTATTTGCCCGTTTAATCCTAACTGAGGTTTAAACATGTATGGAATTAACTTTTACTCTTGACTGGTAGTTGAACAGAAATGTCAGTTGCCTGATTGGGCCAACCAATCGAGACCATTCATGAAATTTTACTTGCCCAACATAAATTTTTACTTGCCCCCGGGGCAACTGCTATTGAGAGCCCTGCTAAAGATCACCCTGGCCAAAACCAGTCTCCTACTATCAACCATCCTTTGCTTTTTCTTACAAAATGATTTACAAATAAAGAGGGACTCGGCCTACCTCGACTTTCTGGCCGAGCATGTTCTGCGCCTTGTCAAACGCCTCCTTGAAGCGGCGCGCGTCCTCCGCGTGCTTGAACTTGACGCACAGCTGCTCGTCTTTGGCCTCCTCCTCGGAGAAGTCGACCGCGACCCACACCCAGGACGTCTCGGACGACTGCATGGGCTTCAGCTCCATCTCCTTGGTAATCCAGTGGTTCGCACACAACTGGGGAGGAGGTCAAAGGTCAAAGGTAAATGGTCAAATGTAATCAAGATTTATTTTTCATGTTACAGGTAAAAATATAAGCACTGAGACAATATTTCCAAAAATGAAATCCTACAATCTCTCCCATGGGCTTGAGCTCAATCTCCTTGGTGATCCAGTGGTTCGCACACAACTGGGGGGAGGTCAAAGGTCAGAGTTCAATATTTATATGAAGAACAATTCATATTTCCCATTATGATAATGAGAAACATTGGCAAAATTACAACTCAGGATGTCTCAGACGACTGCATGGGTTTCAGCTCCATCTACTTGGTGATCCAGTGGCTTACACACAACTGAGGGAGTCAGGTCAGAATTAAAAGGTTTAAGTTTATGGTCAAGTTGCAAATTTCCAACAAAAAAATGTCTCACAATGTCTCAGACAACTGCATAGGTTTCACTTTCTTCCTTGGACTTGGGTTAATAAAGGATAAATTGTTGTCAGAGAGAAGATCAAAAACCCAGATAAACGCCACATCACTCACTGTATAGACCAAGCATGGTACCGGGTCATACCAAAGACTTTAAAAATGGTACCTTCTGTCTTCTAGCCAGGCGCTAGGCAGATATAGTATGGAGAAGGGAGATTTAATCACACGAGTTACCAGAGGACTGGCCCCCTTCTGTATCTTTCGCTACATTTAGTACACGTGTGCCCTAGGCCTAATGAATCGGAGATAGGCGCCGCCTTATGTGCCAAAATTGGCACGGGAAGGACTTTAAACTCACTTTATAGATCTGATCCCTCCGCATCAGGACGCGAGCGGTGCCCGTCCTGGGATTGCGGTGAATCTTGATATCGCCGACGCCCCGTTCCTTCCACGCCTTGAGGTCGCTGGCGTAGCGGTAGAGCTTGGCGCGATGACGGAACAACTCCTCCTCGTCCTCCTCCCCGGTGCTGATGGTGCCGATGTCGGGCAGCGAGATGATGGGCTCGTAGTGGGGGTCGTAAGCGTCGTCATGGCCATGGTGGTCATCGCTGTCCTCGCCATCGTGGTGCGGCTTGCCGCCGGCGCCAAATATAGGGGCACCGGCGTTGGCGAAATGGAATGGCTTGTCAGTTTCTGAAAGGAGGTTATCAATTTTTATAAATAACATCACCATACTTGTATTGATGAATACAAAAAGTTCTATGTCTCGTAATTACGGATGTGCAAAGTGTGATGAATGTATAAAATGTGTATTTTTGTGATATGATATGTCCCTTAGGTGATTTCACGCTAAAAGCAAAGTGGTATGTGCTAACTCATTGCACTGACTTTGGAAACAGTTATTATTTTCCAGTGGATAATTAAAAATGACTTCAAACGTGAATTTCTTTTTAACGACCAAAATAAGTTCCAAGCATCTATTGGTAATACGAAAACAACAAGGTATGGGAGAACCACTAGAGTTAAAAGTAAGTTTTGTGGATTTGGACGATGTTACAAGATCTCTTCATTATAAAAAGGACAACTAACTTGACAAATGACAAGAATGCTATCGAGAACACTAAACAATTCTCACCCTTTTTGCCAAAGCCTTCTCCGAAGCTAGATGCTGTGTCTGCCGCTATCGTCGCAAACGAGATCCCCCCGCTGGAGTCTCCGCCGGCAAATAAACTACCACCTGCGAGAAAATAATAAATAAAAGCATTGAATTCTAAAAATGGAATTTTCACACTGGAATAATTGCCAGTGAATCCCTTCTTCCTCAAGCCATTGGCCAATTTGGAGATGTCCTCTTCAAATTGTACAGTGTATATATTGTATCTTTTACAAGATCAATAAATGATAAATGAATGAAATATATATTTTGATTAAAAAAAAAAAGCAATACATTACCAGGTGGGTTTGCATCAAAGGACTGTGAGCTACTAGCCAGAGCGCCAAAGCCAGTCGGAGCAGCCGGTTCTGAAATGCAGATATTCAAAAAATAGATCACAATTGAGTTCAAAACAAATATTCAATCATATAGATTGATGCAAATTATAATTCATCTGGTTATAATTCATCTGGCCAATTTGGAGATTTCCTCTTCAAATTGTACAGTGTATATATTGTACCTTTTATAAGATCAATAAATAATGAATGAATGAAATATATATATTGTACAGTGTATATATTGTACCATTTACAAGATCAATAAATGATAAATGAATGAAATATATATTTTGATTTAAAAAAAAATGCAATACATTACCAGGTGGGTTTGCATTGAAGGACTGTGAGCTACTAGCCAGAGCGCCAAAGCCAGTCAGAGCAGCGGGTTCTGAAATGCAGAGATTACAAAAATAGATCACAATCGAGTTCAAAACAAATATGCAATCATATAAATTGATGCAAATCATAATTCATCCGGTTGAGATAAAATTATAAAGATCAGCGTCCAACTCAGTCTGTTGCCAGATGTCGGTTGCAAAATGTTCCACTTACAGAAATAAGTCGTTCAAGTTCATTAGTTAAAAACAATGGTAACTATTAGTCCCCACTTGATTTTGCATTTTACCCCCCCCCCCCCCCCCAAAAAAAAAAAGGGAACTTCATGAAACAAAATAATAAGGGGAAAAATATTTGAGTCAATAATTAAGTGCGTTAAAATCATATTTATAATTTAAACTTACTCATGTTTAACAGTTCTTTAGTAAACCCTCTGAAGTTTCAATTCTGATTAAAGTCAATACCTCTGAATTGTATAATAATATTTAGTTTTTAAAATTACCAGATGGTTTTGCTGCCGGACTGCTAAATGACAATGAACTACCAGCAGAGGATCCAAACACAGCTGGTGCTGCAGGTTCTAAAATTTAAAAAAAATAAATATAAATACAAACATAGGGGAAAATGACCAGAAATAATGAATCATCATCACCGTCACCATCATCATCATCACCATCATCACCATCATCACCATCACCACCATCACCATCACCATCACCATCACCATCATCATCATCATCATCATCATCATCATCACCATCACCATCACCATCACCATCACCATCATCATCACCATCATCACCATCATCACCATCATCACCATCACCATCACCATCATCACCATCATCACCACCATCACCATCACCATCACCATCACCATCATCATCATCATCACCATCATCATCATCATCACCATCACCATCACCATCACCATCACCATCACCATCACCATCATCATCATCATCATCATCATCATTTCCCAAATCAAAGTCATCATCAACATATACCATCATCATCATTTTCCAAAACAAAGTAATCATCATCATCATCATTTTCAAAATCAAAGTCATCGTCATAATCATCATCAACATTATCATCATCATCGCTACAATTACCATGGTTACCTTTTGGCCTCACAGCAGGTACAGATGCAATCTTATCCGGTGCGCCATCCTTTTTGTAGAGGGAGTCGATATCCAGATCCTTGACACAGCCTCTGCACCCACGGCAGGGCGGGGCGTTCTCGTAGAGGTAGAACCCAGGGGGGAGGAGCAGCTCATTGGCTTTAGCCACCAGCTCTGGGGGAGGCAGCGTCATGGCAACGAAGATAACATCATCATCTGGAAGGAGAGACGGAAAGGAGAGGGAGTTGAGAGTAACTGTCCTGGGGTGTGTTGCATAAAGAGTTGCGTTTATACACAAGTCCAAAAGATCAAATGAAACGATTCAAGTATTCATATCCATTGAAAAGTTTGATGGCTTCTAACTTAATATAATAAACCAAGGATAAATTTCCACCTTGTTGGACTAGTAAACTGAAACTTGAATCTCGAAAAAGAAAAAATATACATGTAAATATTTACCATCAATTTCGGACTTGAATGTGACCGACCTCTGGGCAGCATCTGTTGTCTTGGCAAGAGGGCTCTGTCCTGGTTTCCTGGTGGCAACGGTAGAGGGGCTAGCCTGCCCCCCTTGTGGGGTGCCTGGGTGCGCCTTTGGCGAGGCGTAGAACCCGGGGTACGCTGGCGACATGGCCCTCGGGTCCTGAGAGGGGTCCTGAGAGGCGTCCTGAGAGGCACCACCAAAGACACCCTGAGTGGCGAAGGGGGTCTTGGCAGCAGCGGGTGCCGTCGGCTTGAAGACACCCGTGGACGAAATGGCCGATGAGGATGAAGGGGAGGCAGTTGTCGTGGTTATATTGAATGAGAAGCCGGCAAAAGGCGACGAGGTCGTGGTTGCCGCGGTGGTGACAGCCGGTTTGCCGATTGAGGCGGCCGGTTTGATGGCGCTTCCTGCGGCGAATGAGAAGTTGCTGAAGGTTTGGCTCGGCTTTGGCGCAGACCCAGCGGCAGGACTGGCTGTAAACCCAGCAGCAGCGGCAGGACTGGCAGAGAACCCAGCGGTCTGGATGTATCAAACATAACAATTATATTTATTAAACATCAAAACATTAATATTTTTTTAAACATCAAAACAATAATACTCTATTACACATCATAACAATAATATTCTGTCAAACGTAATAAAAAAAAAATTCTATGAAACGTCATTTCAATAATATTCTATCAAAAATATTCTATTAAACATCATAACAATGATAGTGTATTAAACATCATAACAATAATAATCTATTAAATATTACAATAATATTCTATTAAACATCATATCAATCAATCAATCAATCACTGAATAAATAGTCAAAATACATTACCTGAGGTTTGGCAGTAGCTGTCCCTTGCCCCGCATCTGGCCTGAACAGGGGCTTCACAACAGACGGCTGAGAGGGGGCGGCAAGTGGGGGTGTCACATTCTCTATGCCCCTGTCTGGCGCTCCTGCCAGAGTCTTTGCGGGGGCAGCTGAGGCTGAGGTTGGGGCAAACATTGCTGGAGGGGTGACAACGGGAGATTGGGTGGGTGTACCACTGGTGATGGAACCACCTGTTTGATAAGGACAGATACCATTTGGTTGTTTTTTTTTTCCATTTTTTTTCTTCTCACTAACTACATTTAAACATGCCTAAAGCAGCCAACCTGCCTATAGTGGCCACCTAAAGAGATCCGCTGCAGAGAAAAAAACATGCAACCTGTTTACAGTGGTCACTTTTCTTGTTTGATGTACATCTACCATGAACAATTACAATATTTGTTTATTTTTAATTAAAGGGATCTAGTGGCTTTGTTGATATGTGCAAAAAAATGATGTAGGGTTGATAAAATGTGTATTTTTGTGATCTGATATGCTAACTGAGTGATGTGTGAAAATTACATCATAACAATGCAAAGTGGTATTTGCTATTTAACTCACTGCACTTACATTTGTACACAGCTGAAAGTCTAGATACTTGAGACTTTCAAATCTCAACACTTCAATCATAAATAATATATCTCTATAATGAAAGAGAAATTCAGGAAAAATAAAAACCTGCTCCATGTCCTTATCGGTAACACAGTTACAATAAGGTATGTGATAACTAAGTGTAAGTGTGAGTTCTAAGTATGTTTTGTGGCCAGACTTAGGGGAAGTCCCCAAAACTAACTTGACAAATGACAAGAATGCTATCGAGAACACTAAACAATTCTCACCCTTTTTGCCAAAGCCTTCTCCGAAGCTAGATGCTGTGTCTGCCGCTATCGTCGCAAACGAGATCCCCCCGCTGGAGTCTCCGCCGGCAAATAAACTACCACCTGCGAGAAAATAATAAATAAAAGCATTGAATTCTAAAAATGGAATTTTCACACTGGAATAATTGCCAGTGAATCCCTTCTTCCTCAAGCCATTGGCCAATTTGGAGATGTCCTCTTCAAATTGTACAGTGTATATATTGTATCTTTTACAAGATCAATAAATGATAAATGAATGAAATATATATTTTGATTAAAAAAAAAAAGCAATACATTACCAGGTGGGTTTGCATCAAAGGACTGTGAGCTACTAGCCAGAGCGCCAAAGCCAGTCGGAGCAGCCGGTTCTGAAATGCAGATATTCAAAAAATAGATCACAATTGAGTTCAAAACAAATATTCAATCATATAGATTGATGCAAATTATAATTCATCTGGTTGAGGTAAAATTATAAAGATCAGCGTCCAACTCGGTCTGTTGCCAGATGTTGGTTGCGAAATGTCCCACTTACAGAAATAAGTCGTTCAAGTTCATTAGTTAAAAACAATGGTAACTATTCAATCATAACTTTAAGTCCCCATTTGATTTTGCATTTTATCCCCTTCCCCCCCCCCCCCCCCCCCAAAAAAAAAGAAAGAAAAAAGGAACTTCAAAATTTTAAACTTCAAAAGGGGAACAATATTTGAGTCAATAATTGAAAATTAAAATCATATTCATAATTTAAACTAAATCATGTTTAAACAGTTCTTTAGTAAACCCTCTAAAGTTTACATTCTGATTAAAGTCAATACCTCTGATTTGTATAATAATATTTAGTTTTTAAAATTACCAGATGGTTTTGCTGCCGGACTGCCAAATGACAATGAACTACCAGCAGAGGATCCAAACACAGCTGGTGCTGCAGGTTCTAAAATTAAAAAAAAAAAATATAAATACAAAAATAGGGGAAACTGACCAGTAATAATGAATCATCGTCATCATGATTATTTTCCAGATCAAAGTGATCATCATTATAATGTACATATCGCCATCATCATCATCATCATCACCACTACCACCACCACAACAATCATCAACACCACCATCATCACTATCATCATCAACATTATCATCATCATCATCAACAAAATAGTACTGATTAATTTCATGGTTACCTTTTGGCCTTACAGCAGGTACAGACGCAATCTTATCTGGTGCACCATCCTTTTTGTAGAGGGAATCGATATCCAGATCTTCGACACAGCCCCTGCACCCATGGCAGGGCGGGGCGTTCTCGTAGAGGTAGAACCCAGGGGGGAGGAACAGCTCATTGGCTTTAGCCACCAGTTCTGGGGGAGGCAGCGTCATGGCAACGAAGATAACATCATCATCTGGAAGGAGAGACGGAAAGGAGAGGGAGTTGAGATTAACTGTCCTGTGGGGGGGGGGGGGGGGGGGGGGGGTTGCATAAAGACTTGCGTTTAAACACAAGTCCAACAGATCAAATGAAACAATTCAAGTATCCATATCTATTGAAAAGTTTGATGTATTTTAATTTGTGAATAATAAACCCATGGACAAATTTCCACCTTGTTGGACTGATACACTGAAACTTGAATCTTGAAAAGGAAAATATATACATGGACATATTTACCATCGATTTCGGGCTTGAATGTGACCGACCTCTGGGCAGCATCCGACGTCTTGGCGAGGGGGCTCTGTCCTGGTTTCCTGGTGGCAACGGTAGAGGGGCTAGTAGCCTGCCCCCCTTGTGGGGTGCCCGGGTGCGCCTTTGGCGAGGCGTAGAACCCGGGGTACGCTGGCGACATGGCCCTCTGGTCCTGAGAGGCGAAGGGGGTCTTGGCAGCAGCGGGTGCCGTCGGCTTGAAGACGCCCGTGGACGAAATGGCCGATGAGGACGACGGGGAGGTAGTTGTTGTGGTTATATTGAATGAGAAGCCGGCAAATGGCGACGAGGTCGTGGTTGCCGCGGTGGTGACGGCTGGTTTGCCGAATGAGGCGGCTGGTTTGATGGCGCTTCCGGCGGCGAATGAGAAGTTGCTGAACGTTTGGCTGGGCTTTGGCGCAGACCCAACAGCAGCGGCAGGACTGGCAGAGAACCCAGCAGCAGCGACAGGATTGGCAGAGAACCCAGAGGTCTGGATGTATCAAACATATCATTAAACATCTAAACATTAATATTTTTTTAAACATCATAACAATAATATTCTGTCAAACGTCATTAAAAAAATATTCTATGAAACATCATATCAGTAATATTCTATCAGTAATATTCTATTAAACATCATAACATTTGATAGTCTATTAAACATAACAATAATAATCTATTAAATATTACAATAATATTCTATTAAACATCATAACAATAATATTCTATTAAACATCATATCAATCAATCACCAATAAATCAACCACTGAATAAATAGTCAAAATACATTACCTGAGGTTTGGCAGTAGCTGTCCCTTGCCCCGCATCTGGCCTGAACAGGGGCTTCACAACAGACGGCTGAGAGGGGGCAAGAGGGGGTGTCACATTCTCTATGCCCCTGTCTGGCGCTCCTGCCAGAGTCTTTGCGGGGGCAGCGGAGGCTGATGTTGGGGCAAACATCGCTGGAGGGGTGACAACGGGAGAATTGGTGGGTGTACCACTGGTGATGGAACCACCTGTTTGATAAGGACAGATACCATTTGGTTGTTTTTTTTTCCATTTTGTTTTCTTCACTAACTACATTTAAACATGTCTAAAGCAGCCAACCTGCCTATAGTGGCCACCTAAAGAGATCCGCTGCAGAGAAAAAAACATGCAACCTGTTTTACAGTGGTCACTTTTCTTGTTTGATGTACATCTACCATAAACAATTACAATATTTGTTTATTTTTAATTAAAGGGATCTAGTGGCTTTGTTGATGTGCAAAAAAATGATGTAGGGTTGATAAAATGTGTATTTTTGTGATCTGATATGCTAACTGAGTGATGTGTGAAAATTACATCATAACAATGCAAAGTGGTATTTGCTATTTAACTCACTGCACTTACATTTGTACACAGCTGAAAGTCTAGATACTTGAGATTTGAAAATCTCAACACTTCAATCATAAATAATATATCTCTATAATGAAAGAGAAATTCAGGAAAAATGAATCCTGCTCCATGTATCTGGTAACACCGGTAACACGATTACAATAAGGCCATGAAAAATAAATGGTTGGATTGGCGTAACCCGCCCGCCCCTAAGAATACCGGCGCTAATGCACGCCGACCCTAGAGGTTTTTTCTGAATTTTATTTTTAACAAAAAATAAATAAATAAATAAATAAATAAATAAATAATAAAAAATTGCAATAGAATTTGCAATTGCGATGTGTTATGTGTGTGTTTTTGTGTATTTGGTTGCCCGTTACTCCAATTAAAACAATTTTTTTTTTTTGGCCTAAGGTCTGTGAGAACCACTAGACTATTGAGCATGTTTTTATGGCCAGACCTAGGGCAAGTCCTCCAAAGCGATGGAACAAAATGCCTGAAAGTAGACTGCACTAAAATTAATTTACACACAATAGCAGAGGCTAGTTTCCTTAGCAAGAGACTGGAAAAAAAAAGCAGGCAATCACAAAGAGGATGCCACTACTCAACCCTTGGTTGGAGTGAACGACGAGAGTCAAGTCAAGTCAATACTAAGATAGGAAGTCTGAATTATTTAGTGACTAAAACTATTATTACGGATATTATATATCTTTTTTTGCACTCATCACTCTTTCTACTGTTTAGAATCCGAATCGTAGCGGAATAGCTTGGCTCTGTGGCTGAATCTGACGTCCTCCCCTTCCTCTCCTGAAAAAGACAAACAAAATGACACTTTTAATATATTTTACAGAAATCTAACATGACAAGTGACATCTATTATCCTCACAGATTAGTTTTTCTTTCTCATCTACATATCTTTATTTTTCACTCATCACTCTTTCTACCGCTTTGATTCTGAATCCTAGTGGAACAGCTTGGCTCGGTGGATGAACAGTTAGGAAGGAAAATTAAATTTGTAATACTTTTTTAATATGTAAAGTGAATAGCGTAATCAGCTGGGCCAGGTTCTCTCACATAACATTTTTCTCCCGTATCACTCTTTCCGCTGCTTTGTTTCTGACTCATAGCAGAACTCAACTGCTTGGCTCCGTGGCTGAACCTCCTCCTCCTTTTCCTCCCCTACCTCTCCCGACAAAGAAAAACAACAAGCAAGGTTAAATGAAATCTTCAATACTAGGTCTGAGGCCCATTTCTTAAAACGCTTGCAATTGTTTTAAGTGTCCAATTATTGTAACTACCATGGCAACAGCTGTAATGCTCTATGCTGATTGGCTGTTGACCAAATAGTTACAATAATTGGACACTTACAACAATTGCAAGTGTTTTATGAAATGGGCTACAGATCATACCAAAGATGTTATAAATGGTCCGTAATGCTTTCATGCCAGTCACTCTGCACTTATGTAAAGAGAAGGAAAGTTAAAGGAAAATGTGAAGTACTGACCTGTCTTAACTTCGTAGTCATCTGCCAGTTGCATGATGGGCTCGAAGTAGATATCATCCCCCTGCTCGACCACCTCCTCCCCGCCGTCCGTCCCGGTCGATATCGTCCTCGTCCGACCGTGGGGGCTGCTCGAGAACGACGTCTTCGGGAAGCGTCCCCCTCCCGGCGACTTGGTGGGACTCTTCGCGGTGACCTCCTTGACATACATACGGAACGAGAACGAAGAGCCCTGTGACTTGGCGAGGTCAGCGAACGAAAGTGCCGGTTTCGTTGTTTCGCCCGACGTCGAGGCTGTTGGCGTCTCACCACCCAACGACTGAGGAAGTTTGAAAAGACAATGATAATATCAACGCAGGTTTATTTACTTGATGTGTTAAGTAGAAAAGGACCCGTTACATGAACATTCACAATTAATTTTATGATCAAATGATTTATCGTACAATTGATGAATTGATCGTATGATTCTTGCATTTACCATAGAGTTTATTACAGGTCTTAATGGTTTTCCTGTAGGCGATGAGTTAATACCAGTGGTTTTGACAAAGCCATCCAACATATACAGAGACACAGAGCAATCAAGCACATGAAAAGAGCAAAAAAAGGCCATGAAAGGAACAAAGGAATCTCTGCGTCAGTATTCCAGGCTGCAACCCCTTCCATGTTGATTATTATCAGATTGTCACAAACTGTTGAGTAGTTTTTTGGGGAATAAAATCAGAATAAATAATTGATACTTGATTTACTATTCAGTATTGCGCTCGGTGATAAATAAAAGTCAGGAAATAAATTTAATTAATTTTTTTTTTAAAGTTAATTTTATCACAAAAAGTGAGAAACATGCAGAGGTTCCAGAAATATAAGTATAAGTATCAGTATTAATATCAGACCCTAAATGCATCCGAGAATGAGTAGCCTCCTTGAGCAACAGCAGGTTTTACAGGTGGCTGGATCGCAGCAGTGCCAAAAGCAAATCCTGTAGCAGGAGCAGCTGGGGTCTTCTCGGCAACCTTCGGAGGGGGGGCACCACTGTCGGGAAATGAAAACTGGGGCAACAAACTACCACTACTAAAGGTAAATTTATCAGTTATGAGGGTACCGCCAGGAGTAGTGGCACCGGATGTGGTTGTTGGTGCGATAGCGGTTTCTCCTTTGGGCTCGGCGTCGTCTTTCTTGGCAGCGCCGATGGCAAAGGAGATTGACTCCGTTGATGGTGCAGATGGCGCGCCAAAGTTTGAAGGGGGCTTGAACGTGGCGCTCGGGGCACCACCATCTTTAGCGGTAGTGTCTGCAGTCCCTGTGTTGGACATTTGTGCCAGGTTGAAACCAGAGGGCACATTGAAGGGTGCACCACCACCACCACCAGGTGCACCGCTGCCGGTGCCAGAACCAAATGATAATCCAGTTCCACTGCCGGCACCTAAACCGAAAGAGAATCCTGTTCCGGTGCTGCTAGAACCTGAACCGAAACTGAAGCCGGTTGAAGGAGTACTCCCCTGCTGCCCGAGACTGAATTTTGCCGGCAATTTAAAAGCGGCACCAGCAGGGAGACCGGCGGTACCTCCACTTGCACCGGTGGTCGCAGATGTTGGTGCAGGTGCTGCACCCGGTTGGGCAGAACCGCATGCTAAGCAAACCAGTGAATCCACAGAGTTATTTGAGTAGCAGTCGCCGCAATCCCACGTTCCTGTCTTCTTGGCGAATCTTGCTGCAATGGCGCCACCAGCAGCACCTACACTTGTGGCTGAAGGGGCGAATTTTGACGCAGCACGAGGTGCAGAAACTGGCTTGGATGAACCTGGCTGTGCAGAGCCACAGGCAATGCAGGTTGGTGATTCTGCAGAGTTGTTTGAGTAGCAGCCATCGCAGTCCCAGGTTCCAGACTTCTTGGCAAACCTTGATGCAATACTCGATGGAGCCTGTGCAGAGCAAGAATAATTTAAAGAAATCTTAAAGGGATCTAGTAACTTTGTTGACATGTGCAAAAAGTGATGAATGGTTGATGCAATGTATATTGTTGTTATCTCATATGTCCACAGGGTATTGTGTGAAAATTTCAAGTCAAATGGACATTGCTTGGCCAAGCAATGAGCGAAAATGCAAAGTGATATTCGGGTGATATTCACTCCATCACTGCACTCACTTTGTACACGATAAGAAAAACTCTCCCGGAGTTTTTCTTATCTGAATACTTCGATCGTACATATCTTTGTAACGAAAGGGTAATTTAAAAAACCGAAACCTGTCCCATGATTTTATTGTTAATACGAATACAACAAGGTATGAGGGAACCGCTAGAATTACAATTTTATTTTGAGGATTTGGACAATGTTACTAAGTCCCTTTAATTAACAAGAGATATATTTGTTTTATTTTATTGCAGTTCAATGTATTTCATATTGTATTTTTTGTCATGAATATCATGCCTTACATTACTATGAAAGATATCATAATATCATGCCTTGTCTGTTTTTTTCATTGTCAAATAATTCTGCTTGTTGAATTATGGAAGTAAATTCAAACCAAATCAAACTTTGTAAATTCACCTCTTGCTTTTTATCACCTCCCATCAACAATCCAAGGAGCTGTGGGTTGGCTTTTGTTGCCGAGGTTACAATTTTTTGTCTTTTTTTTGGTGGTTGCTATCGTACAGAATATGCGAAAATGCTGCATCTCAAAAAAAAACATGACATTTTACCCATTGCTTGAAACAAGGTGTAGGTTGTATATAAACTTGTGGTATTAAATTTATTTTTCAGGAAAAAAGGCACCTTGGCATTTTACTAAGCATTAATTATTATAAACAAAACAAATGGACACAGATCTACTAATCACAGCAAATCTACTGTTCAGCATCACACTGAATAGAATCAAATAAGATTAGAAATTAGTTCACAAAACAAAAGTTCAAAAATACACTATTCAAATAGTTTATAAACATCAAGAACATTACATAATACAGCAAGAAAAATAGTATGTGCGTGTGTGCAAATAAAATATGATGTATGTTCAATCACGTCATTTTGGAAATAGGTGAATCGATCCCGAAAAGCTATAATGCTTGAGTGTGTGGGCCACCTGTGTAATAAATATACACATTCAGACGCAATTTTAAAAATTAAATCAAATACTTCCAGGATCATGCTTATGATTCATCATTGTAAATTACTTTTCTGAGACTCTTGGTGGGACACCTTTGATTTCTTATTTTGTAATTATTTTTTTTACATTACGTTAATTAGATATGGACACTAATGAGGCCGGTAACGGAAGGACGTCAAAATGGACATGGATTTTCAAGTTCTTTAGTTATGATCCAATCTCTGTGAAGTTAAGAGGATCATGTTATATTGGCTCATAGTCCATTCCCTAATGTTCAAAGAGTATTACAACACTTATTTGAAACAAATATGTCTATTGGTATATTAATTACAAGAAGTTAATTGCTTCACTGTTCGGTAACGGAAGGACAGTAACGGAAGGACAGAGTTTTTTATTCATTAAAAATATACTTTAGGGCACTCAAAAGACTGAAATTTTCATCTGAACACATATTGTGATATTCAATCATCCAATTTGGTACCTTTAAACAGAAAATTACTAGAAAGGATTGCAAAAAATGAAGAAAATCTAGAAATAGTCACTGTGTAGTCCCATGTTTATAGTTTCATGTATGGTGTCTGTTTCTCCTATCAGGAGATGCCCAATATTTTTTTAATCATGTAAACTGAAAGATATCATTATGTGATCATGATTTATGAAAAACTAATCCAGAAAAAATAAACAAGATCAGAAATAATCCTCATTTGATGTTTCCACTTTATGTCCACTTTGGCGTGGAATTGCCCTCTTGACTCGTAGTTGAACAGAAATGTCAGTTGCCTGATTGGGCCAACCAATCGAGTCCATTTGTGAAATTGTACTTGCCCGACATGAATTTGTTAACTTGCCCTGGGGCTGTCCAGCAAGTGCAATTGAGAGCCCTGCTAAAGGTCACTCGGGCCCAAATCAGTCTCCTACTATCAACCCATTCAGGACTGGTCCCGAAAATATTCAGGCTGGGTGGGGTCTATGGAAAATCCACGTTATAGCAAAATCAATCAGTCCTGAATGAGTTAAACCATCCTTTGCTTCTGTGCAAAATGATTTACAAATTAAGAATGACTCGGCCTACCTCAACATTCTGGCCGAGCATGTTCTGCGCCTTGTCAAACGCCTCCTTGAAGCGGCGCGCGTCCTCCGCGTGCTTGAACTTGACGCACAGCTGCTCGTCTTTGGCCTCCTCCTCGGAGAAGTCGACCGCGACCCACACCCACGACGTCTCGGACGACTGCATGGGCTTCAGCTCCATCTCCTTGGTGATCCAGTGGTTTGCACACAACTGGGGAGGGGGATCAAAGGTCAAAGGTCAAATGCAATTCAGATTAACTTTAGAGGCAAGATTTCCAAACATGAAGACCTAGGATCTCTCCAAAGATTGCATGGGCTTCAGCTCCATCTCCTTGGTGATCCATTGGTTTGCACACAACTGGGGGGGGGGGGGGGGGGGGGGGGAGGTCAAAGGTCAGAGATCAATATTTATATGAAGAACGATTCAAATTTCCCCCTATGAATATGAGAAACAGTGGCAAAATTTAAACCCAGGATGTCTCAGACGACTGCATGGGCTTGAGCTTCATCTCCTTGGTGATCAAGTGGTTCGCACAGAGCTGGAGGAGGTCAGAGATCAAATGTTAACGGTCAAATGTAATCAATATTTATTTTTCATGTTACAGGTAAAAATATAAGCACTGAGGCAATATTTCCAAAAAATTAAATCCTACGATCTCTCCCAAGACTGCATGGGCTTAAGCTCCATCTCCTTGGTGATCCAGTGATTCGCGCAGAGCTAATATTAAAGGAGAGGTCAAAGGTTAATTATGTAAATGAGGAACAGTGGCAAAATTAAAGCTCAGGACGTCTCAGATAACTGCATGGGTTTCAGCTCCATCACCTTGGTAATCCATTGGCTTGCACACAACTGAGGGAGGTCAGAGGTCAGAATTAAAAGGTTTATGGTCAAGTTGCAAATTTCCAACAAAAAAATGTCTCACAATGTCTCAGACAACTGCATAGGTTTCACTTTCTTCCTTGGATTTGGGTTAATAAAGGATAAATTGTTGTTAGAGAGAAGATCAAAAACCCAGATAAACGCCACGTCACTCACCTTATAGACCAAGCATGGTACCGGGTCATACCATGAGACTTTAAAAATGGTACCTTCTGTCTTCTAGCCAGGCGCTAGGCAGTTATAGTATGGAGAAGGGAGATTTAATCACATGAGTTACCAGAGGACTGGCCCCCTTCTGTATCTTTCGCTACATTTGGGAGATGTGTGGCCTAGGGCTATTGAATCGGAGATTAGGCGCCGCATTATGTGCCAAAATTGTGGCACGGGAAGGACTTTAAACTCACCTTACAGATCTGATCCCTCCGCATCAGGATGCGAGCATTGCCCGTCCTGGGGTTGCGGTGAATCTTGATATCGCCCACGCCCCGTTCCTTCCACGCCTTGAGGTCGCTGGCGTAGCGGTAGAGCTTGGCACGATGACGGAACAACTCATCCTCGTCCTCCTCCCTGGTGCTGATGGTGCCGATGTCGGGCAGCGAGATGATGGGCTCGTAGTGGGGGTCGTATGCGTCGTCGTGGCCATGGTGGTCATCGCCGTCCTCGCAATCGTGGTGTGGCTTGCCGCCGGCGCCAAATATAGGGGCACCGGCATTGGCGAGATGGAATGGCTTGTCAGTTTCTGAAAGGAGGTTATCAATTTGAATCATTAACATCACCATACTTGTATTGATGAATACAAAAAGTACTATGTCTCGTAATTACGGATGACAAATAATTAAAACTACCGTATTTACCGGCGTAATCACCGCATACTTTTTCCTCGAAAAAACCAAGCAAAGTTGGGGTGCGGCGCGTACGCGGCGCACACGCAGCGATAGTCAAATTTTCACTCTTGACTGACCTCAAAACAACACATTTCAGCAGGTGTGGGACTATTGGTTGTATTGCACTGTATTGTATTGGGTGATAAAACATTATTTAGCCAAATTGTCTACGTTTACCCTGGCCTAGAATGGTTTCTCACCTTTTTTGCCGATATATATGGTTTTGGCAAAGACAGCAGAGCGCCGCGTACGCGTGCTAAGGCGTGCTCGCAAGCTACGCGAATGACTCGATGTACAAACGTTTACGTACGTAAATATTTGTACATGTACATGTACATGCGTAAGCCAGCTGCGCTGACAATCTCGTTAGTGCTGGCAATCTCGTAATACATCATACATGTAGCGCTAGAGTTCTCATTCCTATTCAGGAAAACTATATTTTTGCTCGAAACTAAGGTAATTCTGAATATTTTGTAACTATATTTTCGTAAATATTGTTAAAGAAATATATCAAGATGAGGAGAAAAATTTGGAAAACCATTAAATTCCCGATTTTTTTGTCGCCAGTTTTCCTTGCGCACTTTTCTCCCACTTTTTTTTTTCAATTTCAATGCTCAAACTCCGCATGCGGCGATTACGCCGGTAAATACGGTAGATGGATCTTCGACTGTGCGCATTCGAAAATTATGCCTCCGCTATCACGCAATTTTTATATCAAGCCAAAATTAAAATGCACTGAATGAATAAACTCAATTTTGATGGTAATTCATCAACCAGATCTTGAGATATCACAATTACAAGCTATTTTGGCATACATGTATAATGAGTCCTGTGACCTTGACCTCATGACCCCAAGATTGTAGTACTACATTGGCTCAATAAGATACATTCACGTACCAAGTGTGATTGAAATCTGACATTAATTTCTAGAGTTTTTACAATTACAAGCTATTTTGCATAGATCTTTGAATTATGTGGCTGATCAGTCCCCTAAGATACATTCATGTACCAAGTTTGATTGAAATCTGACATTCAGTTCTTGAGAATTTGCCATTACAAGCTATTTTAGCATGTATTTATAGAGTCCTATTTTATGACTTTGACCTTTGACCTCATGACCCCAAAATAGTATGGCTTCATTGGCTCCCTAAAGAACATTCAGGTATATACCCAAGTTTGATTGAAATCTGACATTCAGTTCTTAAGATTGTGCCATTACAAGCTATTTTTGCATGTATTTATTGAGTCCTGTGACCTTGACCTTTAATCTCATGACCCCCAAATTGTACGGCTTCATTTGCTCTCTAAGATAAACTCGCATACCAATTTTGATAGAAATTTGACATTCGGTTCTTGAGATTTTGCCATTACAAGCTTTTGCAACGACAACCCAAAAACATGCCTCCGGCCACTTTGTTGGGAGAGGCATCAAAATGTTATCTTCTTTTGAATTGAATGTTATTTAGAAGAAAATAAATCTATTGCTTTTTCTTTTCTTCTTGCCTTTCTTGCCCTCTTGTCGAGAGTAGTCAACGTGAGAAATGTCTTCTTGTTCTGGTATATCTTGGTTGTCTTCTTCTTCAAAATCACTCGCTAACAATGTTTTCACGTCATCTGATTCCAGATGATTGCCAATAAACCCGATGTCCCTATACAGGCTGTCCGATGGAATGGGTGGCTTCTCGAAGTAGAGCGCCCTCACCATCTTCAGGTCCCTTTCTGCATCGGTCATGTCTGGAACATCGTGCAACATGATTTTCTCCAACTCTTTGGACCAGTCCTTGAAGAACCTGACCACATCCTTGTCTGCCCCGGTCTCCATCTTGCCTTTTGCCAGCATGTGGCACTGCTTCACGTTAGATGTGTAATATTTCTCGGTCAGCAAAAGATTTTCCATGCGATCACAGAAGAACTGTTTAGACTTGGTGACATGACCGAGGAGTCTGTCCCTGGACTGGTTGATTTGCTCAAGGCGTATGTCGTACTCCTGCAAGATGTCTCTCTCAACCAGGTCCATGGCCTGCGACCCGACCTGTTTGATGTCAGCGATAGCGTCCTCGTAAACGACATGCTGAGCGGACCAGACGTCGGCCTTCTCAAGCAAGCCCTGGACCCGTTCTTTGATAATGTCGCACATCTCCGTGATCTTCTTCGGTCGCGTCCCGTGGTCGAAATGGTCAGAAATGACGCAGTGGCAGCACACGACAATCTCACAGTTCTCGCAGTAGTAGTCTTCCTCGTTCCCAGGATGAATACTGCAGGTCTGCTCTTCATCCTTACCACTATCGGCCATGACCCGAACAATGTTATTCACGATCAAGTTTTGCTTCAGAGCTCTGCTAGGCCCACCTCGAATTGAGACATTCTGTCGGCAGAATGGACACTCAATTTGCTGTAGACCAAACAGTCCTGATTTTGAATCTATCACAGCACTGATGCACTTTTGGCAAGCCCACACTCGAGCATTCTTGAGTCTTCCAAAATTCCATAACAAATGGGACATTTCAGATGCTCCTCCACCAAAGATTTATCAATTTTGTCCGCCATCATTTTATCAGAATTCCTCATACACTGCACTTGTTTAACCAGAAACTGGTTCAAATAATACTGTAGTTATTGAAATGTATCCAGAGAAATTATGCATCCACACTCTCTTTTGCACACATGTGTTGGATTGTTTTATAAACTGAGCATGCATAATGAGTACATTCTATAGAACGTATCTGGACTTTGACACCGAAATTCCCCAGTTCACAGGAAGGATTCAAAGGATTATGAACCCTTTGGCTACAAAAAAAGGATACTGATTGGGCTAAGTAAGCAAAAACGTTTGTTTTCTTACTCCCTAACCATGCTTATCTGGTTCGACACTAGTTAGCACTTGCCCTGTTGTCCATCTAAGCGACTGAAACTATGATCTTATCATCAAAACCTGATAATAAATGACTAAGCATGCTCCAATGAAGATATAAATCTGAAATAATACGTTAAGAGTAAATTTTGATGCAAAAAATGTGTTTACCTAATATTACTAGCCTATTGTTTGTGGGGAATTCCCAGTTCGTGAGGTTTCGTATATACTTGGACTATGAAATAAATATCATAGCATGTACATGTACAGTTGAAGTAATTTCGCTTTTGTACTGTACCCATTCAATTTGTGCTAGTAGAGGTCAAAGGATTTTCAGTAAAAAAAATACTGATTTAAAGAGATAGTTGAGCTTTGCTATAGAGAGTACAGTTTGGTTTAAACTGAATTTTAGTAACCAAAACCTGCACCATTACATTACTTTACAAACTAATAGTTATAACTCCACCATGCTCGAAAGATAAACAAATTACAAAGCGACTAAGTAAAAAGTCTGTTATCATTAAAAAAGGGTCGTTAAAACACAAGAGACCTCTTTCTTAAACCGCATTGATTTCAATTCTTCTTTAATAAAAAGTTGTGCATGTGATGTTTTGTTAAAATAATGATTAAATAGAGAGATCATTAACAACTATTTACAAACTTCTTTTGTAAATTTTTGAAAAGAGTAAGCATTTTTAAAAATTCAACGGCTGGTTCAGAATTATTGAACTGTTGTGGGGTCCCACAATAATTACAAATGATTTTATTTATGGATATCAGCCGTTTCTGAACCGATTTTGATCAAATAAAGTTTATTCTGTCATCAAAATTGTATGTTCTTTCAAATTTGACACTCGGCTTTTCATTACCTCACAACAAAATTATTTCTTGAAGAGCCCTCTATACCAAAACTCAACTATCCCTTTTAAGTTAGTTACATGTACACCGTGTCCCAGAAAAAACGAAACCGGGTTTCATGGCAGAAATTTTATGTTATAATGAATAATTTCCTTGATGATATATATATGTCTGAAAAGGTACGTGTCTCTTCTTTTATTTGATATACAACTTATGGCACATAATTCACGCATGACTGAATTAGAACGATAGAAAGTGGTGTTACCAAAATTCAATTTGCGCGCAGAAATTGCAAGTTTGGGTGAGGTTTTGGGGAGAGTTTTAAGAGTAGTAAACGTACTTATTTTGAAAAAGGACAGACACCGCATGAAAATTCATAATTTTATCTTTTATATGACACCTGATGATTAAAAAATAAATTATATATGCCAGAGAACGAATACAATGAAAACATGCTTGATTCCAGCCCAAATGAGTAAATTTCCTGATCTAGCCTGTTTCCTGATCCCCATGTTTGTGTAAATTCACTCATGCATCAACGTCCATTGTCAGGAAAGCTGAGCGACTTCTTACTCAACTTTCACTCATTCGGGCAGAAATCAGGCATGTTTTCATTGTACTCGTTCTCTGGCATAAATCATTTATTTTTTTAGCATGAGGTGTCATGTAAAAGATAAAAATATGAACTTTTATGTGGTGTTTGTCCTTTTTAAAAATAAGTACGTTTACAACTCTTAAAACTCACCCAAACTTAAAATATATGCGTGCAAATTGAATATTGGTAACACCACTTTCCATTGTTCTAATTCAGTCATGCTTGAAGTATGTGCCATAAGTTGCACATCAAATGAAAGAAGAGACACAGAGCTTTCCAGGCATATATATATCATCAATTAAATTATTCATTATGACAGAAAATTTCTGCCATGAAACCCGGTTTCGTTTTTTCTGGGACACGGTGTATATACTGAGTAAACTTTTCTGTATACATTTCAAACTATCATATAATATGTGGACATGATTGTTATCTGCGTAACACCAAATTCGTCAAGGTGAAATATTTTTGTTTATTTTTGCTATTCTAAGCACAAATCAAATCTACAATTAAAACTATAAATTAGAAATTCAGGGGGGGGGGGGGGGGGGGGGCTCGAGCTCAATTGTAAAAATGACATTTTCAAATAAGAATAACTGCCAGTGAATCCCTTCTTCCCAAAGCCATTGGCCAATTTGGAGATTTCCTCTTTTAACAGTGTATATATTGTACCATTTATAAGATCAATAAATAATAAATTAATGAAATATATATATATTTTTTTACGTAATACATTACCAGGTGGTTTTGTGGCAAGACCATCAAAGGACTGTGAGCTACTAGCCAGAGCGCCAAAGCCAGTCGCAGCAGCGGGTTCTGAAATGCAGAGATTACAAAAATAGACCACAATTGAGTTCAAAACAAATATTCAATCATATAAATTGATGCAAACTATAATTATAAAGATCAGCGTTCAACTCGGTCTGTTGGCAGATGTCGGTTGCAAAATGTCCCACTTACAGAAATAAGTCGTTCAAGTTCATTAGTTAAAAACAATGGTAACTATTCAATCACAACTTTAAGTCCCCATTTGATTTTGCATTTTATCTCCCCCCCCCCCCACAAAAAAAAAGGAACTTCAAAATGAAAAGGGGAACAATATTTAAGTCAATAATTGAAAATCAAAATCATATTTATAATTTAAACTAAATCATGTTTAAACAGTTCTTTAGCAAACCCTCTGAAGTTTCAATTCTGATTAAAGTCACCTCTGAATTGTATAATAATATTTAGTTTTTAAAATCACCTGATGGTTTTGCTGCCGGACTGCCAAATGACAATGAACTACCAGCAGAGGATCCAAACACAGCTGGTGCTGCAGATTCTGAAAAATGTAAATCCAAACACAGGGGAAACCGACTAGAAATAATGAATAAGCATCATCATTGTCATCGTCGCCATCATCATCATCGATCATCATCATCATCATTTTCCAAATCAAATTCATCATCATCATCATCATTTTCCAAATCAAAGTCATCATCATCATATTATTACATCATCATCATTTTCCAAATCAAAGTCATCATCATCATCATCATCATCACTATATCATCATCATTATCATCATCATCATCATCATCATCATTATCATCAATACCACCATAACCATCAACACCACCACCATCAACATTATCATTACCATCATCATCGCCAAAATAGTATTGATTCATTTTATGGTTACCTTTTGGCCTCACAGCAGGTACAGACGTAACCTAACCAGGCGCCGTGCGAGCTGTACTACGTATTACAGCGCTGATCACAGTTAGTACAGACGCAATCTTATCCGGTGTGCCATCCTTTTTGTAGAGGGAGTCGATATCCAGATCCTCGACACAGCCCCTGCATCCACGGCAGGGCGGGGCGCTCTCGTAGAGGTAGAACCCAGGGGGGAGGAGCAGCTTATTGGCTTTAGCCACCAGCTCTGGGGGAGGCAGCGTCATGGCAACGAAGATAGCATCATCATCTGGAAGGAGAGACGGAAAGGAGAGGGAGTTGAGATTAACTGTCCTGTGGGTGGGTGTTGCATAAAGAGTTGCGTTTAATACACAAGTCCAAAAGATCGAATGAAACAATTCAAGTATTCATATCTATTGAAAAGTTTGATGGCTTCTAACTTTAAATAATAAACCAAGGATACATTTCCACCTTGTTGGACTGATAAACTGATACTTGAATCTTGAAAGGAAAATATATACATGTTAAAAACCGAACATCAATTTAACGCCTTGAATCACCTTGTAGTCGTAGCAGTTTATATTTTGTGAATTATTACTAGAATTGTGAATCAATGAATGATGCCTTACTGTCCTTTTTTCTTCGCTTCAACTTATATTTAATCACAAAAGAAGCATAATTACCATTATTATTATTATTGTCGCTATTTTTGTGGATCTTTTACTTTCTTGATTTTTTTGCGATGCGATTTAAAGAGGTATACCATTATTTTTTTCTTGGTACGTAGCCTAGTAATTTTTTAGTTGATTGTATCGTGTATCTTATATATTAGCTGAACGAGAACTAATTAAAGCTGCGTGTATGTGGAACTTGCTTAAAAAACGTGATTTGAGAAGAAAAGATCACATGTATTGAAAGGAAGAAAAACTTTAAAAATTGAAAAGTGGTTTACTTCAATGTGATCGAAATAAATGTGCTCATTTCTTTTCCGTGCCAAACCGTAACAAAAAATTGAAACAATATACCAATATATCTTAGTCTATCCTATAGTATGATACTGAGAATAAAAATATCGTCGAATGGCGCTTACATAGCCAATGATTTGTTATGATGCGTACAATTTGTCGTCTCCATGGAGATAGTGTGTGGAGGGGAGCATGTGTCAAGTATGAGAGCTTCCAAATGATGAAGCGGTGTGTTTGTGTTGAAAATTGTAAGAGAAATTAAGTGTATAATACCTGTCACATTTAGTAGTATATTTCCTCTTGGGTATCACCAATAATGGAAATAATGATCAACTGATTTGACTGACCACTGGCGACTGCCACGTTTTCCAACGGTACTGCCTGAAACGTCATCCGAATGTGCACAAACAAAAGTGATTATGTAACCGGCGTTGTTGAATCTGCTGCTATGTCTGTGGTTACGTAACCCTCTTTTGTTAGTGCAAGGTCAGATGAGGTTTCATATGGTACATAATGGTACCATAACATTGAATATTTCCATTATTAGTGATACCCATGAGGAAATATGACTAGAAGTGAAAGGAATAATGAACTTAACAGTAAAGGCGAAGTCTCTGAGACGTCTCCGCGACGTATCCATGGGAGCAGGAACAAACTGTACCAAATGATAAATAACTCAGTCACGTGGTCTCTAAAGTGGGTCAAGCAACGTCAAGTAGTGTCGCGGAGACGTCTCCACAACGTCTCCTCTCAGTCACCTTGGTCTCCAGTAGGTCGCGGCGACGTCTCCCCATTCGCGGGCAAAATTAGTCTCCGCGACTGATGGAGACGTCTCCGAGACCTGCTGGAGACTGAAAAAGTCTCCAAAAAAATTGAACATGTTTGATTTTCCCGCGACTCCCCGGAGACCCGGCTAGTCTCCAGGAGACGTCGCGGAGACGTCTCCGCGATCAGCGGAGACGGAGTCGTCAACTGGTCGCCAACTAGTCTCCAGCCCGGTGAGATACCACCTTAAGCAAAAAATGCCAGCATTTCTTAGTCCTACCAAGCATCTAAATGCTGGCTTTTTAGGCACCGTTGCAGAAAGATGCAATCAATTGTAAAGTTGCAATTAAATTGCAAGTGAGGTGATGTGACTATTAAAATGCACTGTTAAATCTGATTGGTTCAAATATGTTCTGACTTGCAATTAATTGAAACTCAACTATTGATTGCAACGGGGCCCTTGTCATATATTTCCTCTCGGGTATCACTGATAATTGATATAATGATTTTGGGGACCACTCTTCTCTGCTCTTACTGCCCACCGGAGGCGGCTATGTTTTTAAACTATAGAATCAACAACCACTGATACAGCAGCAGAGGCAACAAAAGTGGTTACCTGCTTTTACAGGGTTCACACAGGGCCTGGAAAACCTGGAAAGTCCTGGAATTTGGTTGTGTTTATGTTTTCCAGGCCTTGAAAATTGTCAAATGATCTTGTGTCATGGAATACAATGAAAACATGCTTGATTCCAGCCCAAATGAGTAAATTTCCTGATCTAGCCTGTTTCCTGATCCCCATGTTTGTGTAAATTCACTCATCATCAACGTCCATTGTCAGGAAAGCTGAGCGACTTCTTACTCAACTTTCACTCATTCGGGCAGAAATCAGGCATGTTTTCATTGTACTCGTTCTCTGGCATAAATCATTTATTTTTTTAGCATGAGGTGTCATGTAAAAGATAAAAATATGAACTTTTATGTGGTGTTTGTCCTTTTTAAAAATAAGTACGTTTACAACTCTTAAAACTCACCCAAACTTAAAATTTATGCGTGCAAATTGAATATTGGTAACACCACTTTCCATTGTTCTAATTCAGTCATGCTTGAAGTATGTGCCATAAGTTGCACATCAAATGAAAGAAGAGACACAGAGCTTTCCAGGCATATATATATCATCAATTAAATTATTCATTATGACAGAAAATTTCTGCCATGAAACCCGGTTTCGTTTTTTCTGGGACACGGTGTATATACTGAGTAAACTTTTCTGTATACATTTCAAACTATCATATAATATGTGGACATGATTGTTATCTGCGTAACACCAAATTCGTCAAGGTGAAATATTTTTGTTTATTTTTGCTATTCTAAGCACAAATCAAATCTACAATTAAAACTATAAATTAGAAATTCAGGGGGGGGGGGGGGGGGGGGGGGGGCTCGAGCTCAATTGTAAAAATGACATTTTCAAATAAGAATAACTGCCAGTGAATCCCTTCTTCCCAAAGCCATTGGCCAATTTGGAGATTTCCTCTTTTAACAGTGTATATATTGTACCATTTATAAGATCAATAAATAATAAATTAATGAAATATATATATATTTTTTTACGTAATACATTACCAGGTGGTTTTGTGGCAAGACCATCAAAGGACTGTGAGCTACTAGCCAGAGCGCCAAAGCCAGTCGCAGCAGCGGGTTCTGAAATGCAGAGATTACAAAAATAGACCACAATTGAGTTCAAAACAAATATTCAATCATATAAATTGATGCAAACTATAATTATAAAGATCAGCGTTCAACTCGGTCTGTTGGCAGATGTCGGTTGCAAAATGTCCCACTTACAGAAATAAGTCGTTCAAGTTCATTAGTTAAAAACAATGGTAACTATTCAATCACAACTTTAAGTCCCCATTTGATTTTGCATTTTATCTCCCCCCCCCCCACAAAAAAAAAGGAACTTCAAAATGAAAAGGGGAACAATATTTAAGTCAATAATTGAAAATCAAAATCATATTTATAATTTAAACTAAATCATGTTTAAACAGTTCTTTAGCAAACCCTCTGAAGTTTCAATTCTGATTAAAGTCACCTCTGAATTGTATAATAATATTTAGTTTTTAAAATCACCTGATGGTTTTGCTGCCGGACTGCCAAATGACAATGAACTACCAGCAGAGGATCCAAACACAGCTGGTGCTGCAGATTCTGAAAAATGTAAATCCAAACACAGGGGAAACCGACTAGAAATAATGAATAAGCATCATCATTGTCATCGTCGCCATCATCATCATCGATCATCATCATCATCATTTTCCAAATCAAATTCATCATCATCATCATCATTTTCCAAATCAAAGTCATCATCATCATATTATTACATCATCATCATTTTCCAAATCAAAGTCATCATCATCATCATCATCATCACTATATCATCATCATTATCATCATCATCATCATCATCATCATTATCATCAATACCACCATAACCATCAACACCACCACCATCAACATTATCATTACCATCATCATCGCCAAAATAGTATTGATTCATTTTATGGTTACCTTTTGGCCTCACAGCAGGTACAGACGTAACCTAACCAGGCGCCGTGCGAGCTGTACTACGTATTACAGCGCTGATCACAGTTAGTACAGACGCAATCTTATCCGGTGTGCCATCCTTTTTGTAGAGGGAGTCGATATCCAGATCCTCGACACAGCCCCTGCATCCACGGCAGGGCGGGGCGCTCTCGTAGAGGTAGAACCCAGGGGGGAGGAGCAGCTTATTGGCTTTAGCCACCAGCTCTGGGGGAGGCAGCGTCATGGCAACGAAGATAGCATCATCATCTGGAAGGAGAGACGGAAAGGAGAGGGAGTTGAGATTAACTGTCCTGTGGGTGGGTGTTGCATAAAGAGTTGCGTTTAATACACAAGTCCAAAAGATCGAATGAAACAATTCAAGTATTCATATCTATTGAAAAGTTTGATGGCTTCTAACTTTAAATAATAAACCAAGGATACATTTCCACCTTGTTGGACTGATAAACTGATACTTGAATCTTGAAAAGGAAAATATATACATGTTAAAAACCGAACATCAATTTAACGCCTTGAATCACCTTGTAGTCGTAGCAGTTTATATTTTGTGAATTATTACTAGAATTGTGAATCAATGAATGATGCCTTACTGTCCTTTTTTCTTCGCTTCAACTTATATTTAATCACAAAAGAAGCATAATTACCATTATTATTATTATTGTCGCTATTTTTGTGGATCTTTTACTTTCTTGATTTTTTTGCGATGCGATTTAAAGAGGTATACCATTATTTTTTTCTTGGTACGTAGCCTAGTAATTTTTTAGTTGATTGTATCGTGTATCTTATATATTAGCTGAACGAGAACTAATTAAAGCTGCGTGTATGTGGAACTTGCTTAAAAAACGTGATTTGAGAAGAAAAGATCACATGTATTGAAAGGAAGAAAAACTTTAAAAATTGAAAAGTGGTTTACTTCAATGTGATCGAAATAAATGTGCTCATTTCTTTTCCGTGCCAAACCGTAACAAAAAATTGAAACAATATACCAATATATCTTAGTCTATCCTATAGTATGATACTGAGAATAAAAATATCGTCGAATGGCGCTTACATAGCCAATGATTTGTTATGATGCGTACAATTTGTCGTCTCCATGGAGATAGTGTGTGGAGGGGAGCATGTGTCAAGTATGAGAGCTTCCAAATGATGAAGCGGTGTGTTTGTGTTGAAAATTGTAAGAGAAATTAAGTGTATAATACCTGTCACATTTAGTAGTATATTTCCTCTTGGGTATCACCAATAATGGAAATAATGATCAACTGATTTGACTGACCACTGGCGACTGCCACGTTTTCCAACGGTACTGCCTGAAACGTCATCCGAATGTGCACAAACAAAAGTGATTATGTAACCGGCGTTGTTGAATCTGCTGCTATGTCTGTGGTTACGTAACCCTCTTTTGTTAGTGCAAGGTCAGATGAGGTTTCATATGGTACATAATGGTACCATAACATTGAATATTTCCATTATTAGTGATACCCATGAGGAAATATGACTAGAAGTGAAAGGAATAATGAACTTAACAGTAAAGGCGAAGTCTCTGAGACGTCTCCGCGACGTATCCATGGGAGCAGGAACAAACTGTACCAAATGATAAATAACTCAGTCACGTGGTCTCTAAAGTGGGTCAAGCAACGTCAAGTAGTGTCGCGGAGACGTCTCCACAACGTCTCCTCTCAGTCACCTTGGTCTCCAGTAGGTCGCGGCGACGTCTCCCCATTCGCGGGCAAAATTAGTCTCCGCGACTGATGGAGATGTCTCCGAGACCTGCTGGAGACTGAAAAAGTCTCCAAAAAAATTGAACATGTTTGATTTTCCCGCGACTCCCCGGAGACCCGGCTAGTCTCCAGGAGACGTCGCGGAGACGTCTCCGCGATCAGCGGAGACGGAGTCGTCAACTGGTCGCCAACTAGTCTCCAGCCCGGTGAGATACCACCTTAAGCAAAAAATGCCAGCATTTCTTAGTCCTACCAAGCATCTAAATGCTGGCTTTTTAGGCACCGTTGCAGAAAGATGCAATCAATTGTAAAGTTGCAATTAAATTGCAAGTGAGGTGATGTGACTATTAAAATGCACTGTTAAATCTGATTGGTTCAAATATGTTCTGACTTGCAATTAATTGAAACTCAACTATTGATTGCAACGGGGCCCTTGTCATATATTTCCTCTCGGGTATCACTGATAATTGATATAATGATTTTGGGGACCACTCTTCTCTGCTCTTACTGCCCACCGGAGGCGGCTATGTTTTTAAACTATAGAATCAACAACCACTGATACAGCAGCAGAGGCAACAAAAGTGGTTACCTGCTTTTACAGGGTTCACACAGGGCCTGGAAAACCTGGAAAGTCCTGGAATTTGGTTGTGTTTATGTTTTCCAGGCCTTGAAAATTGTCAAATGATCTTGTGTCATGGAAGCACTGATTTTGGTATGAAAAGTAATGAAAGACATCAAAGAACCTAATTTACGTATTGTGGTGGAAAGTCATGGAAAGTCATTAAATTTGACTTGAAAATAAGCGTATGAACCTGTTTTTTTTTTTATATGATGCAACATCATTTGAACGGTGCCATTCTGAACTTTCCTAACATAGCAGCCTCCATGGACAGCCAATCAGAGACTCCATATTCATTTGTTTCCCCCAGGCAACAAACTTCAAGTAAACAGCAACCAGGGTTTTTTTTTTCTTTCAGCTCAATCCTTTATTATACAAATTTTCGAAACAAATACACATTTACGGAGTCTAAAAGAAAAAATAATAGAGGCAATATATAACAACAACAAAACAGAAAATAACATATTTTGATTGAAATCATTGTACATTTGATGTCACAATAACCTAACTATTGAAACAAAACAAAACAAATATCAGAACTTTGAATACTGGGTACTTAGAATGTGCAACAAGACAAAACAAAAAGGGGTTAAAAAACATCAAAAGGCATTAGATTTAAATTTCTTTCCACATGAAACAAAAACAACTAAACATATGATATGCTCCTTTTTTATTATAGATTATTTTTAATCTTTTATCAATCCAATTGATTCCTATTATTGTAGAAGAAAAAAACCCACTAGGGATGTCAGTGAACTGTAAGCAGAGGGCCTAAAAACCGAGTCATTTTACCCGATTTGTGAGGAAAATTATTAGAACGAGACTGAATTTCTAGGTGACCACGGCCTGAATTCAGATTTATGCCTGGAAACTGACATTTCTGTACAAATAATGGTATACATGTAGATAAACACATCCGGGGAAAATAATAGAGAACAAAATACACAGTATCCCATAAAAAATAGATAACCGTGGAACATCGTTATAAAGAGGTCTGAAAGAAAACCCTTTATATATAACGAGGTAATTCTGCTGGTCCCAGCCCTTTTTACAGCATAATCTTTTGGGTTTTGTTACCCTAATAACAAGGTGATTGCCATGGTCCCAATGATCACATTATAAAGAGGTTCCACTGTACAAACAAAAAATGAAATAAAACATGATTAACAAAAAGGAAAACATTTAATAAGCTGCATCGTTCTTGAAAAAACATAGTTGTCATCTTAAAAATCAAACATTAATATGCTACATAATTTTGAATAACTACAAAAATGTTTAGGTCATGATATAAAAATGAAGATTTAAATGCCTGTTTAGTAATATACCTCAAACATGCATGATTCAACAAAATTATTCAACAAATGTAGAAGAAGACGCATGATATAAATATTTCATTTTTAATTCGATCGTCATGTCCAGGTCTAAGGGGCTCAATTCTTTAAGAATAAGTTGGGAAAAGTTATTTGATTAATTCAGAAATTAATTTGATATATTGATATTAAATGTTCACTCAAAATTTTCATGACAATCTATCGACGATCGGTAAACCATCTTTATTCGTTTAAAATAAATGTATTTTTGTTTATAGAATGCTTTCAATTCATTATTCTAGATGTTTATCTTTCCCCTTTTCCCATTCATGCTTCTACGAATTCGTGTAACGCAAGAACATACTATTTGTGCAGATTCCATTTAAATATTTACAATCATTTACATATCTAGGAAACGTGACTTTGAAACACTTTTAATGATTCCTCTCACTACGCTTTATCCACTTGACTTTAGGAGATATATTTATGACTTCAATTTACCGGCTCTCATCAGTAACATTAATTTCAATTTCTCCTTTTTAACCCGTAACCCTGTAGATTTTCAATTCCCTTAGAAATAATACAGGCCCCACAAGGTTCCTGCAGGCAATAGGTTCATGAAGTAAAAACTTTATTGTGACGAGCCAAAGTTCATGAAGCATATACATATTTCTTCTAATTCAATCTGAATATATTCATTATTTCTTCTTTAAAAAAAGAAGAAAAAATTGTTCTGCCAAAACATAATCTATAGAAAATTTATTACAAAATGAAACTTCTTCTTGCTAGGTTTCCTCCTCAATATTCATGTATTTCTTAAATTTCCTTTTTTTCAATTATTTTCAATATTTCATGGCAAAACATATCTAGAAAACATATTTGAATGACAAAACCACCTTGCTCTTACAAAGTTTTCTCCTCAATATTCATGTAGTTTTAAAATGTCCTTTAATCTGAATGCATATCTAGACAACATATTTGAATGACATCAATTACAAAGCAAGTCTTCCTCTTACTACTTACAGTAGGATTTCTCCTCAGTATTCATGTATTTTATCAATTTCCGGGTCGTCGTTTTCATCAACGTTTGAGGAAGTGGAAGCGGTTTCGGAAGTCGGGGTCGAAGCTCCCGACTTTTCGCTTCCATTAACTCCCGTGAATGATGAGATCGGATTACCGGCATCGTCGACGGAACGTTGGTTTCCATCTTCCTCCTCCCCCTCCTCCTCCTCATCATCAACAAACTCGTAATCTTCATCGTCTTCCTCATCATCATCATCATCATCATCATCATCATCATCGTCGTCCTCATCATCATCTCCTTCTTCATATTCCTCTTCATCCTCCTCTTCTTGCTCTGTCACTTCTGTTTTCTGTTCGTCTGTATTGGACAGATAGATAGAGACAGAAATACAAGGGTTGAGTTCAAAAGCTAAAAAGCAGTTGCTGGAAAAGTTGTGTCAAACATAAATATTGGCCCCAAACTATTTGATTTAATGGTTCAAGTACATGCAGCTGAGTACATGTAGCAGCAGAACAAGAAAAGAATCACATCAAGGTGGCAAAATTATATATGAACCTGAAATAATTCCATGCAGAAATGTATTAGCCGAAAGTTCCATACAAAAAATGGTTGTGCCACTGAGATCACGACACACTTGCACAAAGTCTGTAAGCCATGCCCTTAGCCCTGTTCGTACTCCATACTTTCCATGTGCAACAACTTTCCATATATTATGCTTTCCTTATGTGAAGTAGTTTATGGGGCACATACAGTTAAGAGCACCACATCCCGCAAGTGTCTTGCTGAAAAACACAGCTGGTGGGTGGGGGTTGGGGGGTGGGGGGTGGAGGTGAAATCCTTACAAAAATAAAGAAATACATAAAATGTGTGCCCCTCCCCCACACAAAAAACAGACAAATAAAAAAAAAAATATGCGTGCCTTCCCCAATCAGTGGTATCACGCTTCATATTATCTCTGTAGTCATAAACCATACACAAATGTCTATTCATGTACATCATCTAAAGAGTAATTCCACTAATGCAACAGTAATGAGAGTCTATTACTATTTAAGACAAATGTAACTAATACACCATGATCAATTTTATAAAAAAGCAAACTTAACAAGAACTTTTTCTTTTACATTACAGAAAATACATCAGTAAGAATTTCTAGTGATATGCTTGCAAATTAAATATGCTATAGTACTGTTAACTAATTGTACTATCCATTATGCTTTATAAGAATGGATTATAGAAGTATTACACTATTATGGACATTACATTACAAACATTACAAAATTACAAATGAGATCACAAAGTTAGGACTTGACGTACATAGATGAAAATGGGTTAAACCTGTTGGGCTAGCAATAGTATGTCAAACTAAACTACAATGGACATGAAAATAAATTATACAAAACAAACCATATTCCATTATAATCTACATTCAGTAAACGGCCTTTTGGCTATTAATCTGACAGCTAGCCTTTCAAATGAACACATACAAATTCAGCTTGCCCTCTATGGCCTAGTCCCACTACAGCGAATCCCTTCCGTTTCCTATCCGTTTTAATATCCGTAAGGTACTAGCAGAACACTGGCAGGAAACGGAATGATGGGGACCAAGTGTGGAATGGACTAGTTGGGATACTAGTTTTGGCTCCGATTTCGCTTGAAACGAGCTGACATCGGAACACACTAACGTGTAAACGGATCACAACTTAACCCATTGCCTTTGGAAACCTGATGGACCCCGTATTGACTCTATGGGGATTGCAACATCTAGTAGGGAACAGGTTAACAACTGGATGAAGGAGATGAACACCGCAGTGGGACTACCCCATTAGTAATTACACAGATTTTCTTCCACATTTGTACGCACAACAGACTATATCATTGAGAGATATGAATACATCATATGAATAACTGACAACAACATACTAGGTGTTTAATCCTTTGAGCGACAAATTGAGTTGAAAGAAAAAGTGTTAGTGTTCAGCATTGAGAGTGGAAGAAATAAACTTGTATAAGAATATAGTAGTTCTTGTACAGCATTCTCTATCAAACAGACTAAAATAATGGATAGCATGAAATTAGTTACAACTATATGTACAAACCATCTAATAATACATACTTGTACAGATATGTTTTCCTTGGTTATTCTCCATAATATTCTTACAATAAGTATAGTTAGTAACACCACCAATGAACTAACCATCCATCTAAACATCAAAAAGCTTGTTTAAAACGAGAGTTTGCATTTTTTCCTCTCTGAATTATCCTCACATTAGATCTCCGTAATATTCATACAATAAGTATAGTTAGTAAACACCATCAATGAACTAACCATCTACACATCAAAAAGTTTGTTTAAACGAGAGTTTGCGCATTTTTTCCTCTCTGAATTATCCTCACGTTAGTCACCTTTGCCGTCAGCAGATGTTGATGTCGATGGCGGGGCGTCGCCCGAAATACTTGTGGGCGTGGCCTGCACAAGACTTGTGGGTGTGGCCTCCACAAGACTTGTGGGTGTGGCCTCCACAAGACTTGTGGGTGTGGCCTCCACATCACCGTCGGTTTTCTCCCCATCGTCGGCCTCGTTCTGTATGATCTTCTCCTGCGCCCCTTCGAACTTCTCCTTGAAGGTAGTGGCCGTCGCGGCGTCTTTGAATTTGATCGCGAGTTGCTCGGAGGTCGGTTCGCCGTCGGAGGCATCCATCGCGTGCCAGACCCAGGCGCGGTCCGAGCTGGACATCGGGTTGAGCGTCATCGTCGTGGTGATGTAGTGGTTTGCGCAAACCTGAGGGACAGAAGCAGTATAATAGTTAATTACTTAATTTTTAACCGATTACGAGTGTAGGCAATAGGGTTAATTTGTGCTATGATGTATTTAAATAACCTGGAGAGATTGTAAGGACAGAATGGCATACTAGAAGACATCAAAAATAATCTTTTTTTTAAAGCAAACGTACAGTCCGGATGAGTGGGCACCTTTTAATGTTGAAACAGATATATATGGCGCAATTTATAAGTGCTAAAGATCGGCATTATCATCATCAAAATCATCGTCGTTGTCATCATCATCGTCGTCAAAATCGTCAACATCATCATCATTGTCGTTATCATCAAATACATTCATCTTCCCTCATCTGCAAATGGACATATAACGAGATTCCACTGTACATATATTTTCAAAACTTTATAACATGAGAATTAACCAGCCATAAAAAGGGTTCATCACAGTTAAAAAGATCACCTGTCCCGTTCCATACCTTGTGTATCTGTTCGCGTCGCATCACGATGCAAAACTTGTTCGTCTCGATCTTGATATTCTATGACAAAACTTAGTAAAATGAGCAAATTAGCCCTAAATGGGTAAATAACCCAATAAAAGTTTAATAGATTATTCATCCCAAACCTTGTGTATCTGTTCGCGTCGCATCACAATGCGGTACTTGTCTGCCTCTTCCGAGTGCATGATCTTGATGTCGCCGACCCCGCGCTCCTTCCACTGCCGCCCCGTGACGTCGAACCGGTAGAGCTTCCCGCGGCCGACAAACGCAACGGTCTCCTCCTCCTCGCCGGTTACCAAGTCGACCTTGTCGGGGAGCTTCACGATTGGCTGGAAGTGAATGTCACACTCTTCCTCTGGGTTCACTTCCTCCCCTGGAAAATTAATTTGATTTTTATTTGATTTTATTCATTTATTTTCAACATAATTTCATGGTACAAATAATCATACAAATGATAAAGGAATGATAATTATGAATATGTCAATGACAGACACAAAACAATATCATTTTAGACTAATTTCAACCATGTAGGGTAGCTTTTCCATTGGCTGGTAGTGAATGTCACACTCTTCCACTGGGTTCACTTCCGCTAGGTATTGCAAACAATTCCATTAAAACAACATCATTTTTAATCATCCCCTCTCTGGTTATCAAAACACTCTTTTCAAGTTATGCGATTGGCTGAATTCAAATGAAACAAATATTTTCCAGATTTGGCTGGAAGTGAATGTCACACTCTTCCTCTGGGTTCACTTCCTCCCCTGCAAAATTACAGGATATAATTTATGAACAGTATCATTAATTAAAAGTTAATGATAGGAACAATTTTATAATCAATTCAACACAAAATAGCACTATTTTCCCTATCATCATTTCTTCTATGGGCAGCAACTCATCCTTGAAAGGTAGCTTTCCGATTGGCTGAAAATGAATGTCATGCTCTTCCACTGGGTTTACTTTCTCCCCTACAAATGAACACAAAATATGAAGTATTGGTGCAATTATTTACCCCATCACAAAATATGAAGTAAAGGTACAATTATTTACTCAAACACAAAATATGAAGTATGGATACAAATATTTACTCAATCGATAAATTAAAAAATCAAAATAACTACAGCATGTAATGACTGACAAATGCAACCATCATCTCCATCTGGATTAGTTTAATACTAGAAAATATAGAAATCCTTTCTACCAAAATATAATTTCAACTTCAATCACCACAATAACGATGACCAAAAATAACGATGACCGCAGAAACTTTTCTAGAGAAAAGGAAGTCTTACCCTCGTGACTCGTAGATGCCGTAGACGTGGATGGTTTGGGCTTTGCTGCTTCCGCTCTTAGGATTTCTGCAAACGCAGATGAAATCTTGGGGTCACATGACTTGACCTCTGGCATTGATGTCTGGCTTTCTGCAAGTTACAATGAATCAGGGAGGGAAAAAAAGTTTAAATTTTATTTTGGGGGGCTACTTTTCAATTCTGCCTGCATTAAAAATCGCCCTCAGTAATGTGTTTGCATTGATCTCTTTGTGGGATTTTACACAGTTTTTAAAAATGAATTTCGGGAGCTCTTTTTGGCATTTTGGGGGTATATTGCCACGAGCCCAGTGTATTTGGATAAAAGTAGAATCTTAAACTGAATTGTATAATTCAATGCTAGAAATTGACCTTTTTTTTACCTTGTGGCCCAGTCGGGCAAGTTTTTTTTAAGATGTTTCAAATTCAAGTGGCCCCCCAAAAAGAAAAACAAATTCTGTTATATTTGGTTGCCCATTAGGGCTAATAAAATTTAGAATCATTTGGTATCCCGAAGCTAATTTTTTAGTGGCCCCATACCGGAGTGGCCTGTGCTGATTTTGAGCACTGCATAGGTTTATTTACCTGTAGAACTGACGGCGGCTGTTATCTTGGCAACGGCTGCTGCCTTGTTGGTGGCTTTCTGCTCGCTCTCCAGGTCATCTTTAGCGTTCTCCACGGCCGCCTTGAACGCCCCCGCCGTTTCCGCCGTCTTGAACCGGACGGCCAGCTGCTCCATTTGGGCGATTCCGTCGGACGCGTCCATCGCTGACCAGACCCACGATCGGTCGGACCCCGCGTTCGGTTTCAGCGTGAGGCCCGGGGTCACGTAGTGGTTGGCACACACTTTGAACACCTGGGGATAAAGTGGGAGAGGGGGTGGGGGGGGGGGGGGAAACATAACAAATGGATTATCTAACAATAATAATAGTTTTGATTTATATAGCGCCTGATATGATACAATATCGTCTCTAAGCGCTTTACCAAAGTACCAAACCCATGATCGGTCAGATCCCACATTAAATTTTCAGCATGAGGCCCGCGGTCACATATTGATTGGCACACACTTTAAACACCTGGGAATAGTGAAGGGGGGATAAGGAAAATAATATAATAAAATAATAATAATAATAGATTCTATTTATAAAGCACCTACTATGATGCAATATCATCTCTAAGACTTTAAAGCGCTTGACCAAACCCATGATCGGTCAGACCCAGCATTGGGTTTCAGTGTGAGGCCTGCGGTCAAGTAGTGATTGGCACACAATTTAGGGGAAAAAATAGCAGGAAACATAAAATATGGATAATAACATAATAATCATATTTTTGATTTATATAGCGCCAAATTTGAACTAAAATTAATGATGATATAATGAATCAAAGAAGGATGAAATGAATTACCTGTTCTCGCCTCATGACAATCCTATAGGCATGGTCATCAGCGTTGTAGAGGATCTTGATATCCCCAACCCCCCTCTCCTTCCACTGTTTGGAATCCAAATCGTAGCGGAACAGCTTGGCTCTGTGGCTGAACTTGACGTCTTCCCCTTCCTCTCCTGAAAAAGAAAAACAAAATATAACGGAAAATGACACTTTTAATACATTTCACAGACATTTAACATGACAAGTGCCATCTATTATCCTCACATAATTTTTCTTCTTTCTCATCTACATATCTCTTTTTGCACTCATCACACTTTCTACTGCTTTGATTCCAAATCATTACGGAACACCTTGGCTCGGTGGCTGAATTTAACCTCCTCCCCTTCCTCTCCTGAACAAGAAAGGACAACAAGCAAGGTTAAATGACATCTTCAATACTAGGCCAGATCATACCAAAGACGTTATAAATGGTCCGTAATGCTTTCATGCCAGACACTTTGCATTTCTGTAAAAAGAAGGAACTTTGAAGGGAAGTACTGACCTGTCTTAACTTTGTAGTCATCTGCCAGTTGCACGATGGGCTCGAAGTAGATATCATCCCCCTGCTCGACCACCTCCTCCCCGCCGTCCGTCCCGGTCGATATCGTCCTCGTCCGACCATGGGGGCTGCTCGAGAACGACGTTTTCGGGGAGCGTCCCCCTCCCGGCGACTTGGCGGGACTCTTCGCGGTGACCTCCTTGACATCCATACGGAACGAGAACGACGAGCCCTGTGACTTGGCGAGGTCGGCGAACGTAAGTTCCGGTTTCGTTGTTTCGCCCGACGTCGAGGCTGTTGGCGTCTCACCACCCAACGACTGAGGAAGTTTGAAAAGACAATCGTATCATCAACACTGGTTATGGTAGTGCCATTATAAAAGAGCTTCAACATCAAAAAATTTGATTTGGCAAGGTCAGCAAACGCGAGTACCAGTTTTATTTAGTTTATTCACTTGATGTGTAAAGTAGAAAAAGACCCGTTACATGAAAATTCACGATTAATTTTATGATCAAATGATTTATCATACAATTGATGAATTGATTGTATGATTCTTGCATTTCCCATAGAGTTTATTACAGGGCCTGACCTCCTTGACATCCATACGGAACGAGAACGAAGAGCCCAGTGACTTGGCGAGGTCAGCGAACGAAAGTGCCGGTTTCGTTGTTTCGCCCGACGTCGAGGCTGTTGGCGTCTCACCACCCAACGACTGAGGAAGTTTGAAAAGACAATGATAATATCAACGCAGGTTTATTTACTTGATGTGTAAAGTAGAAAAAGACCCGTTACATGAAAATTCACGATTAATTTTATGATCAAATGATTTATCATACAATTGATGAATTGATTGTATGATTCTTGCATTTCCCATAGAGTTTATTACAGGGCCTGTCAAGTTCTTGTAGGCAATGAGTTAACACTGGTTTTAACAAAGCCATCCAATATATACAGAGACACAGAGCAATCAAGCACATGAAAAGAGCAAAAAAGGCCATGAAAGGAACAAAGGAAGAAACGCCGTGTCAGTATTCCAGAATGCAACCCCTTCCATGTCTCCGTCATACTTTTGCAGGTGAGGTTCAAGAATTACCTGGAAAATCTATGCTGATTATTATCAAATTGTTTATTAGACATTTGGGGAATAAAATCAGAATAGATAAATAATTTATACTTGATTTAATATTCGGTATTGCACTCAATGATAAATAAAAGTCAAGAATTTTTTTTTTTATTTAATTTGTTTTAAAAGTTAATTTTATCACAAAAAGTGAGAAACATGCAGAGGTTCCAGAAATATAAGTATAAGTATCAGTAATAATATCAGACCTTAAATGCATCTGAGAATGAGTAGCCTCCTTGAGCAACAACAGGTTTTACAGGTGGCTGGATCGCAGCAGTGCCAAAAGCGAATCCTGTAGAAGCAGCAGCAGCTGGGGTCTTTTCGGCAACCTTCGGAGGGGGGGCACCACTGTCGGGAAATGAAAACTGGGGCAACAAACTACCACTACTGAAGGTGAATTTATCAGTTACGAGGGTACCGCCAGGAGTAGTGGCACCGGATGTGGTTGTCGGTGCGATAGCGGTTTCTCCTTTGGGCTCGGCGTCGTCTTTCTTGGCAGCGCCGAAGGCGAAGGAGGTGGACTCCGTTGATGGTGCAGATGGCGCGCCAAAGTTTGAAGGGGGCTTGAACGTGGTGCTCGGGGCACCACCATCTTTAGCGGTAGTGTCTGCAGTCCCTGTGTTAGACATTTGTGCCAGGTTGAAACCAGAGGGCACATTGAAGGGTGCACCATCATCACCACCAGATGCACCGCTGCCGGTGCCAGAACCAAATGATACTCCAGTTCCACTGCCGGCACCTGAACCGAAAGAGAATCCTGTTCCGGTGCTGCTAGAACCCGAACCGAAACTGAAGCCGGTTGAAGGAGCACTCCCCTGCTGCCCGAGGCTGAATCCTGCTGGCAGTTTAACAGCGGCACCAGCAGGGAGACCAGCAGTACCTCCACTTGCACCGGTGGTCGCAGATGTTGGTGCAGGTTCAGCACCTGGTTGGGCAGAACCACATGCTACGCAAGCCAGTGAATCCACAGAGTTATTTGAGTAGCACTCGTCGCAATCCCACGTTCCAGACTTGTTGGCGAATCTTGCTGCAATGGCACCACCAGCAGCACCTACACTCACGGCTGAAGGGGCGAATTTCGGCGCAGCAGGAGCTGCAGAAACTGGCTTGGATGAACCTGGCTGTGCGGAGCCACAGGCAACGCAAGCCAGTGAATCCACAGAGTTATTTGTGTAGCAGCCGTCGCAATCCCACGTTCCAGACTTGTTGGCGAATCTTGCTGCAATGGCACCACCAGCAGCACCTACACTCGCGGCTGAAGGGGCGAATTTCGGCGCAGCAGGAGGTGCAGAAACTGGCTTGGATGAACCTGGCTGTGCGGAGCCACAGGCAACGCAGGTTGGTGATTCTGCAGAGTTGTTTGAGTAGCAGCCGTCGCATTCCCACGTTCCAGACTTCTTGGCAAACCTTGATGCGATACTCGATGGAGCCTGTGGAGAGCAAGAAAAAACGTTTTAGGAAATCTTAATTAACAAGAGATACATTTGTATAATGTTTTTGTAATTCTGTGTACTTTTACATATTTAATTTTTTGTGATGGATATCATGCTTTGTCTGTCATTGTCAAATAATTCCGCTTGTGTTTTTTATTCACCTCTTGCTTTTTATCACCTCCCATCAACAATCCAAGGAGCTGTGGGTTGGCTTTCGTTGCCGGGCTTTCTGGCTTCTGCACAAGATTAATCGAATGACAAGAAAACAAGATCAATACATTGAGGTTTAATAAAGTTGAACAGATTACACAACACAACAAAATTGAATCTTTATTATAATCACCTCCGCTGCCATCAAAATCATGATCCTAATCACCATCATCTTTGTTGTCATCTTCATTACCATCACCATATCGTCATCATCAGCATAACTTTCCTTCTTTTTCTTGTCATCATCATCAACATCATCATCATTATCAACATCATCACCATCACCATTGTCATCATCATTATCATCATCATCATAGTCATCATCGTCACCATCATCATTAACATTGTCATCATCACTCTCCTCTTCCTTAACACTATCATCATCATCATCGTCATCATCATCATCATCATCATCGTCAACATCATCATCATCATTACCCCTCTCCTCTTCCTTATCACTATCATCATCATCATCATCTATCTATCCTCACCTGCGCACTTCCCAAGAGCAAACTGGTCAGTTCAGGGTTGGCTTCCGAGACCGAGGGTGTCACGCTGTCTTTCTTGGGCTACATGACAATGGAACAAAATATGAATATAAATTCATGGTACAAAATATGAATATAAATTCATGGAACAAAATATGAATATAAATTCATGGAACAAAATATGAATATAAATTCATGGAACTACTGCATATAAGATCTTTGCACACTCTGCAGTAAGTCAATGGGAGTAACGATACAATTTTTTCTTCATTTTTTGTGGTTGCTATGGTACAGAGTATGCGATAATGCTGCATCTCAACAAAAAAACATGACAATTTACCCATTGCTTGAGACAAGGTGATGTAGCTTGTATATTATATATAAACTTGTGGTATTAAATTTATTTTTTCAGGAAAAAAGGCACCTTAGCATTTTACTAAGCATTAATTATTATAAACAAAACAAACAGAGTACAGATCTACTATTCACAGCAAATCTACTGTTCAGCATCACATTGAATAGAATCAAATAAGATTAGAAATTAGTTCACCAAACAAAAGTTCAAAAATACACTTTTCTAATAGTTTATAAACATCAAGAAAAATAGTATGTGTGTGTGCAAATGAGATATAATGTATATATTCAATCAAGTCATTTTGGAAATAGGGGCATCCCGAAAAGCTATAATGCTTGAGTGTTTTGACCACCTGTCATAAATATACATGTACATATACAGTTTCCTTTATGTGGGAAGTTCAAAGTTATTTGCCTGGTTTAATTCTAGTCGAGATTTACGCATATATTACTCGTAGTTGAACAGAAATGTCAGTCGCCAGATTGGGCAAACAATCGAGTCCATTTGTGAAATTGTACTTGCCCAACATAAATTCTGGCAAGTGCTATTGACAGCCCTGCAAAAGGTCACCCTGGACAAAACCAACTATCAACCATCCTTTGCTTCTGTACAAAATGATTTACAAATTAAGAAGGACTCTAGAGGACCTACCTCGACTTTCTGGCCGAGCATGTTCTGCGCCTTGTCAAACGCCTCCTTGAAGCGGCGCGCGTCCTCCGCGTGTTTGAACTTGACGCACAGCTGCTCGTCTTTGGCCTCCTCCTCGGAGAAGTCGACGGCGACCCACACCCAGGACGTCTCGGACGACTGCATGGGCTTCAGCTCCATCTCCTTAGTGATCCAGTGATTCGCGCAGAGCTAAGGGGAGGTCAAAGGTCAATATTTATATGAAAAACAATGTTTTAGCGATTATGAAAATGAGGAACAGTGGCAAAATTAAAACTCAGGACATCTCAGATGACTGCATGAGCTTCAGCTCCATCTCCTTGGTGATCCAGTGGTTTGCACGCAACTGAGGGGAGGTCAAAGGTCAAAGGTAAATGGTCAAATGTAATCAAGATTTATTTTTCATGTTACAGGTAAAAATATAAGCACTGAGGCAATATTTCCAAAAATTTAATCCTACAATCTCTCCCAAGACTGCATGAGTTTGACCTCCATCTTCTCGGTTATCCATTAGTATGTACACAACTGAGTGGGAGGTCAAAGGTCAATATTTAATTTGTTTTTCCGATTAAGAAAATGAGGAGCAGTGGCAAAATTAAAACTCGGGACGTTTTGGATGACTGCATGGGTTTCAGCTCCATCACCTTGGGGATCCATTGGTTTGAACACAACTGAGGGAGGTCAAAGGTCAGAGGTCAATATTTATATGAAGAACAATTCATATTTCCCACTTTGAATATGAAAAACAGTTGCAAAACTAAAACTCAGGACGTCTCAGATGACTGCATGGGTTTCAGACCCATCTCCTTGGTGACCCAGTGATTTGCACACAACTGAGGGAGGTCAGAGGTCAGAATTAAAAGGTTTAAGGTCGAGTTGCAAATTTCCAAAAAAACAACTCCTCAGACAACTGCATAGGTTTCACTTCCTTCCTTGGACTTAGGTTAATAAAGGATAAATTGTTGTCAGAGAGAAGATCAAAAACCCAGATAAACGCCACGTCACTCACCTTATAGACCAAGCATGGTGGCATAGCGGTTAGAGTGTCCGCTTCATGCACAGGAGGTCCCGGGTTCAAACCCAGACCGGGTCATACCAAAGACTTTTAAAATGGTACCTTCTGTCTTCTAGCCAGGCGCTAGGCAGTTATAGTATGGAGAAGGGAGATTTAATCACACAAGTTACCAGAGGACTGGCCCCCTTCTGTACATTCTACATTTAATAGTAGATGTTTGGCCTAGGGCTAATGAATCTGAGATAGGCGCCGCCTTATGTGCCAAAATTGGCACGGTAAGGACTTTAAACTCACCTTATAGATCTGATCCCTCCTCATCAGGACGCGAGCGGTGCCCGTCCTGGGGTTGCGGTGAATCTTGATATCGCCGACCCCCCGTTCCTTCCACGCCTTGAGGTCGCTGGCGTAGCGGTAGAGCTTGGCGCGATGACGGAACAACAACTCCTCGTCCTCCTCCCCGGTGCTGATAGTGCCGATGTCGGGCAGCGAGATGATGGGCTCGTAGTGGGGGTCGTATGCGTCGTCGTGGCCATGGTGGTCATCGCCGTCCTCGCCATCGTGGTGCGGCTTGCTGCCGGCGCCAAATATAGGGGCACCGGCGTTGGCGAAATGGAACGGCTTGTCAGTTTCTGAAAGGAGGTTATCAATTTGAATCATTAACATCACCATACTTGTATTGATGAATACAAAAAGTACTATGTCTCGTAATTACGGATGAAAAATAGTTAAAATAAGTATTTAGAGATCATGTACTCGTATAAATGTTACTTATTATAATTATCATTATCTCGTAACTTTGTTAAAATGTGCAAAGTGTGATGAATGTGTAAAATTAATGTATAAAATGTGTATTTTTGTGATATGATATGTCCCTTAAGTGATTTCACGCTAACAGCAAAGTGGTATGTGCTAACTCATTACACTGACTTTGAAAACAGTTATTATTTTCCAGTGGATAATTACAAATTACTTCAATTGTGAATTTCTTTTTAACGACCAAAATAAGTTCCAAGCATCTATTGGTAATACGAAAACAACAAGGTATGGGAGAACCACTAGAGTTATAAGTAAGTTTTGTGGATTTGGACAATGTTACTAGATCTCATCAATTATAAATAAGGACAACTAACTTGACAAATGACAAGAATGCTATCGAGAACACTAAACAATTCTCACCCTTTTTGCCAAAGCCTTCTCCGAAGCTAGATGCTGTGTCTGCCGCTATCATCGCAAACGAGATCCCCACGCTGGAGTCTCCGCCGGCAAATAAACTACCACCTGTGAGAAAATAATAAATAAAAGCATTGAATTCTAAAAAAGCATCTATTGGTAATACGAAAACAACAAGGTATGGGAGAACCACTAGAGTTATAAGTAAGTTTTGTGGATTTGGACAATGTTACTACATGTAGATCTCATCAATTATAAATAAGGACAACTAACTTGACAAATGACAAGAATGCTATCGAGAACACTAAACAATTCTCACCCTTTTTGCCAAAGCCTTCTCCGAAGCTAGATGCTGTGTCTGCCGCTATCATCGCAAACGAGATCCCCACGCTGGAGTCTCCGCCGGCAAATAAACTACCACCTGTGAGAAAATAATAAATAAAAGCATTGAATTCTAAAAATGGAATTTTCACACTGGAATAATTGCCAGTGAATCCCTTCTTCCTCAAGCCATTGGCCAATTTGGAGATTTCCTCTTCAAATTGTACAGTGTATATATTGTACCTTTTATAAGATCAATAAATAATGAATGAATGAATTAAATATATATATTGTACAGTGTATATATTGTACCATTTACAAGATCAATAAATGATAAATGAATAAAATATATATTTTAGTAAAAAAAAACAAACAATACATTACCAGGTGGGTTTGCATCGAAGGACTGTGAGCTACTAGCCAGAGCGCCAAAGCCAGTCAGAGCAGCGGGTTCTGAATTGCAGAGATTACAAAAATAGATCACAATTGAGCTCAAAACAAATATGCAATCATATTGCAAATCATAATTCATCCGGTTGAGATAAAATTATAAAGATCAGCGTCCAACTCTGTCTGTTGCCAGATGTCGGTTGCAAAATGTTCCACTTACAGAAATAAGTCGTTCAAGTTCATTAGTTAAAAACAATGGTAACTATTCAATCACAACTTTAAGTCCCCATTTGATTTTGCATTTTATCCCCCCCACCCCCCCCCCCCCAAAAAAAAGGGAACTTCATGAAACAAAATAATAAGGGGAACAATATTTGAGTCAATAATTAAGTGCGTTAAAATCATATTTATAATTTAAACTTACTCATGTTTAACAGTTCTTTAGTAAACCCTCTGAAGTTTCAATTCTGATTAAAGTCAATACCTCTGAATTGTATAATAATATTTAGTTTTTAAAATTACCAGATGGTTTTGCTGCCGGACTGCTAAATGACAATGAACTACCAGCAGAGGATCCAAACACAGCTGGTGCTACAGGTTCTAAAATTATTTTAAAAATAATGAATCATCATCACCGTCACCATCTCCATCACCATCACCACCATCATCATCATCGTCACTGTCACTGTCACTGTCACTGTCACTGTCACCATCACCATCACCATCACCATCACCATCACCATCACCATCATCATCATCATCATCATCATCATCATCATTTCCCAAATCAAAGTCATCATCACCATATACCATCATCATCATTTTGCAAAACAAAGTAATCATCATCATCATCATCATTTTCCAAATCAAAGTCATCGTCTTAATCATCATCAACATTATCATCATCATCACCACAATTACCATGGTTACCTTTTGGCCTCACAGCAGGTACAGTCGCAATCTTATCCGGTGCGCCATCCTTTTTGTAGAGGGAGTCGATATCCAGATCCTCAACACAGCCCCTGCACCCACGGCAGGGCGGGGCGTTCTCGTAGAGGTAGAACCCAGGGGGGAGGAGCAGCTCATTGGCTTTAGCCACCATCTCTGGGGGAGGCAGCGTCATGGCAATGAAGATAACATCATCATCTGGAAGGAGAGACGGAAAGGAGAGGGAGTTGAGAGTAACTGTCCTGTTGGGGGGGGGGGGGGGGGGGGGGGTGTTGCATAAAGACTTGCGTTTAAACACAAGTCCAAAGGATCAAATGAAAAATTCAAGCATTCATACCTATTGAAAAGTTTGATGTCTTTTAACTTACAAGTAAATAATACAGACAAATTTCCACCTTGTCGGACTGATACACTGAAACTTGAAAAGGAAAGTATAAACATGGACATATTTACCATCGATTTCGGGCTTGAATGTGACCGACCTCTGGGCAGCATCTGGTGTCTTGGCGAGGGGGCTCTGTCCTGGTTTCCTGGTGGCAATGGTAGAGGGGCTAGCCTGCCCCCCTTGTGGGGTGCCAGGGTGCACCTTTGGCGAGGCATAGAACACGGGGTACGCTGGCGACATGGCCCTCGGGTCCTGAGAGGCGTCCTGAGAGGCACCACCAAAGACACCCTGAGAGGCGAAGGGGGTCTTGGCAGCAGCGGGTGCCATCGGCTTGAAGACACCCGTGGACGAAATGGCCGATGAGGACGACGGGGAGGCAGTTGTCGTGGTTATATTGAATGAGAAGCCGGCAAAATGCGACGAGGTCGTGGTCGCCGCGGTGGTGACGGCCGGTTTGTCGATCGAGGCGGCCGGTTTGATGGCGCTTCCGGCGGCGAATGAGAAGTTGCTGAAGGTTTGGCTCGGCTTTGGCGCAGACCCAACAGCAGCGGTAGGACTGGCAGAGAATCCAGAGGTCTGGATGTATCAAACATAACAATTATATTTATTAAACATCATAACAATAATATTCTGTCAAACGTAATAAAAAAAATTCTATGAAACAGTAATATTCTATCAATAATATTATATTAAACATCATAACAATGATAGTGTATTAAACATAACAATGATAGTGTATTAAACATCATAACAATAATAATCTATTAAATATTACAATAATATTCCATAAAACATCATAACAATAATATTCTATTAAACATCATATCAATCAATCAATCACTGAATAAATAGTCAAAATCCATTACCTGAGGTTTGGCAGTAGCTGTCCCTTGCCCGGCATCTGGCCTGAACAGGGGCTTCACAACAGACGGCTGAGAGGGGGCAAGAGGGGGTGTCACATTCTCTATGCCCCTGTCTGGCGCTCCTGCCAGAGTCTTTGCGGGGGCAGCGGAGGCTGATGTTGGGGCAAACATTGCTGGAGGGGTGACAACGGGAGAATTGGTGGGTGTGCCACTGGTGATGGAACCACCTGTTTGATAAGAACAGATACCATTTGGTTGTTTTTTTTTCCATTTTTTTTCCACTAACTACATTTAAACATGTCTAAAGCAGCCAACCTGCCTATAGTGGCCACCTAAAGAGATCCGCTGCAGAGAAAAAAACATGCAACCTGTTTACAGTGGTCACTTTTCTTGTTTGATGTACATCTACCATGAACAATTACAATATTTGTTTATTTTTAATTAAAGGGATCTAGTGGCTTTGTTGATGTGCAAAAAAATGATGTAGGGTTGATAAAATGTGTATTTCTGTGATCTGATATGCTAACTGAGTGATGTGTGAAAATTACATCATAACAATGCAAAGTGGTATTTGCTATTTAACTCACTGCACTTACATTTGTACACAGCTGAAAGTCTAGATACTTGAGATTTGAAAGTCTCAACACTTCAATCATAAATAATATATCTCTATAATGAAAGAGAAATTCAGGAAAAATGAATCCTGCTCCATGTATCTGGTAACACCGGTAACACGATTACAATAAGGCCATGAAAAATAAATGGTTGGATTGGCGTAACCCGCCCGCCCCTAAGAATACCGGCGCTAATGCACGCCGACCCTAGAGGTTTTTTCTGAATTTTATTTTTAACAAAAAATAAATAAATAAATAAATAAATAAATAAAAAATTGCAATAGAATTTGCAATTGCGATGTGTTATGTGTGTGTTTTTGTGTATTTGGTTGCCCGTTACTCCAATCAAACAATTTTTTTTTTTTGGCCTAAGGTCTGTGAGAACCACTAGACTATTGAGCATGTTTTTATGGCCAGACCTAGGGCAAGTCCTCCAAAGCGATGGAACAAAATGCCTGAAAGTAGACTGCACTAAAATTAATTTACACACAATAGCAGAGGCTAGTTTCCTTAGCAAGAGACTGGAAAAAAAAAGCAGGCAATCACAAAGAGGATGCCACTACTCAACCCTTGGTTGGAGTGAACGACGAGAGTCAAGTCAAGTCAATACTAAGATAGGAAGTCTGAATTATTTAGTGACTAAAACTATTATTACGGATATTATATATCTTTTTTTGCACTCATCACTCTTTCTACTGTTTAGAATCCGAATCGTAGCGGAATAGCTTGGCTCTGTGGCTGAATCTGACGTTCTCCCCTTCCTCTCCTGAAAAAGACAAACAAAATGACACTTTTAATATATTTTACAGAAATCTAACATGACAAGTGACATCTATTATCCTCACAGATTAGTTTTTCTTTCTCATCTACATATCTTTATTTTTCACTCATCACTCTTTCTACCGCTTTGATTCTGAATCCTAGTGGAACAGCTTGGCTCGGTGGATGAACAGTTAGGAAGGAAAATTAAATTTGTAATACTTTTTTAATATGTAAAGTGAATAGCGTAATCAGCTGGGCCAGGTTCTCTCACATAACATTTTTCTCCCGTATCACTCTTTCCGCTGCTTTGTTTCTGACTCATAGCAGAACTCAACTGCTTGGCTCCGTGGCTGAACCTCCTCCTCCTTTTCCTCCCCTACCTCTCCCGACAAAGAAAAACAACAAGCAAGGTTAAATGAAATCTTCAATACTAGGCCTGAGGCCCATTTCTTAAAACGCTTGCTATTGTTTTAAGTGTCCAATTATTGTAACTACCATGGCAACAGCTGTAATGCTCTATGCTGATTGGCTGTTGACCAAATAGTTACAATAATTGGACACTTACAACAATTGCAAGTGTTTTATGAAATGGGCTACAGATCATACCAAAGATGTTATAAATGGTCCGTAATGCTTTCATGCCAGTCACTCTGCACTTATGTAAAGAGAAGGAAAGTTAAAGGAAAATGTGAAGTACTGACCTGTCTTAACTTCGTAGTCATCTGCCAGTTGCACCATGGGCTCGAAGTAGATGTCATCCCCCTGCTCGACCACCTCCTCCCCGCCGTCCGTCCCGGTCGATATCGTCCTCGTCCGACCGTGGGGGCTGCTCGAGAACGACGTCTTCGGGGAGCGTCCCCCTCCCGGCGACTTGGTGGGACTCTTCGCGGTGACCTCCTTGACATACATACGGAACGAGAACGAAGAGCCCTGTGACTTGGCGAGGTCAGCGAACGAAAGTGCCGGTTTCGTTGTTTCGCCCGACGTCGAGGCTGTTGGCGTCTCACCACCCAACGACTGAGGAAGTTTGAAAAGACAATGATAATATCAACGCAGGTTTATTTACTTGATGTGTTAAGTAGAAAAGGACCCGTTACATGAACATTCACAATTAATTTTATGATCAAATGATTTATCGTACAATTGATGAATTGATCGTATGATTCTTGCATTTCCCATAGAGTTTATTACAGGGCCTAGCGGGTTTCCTGTAGGCGATGAGTTAATACCAGTGGTTTTGACAAAGCCATCCAACATATACAGAGACACAGAGCAATCAAGCACATGAAAAGAGCAAAAAAGGCCATGAAAGGAACAAAGGAATCTCTGCGTCAGTATTCCAGGCTGCAACCCCTTCCATGTTGATTATTATCAGATTGTCACAAACTGTTGAGTAGTTTTTTGGGGAATAAAATCAGAATAAATAATTGATACTTGATTTACTATTCAGTATTGCGCTCAGTGATAAATAAAAGTCAGGAAATTAATTTAATTAAATTTTTTTTTTAAGTTAATTTTATCACAAAAAGTGAGAAACATGCAGAGGTTCCAGAAATATAAGTATAAGTATCAGTATTAATATCAGACCTTAAATGCATCCGAGAATGAGTAGCCTCCTTGAGCAACAGCAGGTTTTACAGGTGGCTGGATCGCAGCAGTGCCAAAAGCAAATCCTGTAGCAGGAGCAGCTGGGGTCTTCTCGGCAACCTTCGGAGGGGGGGCACCACTGTCGGGAAATGAAAACTGGGGCAACAAACTACCACTACTAAAGGTAAATTTATCAGTTACGAGGGTACCGCCAGGAGAAGTGGCACCGGATGTGGTTGTCGGTGCGATAGCGGTTTCTCCTTTGGGCTCGGCGTCGTCTTTCTTGGCAGCGCCGAAGGCGAAGGAGATTGACTCCGTTGATGGTGCAGATGGCGCGCCAAAGTTTGAAGGGGGCTTGAACATGGCGCTCGGGGCACCACCATCTTTAGCGGTAGTGTCTGCAGTCCCTGTGTTGGACATTTGTGCCAGGTTGAAACCAGAGGGCACATTGAAGGGTGCACCGCTGCCGGTGCCAGAACCAAATGATAATCCAGTTCCACTGCCGGCACCTAAACCGAAAGAGAATCCTGTTCCGGTGCTGCTAGAACCTGAACCGAAACTGAAGCCGGTTGAAGGAGTACTCCCCTGCTGCCCGAGACTGAATCTTGCCGGCAATTTAAAAGCGGCACCAGCAGAGAGACCGGCGGTACCTCCACTTGCACCGGTGGTTGCAGATGTTGGTGCAGGTGCTGCACCCGGTTGGGCAGAACCGCATGCTAAGCAAACCAGTGAATCCACAGAGTTATTTGAGTAGCACTCGTTGCAATCCCACGTTCCTGTCTTCTTGGCAAATCTTGCTGCAATGGCACCACCAGCAGCACCTACACTTGCGGCTGAAGGGGCGAATTTCGGCGCAGCAGGAGGTGCAGAAACTGGCTTGGATGAACCTGGCTGTGCAGAGCCACAGGCAACGCAAGCCAGTGAATCCACAGAGTTATTTGAGTAGCAGTCGCCGCAATCCCACGTTCCTGTCTTCTTGGCGAATCTTGCTGAAATGGCGCCACCAGCAGCACCTACACTTGCGGCTGAAGGGGCGAATTTTGACGCAGCAGGAGGTGCAGAAACTGGCTGGGATGAACCTGGCTGTGCAGAGCCACAGGCAACACAGGTTGGTGATTCTGCAGAGTTATTTGAGTAGCACTCGTCGCAATCCCACGTTCCTGTCTTCTTGGCAAATCTTGCTGCAATGGCACCACCAGCAGCACCTACACTTGCGGCTGAAGGGGCGAATTTTGACGCAGCAGGAGGTGCAGAAACTGGCTTGGATGAACCTGGCTGTGCAGAGCCACAGGCAACGCAGGTTGGCGATTCTGCAGAGTTGTTTGAGTAGCAGTCCTTGCAATCCCACATTCCAGACTTGTTGACGAATCTTGCTGCAATGGCACCACCAGCGGCACCTACACTCGCGGCTGAAGGGGCGAATTTCGGCGCAGCAGGAGGTGCAGAAACTGGCTTGGATGAACCTGGCTGTGCAGAGCCACAGGCAACGCAAGCCAGTGAATCCACAGAGTTATTTGAGTAGCAGTCGCCGCAATCCCACGTTCCTGTCTTCTTGGCAAATCTTGCTGCAATGGCACCACCAGCAGCACCTACACTTGCGGCTGAAGGGGCGAATTTTGACGCAGCAGGAGGTGCAGAAACTGGCTTGGATGAACCTGGCTGTGCAGAGCCACAGGCAACGCAGGTTGGCGATTCTGCAGAGTTGTTTGAGTAGCAGTCCTTGCAATCCCACATTCCAGACTTGTTGGCGAATATTGCTGCAATGGCACCACCAGCGGCACCTACACTCGCGGCTGAAGGGGCGAATTTCGGCGCAGCAGGAGGTGCAGAAACTGGCTTGGATGAACCTGGCTGTGCAGAGCCACAGGCAACGCAAGCCAGTGAATCCACAGAGTTATTTGAGTAGCAGTCGCCGCAATCCCACGTTCCTGTCTTCTTGGCGAATCTTGCTGCAATGGCGCCACCAGCAGCACCTACACTTGCAGCTGAATAGACGAATTTTGACGCAGCTGGAGGTGCAGAAACTGGCTTGGATGAACCTGGCTGTGCAGAGCCACAGGCAACGCAGGCTGGTGATTCTGCAGAGTTATTTGAGTAGCAGTCCTTGCAATCCCACATTCCAGACTTGTTGACGAATCTTGCTGCAATGGCACCACCAGCGGCACCTACACTCGCGGCTGAAGGGGCGAATTTCGGCGCAGCAGGAGGTGCAGAAACTGGCTTGGATGAACCTGGCTGTGCAGAGCCACAGGCAACGCAAGCCAGTGAATCCACAGAGTTATTTGAGTAGCAGTCGCCGCAATCCCACGTTCCTGTCTTCTTGGCGAATCTTGCTGCAATGGCGCCACCAGCAGCACCTACACTTGCGGCTGAATAGACGAATTTTGACGCAGCTGGAGGTGCAGAAACTGGCTTGGATGAACCTGGCTGTGCAGAGCCACAGGCAACGCAGGCTGGTGATTCTGCAGAGTTATTTGAGTAGCACTCGTCGCAATCCCACGTTCCTGTCTTCTTGGCAAATCTTGCTGCAATGGCACCACCAGCAGCACCTACACTTGCGGCTGAAGGGGCGAATTTTGACGCAGCAGGAGGTGCAGAAACTGGCTTGGATGAACCTGGCTGTGCAGAGCCACAGGCAACGCAGGTTGGTGATTCTGCAGAGTTGTTTGAGTAGCAGTCCTTGCAATCCCACATTCCAGACTTGTTGGCGAATCTTGCTGCAATGGCACCACCAGCGGCACCTACACTCGTGGCTGAAGGGGCGAATTTCGGCGCAGCAGGAGGTGCAGAAACTGGCTTGGATGAACCTGGCTGTGCAGAGCCACAGGCAACGCAGGTTGGTGATTCTGCAGAGTTATTTGAGTAGCAGCCATCGCAGTCCCAGGTTCCAGACTTCTTGGCAAACCTTGATGCAATACTCGATGGAGCCTGTGCAGAGCAAGAAGAATAATTTAAAGAAATCTTAAAAGGGATCTAGTAACTTTGTTGACATGTGCAAAAAGTGATGAATGGTTGATGCAATGTATATTGTTGCTATCTCATATGTCCACAAGGTATTGTGTGAAAATTTCAAGTCAAATGGACATTGCTTGGCCAAGTAATGAGCGAAAATGCAAAGTGATATTCGTGTGATATTCACTCACTCACTGCACTCACTTTGTACACGATAAGAAAAACTGTCCCGGAGTTTTTCTTATCTGAATACTTTGATCGTACATATCTTTGTAACGAAAGGGAAATTTGAAAAACCGAAACCTGTCCCATGATTTTATTGTTAATACGAATACAACAAAGTATGAGGGAACCGCTAGAATTACAATTTTATTTTGAGGATTTGGACAATGTTACTAAGTCCCTTTAATTAACAAGAGATATATTTGTTTTATTTTATTGCAGTTCTGTGTATTTCATATTGTATTTTTTATCATGAATATCATGCCTTACATTACTATGAAAGATATCATAATATCATGCCTTGTCTGTTTTTTTCATGGTCAAATAATTCTGCTTGTTGAATTATGGAAGTAAATTCAAACCAAATCAAACTTTGTAAATTCACCTCTTGCTTTTTATCACCTCCCATCAACAATCCAAGGAGCTGTGGGTTGGCTTTTGTTGCCGAGGTTACAATTTTTTGTCTTTTTTTTTGTGGTTGCTATCGTACAGAATATGCAAAAATGCTGCATCGCGAAAATGCTGCATCTCGAAAAAAAAACATGACATTTTACCCATTGCTTGAAACAAGGTGTAGGTTGTATATATAAACTTGTGGTATTAAATTTATTTTTCAGGAAAAAAGGCACCTTGGCATTTTACTAAGCATTAAGTATTATAAACAAAACAAACGGACACAGATCTACTAATCACAGCAAATCTACTGTTCAGCATCACATTGAATAGAATCAAATAAGATTAGAAATTAGTTCACAAAACAAAAGTTCAAAAATACACTATTCAAATAGTTTATAAACATCAAGAACATTACATAATACAGCAAGAAAAATAGTATGTGCGTGTGTGCAAATAAAATATAATGTATGTTCAATCACGTCATTTTGGAAATAGGTGCATCGATACCGAAAAGCTATAATGCTTGAGTGTGTGGGCCACCTGTGTAATAAATATACATGTACATATAATGTTTCCTTTATGAGAAAGTGGGAAGTTCAAATCGCACTTCCCCAAACAGACAATTTATTTGCCTGTTTACTTCTAGTTGAGGTTTACACATCTAGAATTACACTTACATGTAACTCTTGGGCAATTCCACGGTAACGGAAGGACATTCAGACGCAATTTTAAAAATTAAATCAAATACTTCCAGGATCATGCTTATGATTCATCATTGTAAATTACTTTTCTGAGACTCTTGGTGGGACATTTTTTTTTTTTACATTACGTTAATTAGATATGGACACTAATGAGGCCGGTAACGGAAGGACGCCAAAATGGACATGGATTTTCAAGCTCTTTAGTTATGATCCAATCTCTGTGAAGTTAAGAGGATCATGTTATATTGGCTCATAGTCCATTCCCTAATGTTCAAAGAGTATTACAACACTTATTTGAAACAAATATGTCTATTGGTATATTAATTACAAGAAGTTAATTGCTTCACTGTTCGGTAATGGAAGGACAGTAACGGAAGGACAGAGTTTTTTATTCATTAAAAATATACTTTAGGGCACTCAAAAGACTGAAATTTTCATCTGAACACATATTGTGATATTCAATCATCCAATTTGGTACCTTTAAACAGAAAAATACTAGAAAGGATTGCAAAAAATGAAGAAAATCTAGAAATAGTCACTGTGTAGTCCCATGTTTATAGTTTCATGTATGGTGTCTGTTTCTCCTATCAGGAGACGCCCAATATTTTTTTTAATCATGTAAACTGAAAGATATCAATATGTGATCATGATTTATGAAAAACTAATCCAGAAAAAATAAACAAGATCAGAAATAATCCTCATTTGATGTTTCCACTTTATGTCCACTTTGGCGTGGAATTGCCCTCTTGACTCGTAGTTGAACAGAAATGTCAGTTGCCTGATTGGGCCAACCAATCGAGTCCATTTGTGAAATTGTACTTGCCCGACATGAATTTGTTAACTTGCCCTGGGGCTGTCCAGCAAGTGCAATTGAGAGCCCTGCTAAAGGTCACTCGGGCCCAAATCAGTCTCCTACTATCAACCCATTCAGGACTGGTCCTGAAAATATTCAGGCTGGGTGGGGTCTATGGAAAATCCACGTTATAGCAAAATCAATCAGTCCTGAATGAGTTAAACCATCCTTTGCTTCTGTGCAAAATGATTTACAAATTAAGAATGACTCGGCCTACCTCAACATTCTGGCCGAGCATGTTCTGCGCCTTGTCAAACGCCTCCTTGAAGCGGCGCGCGTCCTCCGCGTGCTTGAACTTGACGCACAGCTGCTCGTCTTTGGCCTCCTCCTCGGAGAAGTCGACCGCGACCCACACCCACGACGTCTCGGACGACTGCATGGGCTTCAGCTCCATCTCCTTGGTGATCCAGTGGTTTGCACACAACTGGGGAGGGGGATCAAAGGTCAAAGGTCAAATGCAATTCAGATTAACTTTAGAGGCAAGATTTCCAAACATGAAGACCTAGGATCTCTCCAAAGATTGCATGGGCTTCAGCTCCATCTCCTTGGTGATCCATTGGTTTGCACACAACTGGGGGGGGGGGGGGGGGGGGGGGGGAGGTCAAAGGTCAGAGATCAATATTTATATGAATAACGATTCAAATTTCCCCCTATGAATATGAGAAACAGTGGCAAAATTTAAACCCAGGATGTCTCAGACGACTGCATGGGCTTGAGCTTCATCTCCTTGGTGATCAAGTGGTTCGCACAGAGCTGGAGGAGGTCAGAGATCAAATGTTAACGGTCAAATGTAATCAATATTTATTTTTCATGTTACAGGTAAAAATATAAGCACTGAGGCAATATTTCCAAAAAATTAAATCCTACGATCTCTCCCAAGACTGCATGGGCTTAAGCTCCATCTCCTTGGTGATCCAGTGATTCGCGCAGAGCTAATATTAAAGGAGAGGTCAAAGGTTAATTATGTAAATGAGGAACAGTGGCAAAATTAAAGCTCAGGACGTCTCAGATAACTGCATGGGTTTCAGCTCCATCACCTTGGTAATCCATTGGCTTGCACACAACTGAGGGAGGTCAGAGGTCAGAATTAAAAGGTTTATGGTCAAGTTGCAAATTTCCAACAAAAAAATGTCTCACAATGTCTCAGACAACTGCATAGGTTTCACTTTCTTCCTTGGATTTGGGTTAATAAAGGATAAATTGTTGTTAGAGAGAAGATCAAAAACCCAGATAAACGCCACGTCACTCACCTTATAGACCAAGCATGGTACCGGGTCATACCATGAGACTTTAAAAATGGTACCTTCTGTCTTCTAGCCAGGCGCTAGGCAGTTATAGTATGGAGAAGGGAGATTTAATCACATGAGTTACCAGAGGACTGGCCCCCTTCTGTATCTTTCGCTACATTTGGGAGATGTGTGGCCTAGGGCTATTGAATCGGAGATAGGCGCCGCCTTATGTGCCAAAATTGTGGCACGGGAAGGACTTTAAACTCACCTTACAGATCTGATCCCTCCGCATCAGGACGCGAGCATTGCCCGTCCTGGGGTTCCGGTGAATCTTGATATCGCCCACGCCCCGTTCCTTCCACGCCTTGAGGTCGCTGGCGTAGCGGTAGAGCTTGGCACGATGACGGAACAACTCATCCTCGTCCTCCTCCCTGGTGCTGATGGTGCCGATGTCGGGCAGCGAGATGATGGGCTCGCAGTGGGGGTCGTATGCGTCGTCGTGGCCATGGTGGTCATCGCCGTCCTCGCAATCGTGGTGTGGCTTGCCGCCGGCGCCAAATATAGGGGCACCGGCATTGGCGAGATGGAATGGCTTGTCAGTTTCTGAAAGGAGGTTATCAATTTGAATCATTAACATCACCATACTTGTATTGATGAATACAAAAAGTACTATGTCTCGTAATTACGGATGACAAATAATTAAAACTACCGTATTTACCGGCGTAATCACCGCATACTTTTTCCTCGAAAAAACCAAGCAAAGTTGGGGTGCGGCGCATACGCGGCGCACACGCGGCGATAGTCAAATTTTCACTCTTGACTGACCTCAAAACAACACATTTCAGCAGGTGTGGGACTATTGGTTGTATTGCACTGTATTGTATTGGGTGATAAAACATTATTTAGCCAAATTGTCTACGTTTACCCTGGCCTAGAATGGTTTCTCACCTTTTTTGCCGATATATATGGTTTTGGCAAAGACAGCAGAGCGCCGCATACGCGTGCTAAGGCGTGCTCGCGAGCTACGCGAATGACTCGATGTACAAACGTTTACGTACGTAAATATTTGTACATGTACATGTACATGCGTAAGCCAGCTGCGCTGACAATCTCGTTAGTGCTGGCAATCTCGTAATACATCATACATGTAGCGCTAGAGTTCTCATTCCTATTCAGGAAAACTATATTTTTGCTAGAAACTAAGGTAATTCTGAATATTTTGTAACTATATTTTCGTAAATATTGTTAAAGAAATATATCAAGATGAGGAGAAAAATTTGGAAAACCATTAAATTCCCGATTTTTTTGTCGCCAGTTTTCCTTGCGCACTTTTCTCCCACTTTTTTTTTTCAATTTCAATGCTCAAAGTCTGCATGCGGCGTTTACGCGGATGCGGCGATTACGCCGGTAAATACGGTAGATGGATCTTCGACTGTGCGCATTCGAAAATTATGCCTCCGCTATCACGCAATTTTTATATCAAGCCAAAATTAAAATGCACTGAATGAATAAACTCAATTTTGATGGTAATTCATCAACCAGATCTTGAGATATCACAATTACAAGCTATTTTGGCATACATGTATAATGAGTCCTGTGACCTTGACCTCATGACCCCAAGATTGTAGTACTACATTGGCTCAATAAGATACATTCACGTACCAAGTGTGATTGAAATCTGACATTAATTTCTAGAGTTTTTACAACCCAGGACGAAATTCCAGTTAAAATTTTAATTGGTACCCATTGAATTCAATGGGTACCCATTAAATCCAATGGGTACCCATTGAAATTCTAATGGGTACCCATTGAAACTGAATTCAATTGGTACCCATTGGCATGGGTTTCAATGGGTACCCATTGATTTCAATTGGTAAGCGTTCCATTTTCCATATACTTCGATTACCAATTGATTTCAATTGGTACCAATTGATTTCAATTGGTACCAATTGATTTCAATTGGTAATTTTTAATTGGTAATTTTCAATTGGTAATTCTGATTACCAATTGAATTCAATTGGTAATATAAGTCAATGGGAATTTCACCCTGGGAATTACAAGCTATTTTGCATAGATCTTTGAATTATGTGGCTGATCAGTCCCCTAAGATACATTCATGTACCAAGTTTGATTGAAATCTAACATTCAGTTCTTGAGAATTTGCCATTACAAGCTATTTTAGCATGTATTTATAGAGTCCTATTTTATGACCTTGACCTTTGACCTCATGACCCCAAAATAGTATGGCTTCATTGGCTCCCTAAAGAACAATCAGGTATATACCCAAGTTTGATTGAAATCTGACATTCAGTTCTTAAGATTGTGCCATTACAAGCTATTTTTGCATGTATTTATTGAGTCCTGTGACCTTGACCTTTAATCTCATGACCCCCAAATTGTACGGCTTCATTTGCTCTCTAAGATAAACTCGCATACCAATTTTGATAGAAATTTGACATTCGGTTCTTGAGATTTTGCCATTACAAGCTATTTTTGCATACAGATATTGCGCCCTGTGACCTTGACCTTTGACCCCATGACCCCCAGATCATTGTCACCCCAATATGTACACTCATACCAAGTTTGAAATTGATCTGTCAACTGGTTCTTGAGATATCGTGAAAACGACAACCCAAAAACATGCCTCCGGCCACTTTGTTGGGAGAGGCATCAAAATGTTATCTTCTTTTGAATTGAATGTTATTTAGAAGAAAATAAATCTATTGCTTTTTCTTTTCTTCTTGCCTTTCTTGCCCTCTTGTCGAGAGTAGTCAACGTGAGAAATGTCTTCTTGTTCTGGTATATCTTGGTTGTCTTCTTCTTCAAAATCACTCGCTAACAATGTTTTCACGTCATCTGATTCCAGATGATTGCCAATAAACCCGATGTCCCTATACAGGCTGTCCGATGGAATGGGTGGCTTCTCGAAGTAGAGCGCCCTCACCATCTTCAGGTCACTTTCTGCATCGGTCATGTCTGGAACATCGTGCAACATGATTTTCTCCAACTCTTTGGACCAGTCCTTGAAGAACCTGACCACATCCTTGTCTGCCCAGGTCTCCATCTTGCCTTTTGCCAGCATGTGGCACTGCTTCACGTTAGATGTGTAATCTTTCTCGGTCAGCAAAAGATTTTCCATGCGATCGCAGAAGAACTGTTTAGACTTGGTGACATGACCGAGGAGTCTGTCCCTGGACTGGTTGATTTGCTCAAGGCGTATGTCGTACTCCTGCAAGATGTCTCTCTCAACCAGGTCCATGGCCTGCGACCCGACCTGTTTGATGTCAGCGATAGCGTCCTCGTAAACGACATGCTGAGCGGACCAGACGTCGGCCTTCTCAAGCAAGCCCTGGACCCGTTCTTTGATAATGTCGCACATCTCCGTGATCTTCTTCGGTCGCGTCCCGTGGTCAAAATGGTCAGAAATGACGCAGTGGCAGCACACGACAATCTCACAGTTCTCGCAGTAGTAGTCTTCCTCGTTCCCAGGATGAATATTGCAGGTCTGCTCTTCATCCTTACCACTATCGGCCATGACCCGAACAATGTTATTCACGATCAAGTTTTGCTTCAGAGCTCTGCTAGGCCCACCTCGAATTGAGACATTCTGTCGGCAGAATGGACACTCAATTTGCTGTAGACCAAACAGTCCTGATTTTGAATCTATCACAGCACTGATGCACTTTTGGCAAGCCCACACTCAAGCATTCTTGAGTCTTCCAAAATTCCATAACAAATGGGACATTTCAGATGCTCCTCCACCAAAGATTTATCAATTTTGTCCGCCATCATTTTATCAGAATTCCTCATACACTGCACTTGTTTAACCAGAAACTGGTTCAAATAATACTGTAGTTATTGAAATGTATCCAGAGAAATTATGCATCCACACTCTCTTTTGCACACATGTGTTGGATCGTTTTATAAACTAAGCATGCATAATGAGTACATTCTATAGAACGTATCTGGACTTTGACACCGGAATTCCCCAGTTCACAGGAAGGATTCAAAGGATTATGAACCCTTTGGCTACAAAAAAAAGGATACTGATTGGGCTAAGTAAGCAAAAACGTTTGTTTTCTTACTCCCTAACCATGCTTATCTGGTTCGACACTAGCTAGCACTTGCCCTGTTGTCCATCTAAGCGACTGAAACTATGATCTTATCATCAAAACCTGATAATAAATGACTAAGCATGCTCCAATGAAGATATAAATCTGAAATAATACGTTAAGAGTAAATTTTGATGCAAAAAATGTGTTTACCTAATATTAGCCTATTGTTTGTGGGGAATTCCCAGTTGGTGAGGTTTCGTATATACTTGGACTATGAAATAAATATCATAGCATGTACATGTACAGTTGAAGTAATTTCGCTTTTGTACTGTACCCATTCAATTTGTGCTAGTAGAGGTCAAAGGATTTTCAGTAAAAAAAATACTGATTTAAAGAGATAGTTGAGCTTTGCTATAGAGAGTACAGTTTTGGTTTAAACTGAATTTTAGTAACCAAAACCTGCACCATTACATTACTTTACAAACTAATAGTTATAACTCCACCATGCTCGGAAGATAAACAAATTACAAAGCGACTAAGTAAAAAGTCTGTTATCATTAAAAAAGGGTCGTTAAAACACAAGAGACCTCTTTCTTAAACCGCATTGATTTCAATCCTTTTTTTTTTAAAGGTGTGCATGTGATGTTTTGTTAAAATAATGATGAAATAGAGAGATCATTAACAACTATTTACAAACTTCTTTTGTAAATTTTTGAAAAGAGTAAGCATTTTTTAAAATTCAACGGCTGGTTCAGAATTATCGAACTGTTGTGGGGTCCCACAATAATTACAAATGATTTTATTTATGGATATCAGCCATTTCTGAACCGATTTTGATCAAATAAAGTTTATTCTGTCATTAAAATTGTATGTTCTTTCAAATTTGACACTCGGTTTTTCATTATCTCACAACAAAATTATTTCTTGAAGAGCCCTCTATACCAAAACTGAACTATCCCTTTTAAGTTAGTTACATGTATGTACTGAGTAAACTTTTCTGTATACATTTCAAACTAGGCCTATCATATAATATGTGGACATGATTGTTATCTGCGTAACACCAAATTCGTCAAGGTGAAATATTTTTGTTTATTTTTGCTATTCTAAGCACAAATCAAATCTACAATTAAAACTATAAATTAGAAATTCAGGGGGGGGGGGGGGGGGGGGGCTATAGAGCTCAATTGTAAAAATGACATTTTAAAATAAGAATAACTGCCAGTGAATCCCTTCTTCCCAAAGCCATTGGCCAATTTGGAGATTTCCTCTTTTAACAGTGTATATATTGTACCATTTATAAGATCAATAAATAATAAATTAATGAAATATATATATTTGTTTACATTACCAGGTGGATTTGCAGCAAGACCATCAAAGGACTGTGAGCTACTAGCCAGAGCGCCGAAGCCAGTCGCAGCAGCGGGTTCTGAAATGCAGAGATTACAAAAATAGATCACAATTGAGTTCAAAACAAATATTCAATCATATAAATTGATCTGCGTCCAACTCGGTCTGTTGCCAGATGTCGGTTGCAAAATGTCCCACTTACAGAAATAAGTCGTTCAAGTTCATTACAATGGTAACTATTCAATCACAACTTTAAGTCCCCATTTGATTTTGCATTTTATCTCCCCCCCCCCCCCCCAAAAAAAAAAAAAGGAACTTCAAAATGAAAAGGGGAACAATATTTAAGTCAATAATTGAAAATCAAAATCATATTTATAATTTAAACTAAATCATGTTTAAACAGTTCTTTAGCAAACCCTCTGAAGTTCAATTCTGATTAAAGTCACCTCTGAATTGTATAATAATATTTAGTTTTTAAAATCACCTGATGGTTTTGCTGCCGGACTGCCAAATGACAATGAACTACCAGCAGAGGATACACAGCTGGTGCTGCAGATTCTGAAAAATGTAAATCCAAACACAGGGGAAACCGACTAGAAATAATGAATATTGCATCATCATTGTCATCGTCGCCATCATCATCATCATCATCATCATTTTCCAAATCAAAGTCATTATCATCATATTATTACATCATCATCATTTTCCAAATCAAAGTCATCATCCTCATCATCATCATCATCATCATTTTCCAAATCAAAGTCATCATCATCATCATCATCATTATCATCATTACCACCACAACCATCAACACCACCACCATCAACATTATCATTATCATCGCCAAAATAGTATTGATTCATTTCATGGTTACCTTTTGGCCTCACAGCAGGTACAGACGCAATCTTATCCGGTGCGCCATCCTTTTTGTAGAGGGAGTCGATATCCAGATCCTCGACACAGCCCCTGCATCCACGGCAGGGCGGGGCGCTCTCGTAGAGGTAGAACCCAGGGGGGAGGAGCAGCTTATTGGCTTTAGCCACCAGCTCTGGGGGAGGCAGCGTCATGGCAACGAAGATAACATCATCATCTGGAAGGAGAGATGGAAAGGAGAGGGAGTTGAGATTAACTGTCCTGTGGGTGGGTGTTGCATAAAGAGTTGCGTTTAATACACAAGTCCAAAAGATCGAATGAAACAATTCAAGTATTCATATCTATTGAAAAGTTTGATGGCTTCTAACTTTAAATAATAAACCAAGGATACATTTCCACCTTGTTGGACTGATAAACTGATCCTTGAATCTTGAAAAGGAAAATATATATATGTTAAAAACCGAACATCAATTTAACGCCTTGAATCACCTTGTAGTCGTAGCAGTTTATATTTTGTGAATTATTACTAGAATTGTGAATCAATGAATGATGCCTTACTGTCCTTTTTTCTTCGCGTCAACTTATATTTAATCACAAAAGAAGCATAATTACCATTATTATTATTATTGTCGCTATTTTTGTGGATCTTTTACTTTCTTGATTTTTTTGCGATGCGATTTAAAGAGGTATACCATTATTTTTTTCTTGGTACGTAGACTAGTAATTTTTTAGTTGATTGTATCGTGTATCTTATATATTAGCTGAACGAGAACTAATTAAAGCTGCGTGTATGTGGAACTTGCTTTAAAAACGTGATTTGAGAAGAAAAGATCACATGTATTGAAAGGAAGAAAAACTTTAAAAATTGAAAAGTGGTTTACTTCAATGTGATCGAAATAAATGTGCTCATTTCTTTTCCGTGCCAAACCGTAACAAAAAATTGAAACAATATACCAATATATCTTAGTCTATCCTATAGTATGATACTGAGAATAAAAATATCGTCGAATGGCGCTTACATAGCCAATGATTTGTTTTGATGCGTACAATTTGTCGTCTCCATGGAGATAGTGTGTGGAGGGGAGCATGTGTCAAGTATGAGAGCTTCCAAATGATGAAGCGGTGTGTTTGTGTTGAAAATTGTAAGAGAAATTAAGTGTATAATACCTGTCACATTTAGTAGTAATGTATATTTCCTCTTGGGTATCACTAATAATGGAAATAATGATCAACTGATTTGACTGACCACTGGCGACTGCCACGTTTTCCAACGGTACTGCCTGAAACGTCATCCGAATGTGCACAAACAAAAGTGATTATGTAACCGGCGTTGTTGAATCTGCTGCTATGTCTGTGGTTACGTAACCCTCTTTTGTTAGTGCAAGGTCAGATGAGGTTTCATATGGTACATAATGGTACCATAACATTGAATATTTCCATTATTAGTGATACCCATGAGGAAATATGACTAGAAGTGAAAGGAATAATGAACTTAACAGTAAAGGCGAAGTCTCTGAGACGTCTCCGCGACGTATCCATGGGAGCAGGAACAAACTGTACCAAATGATAAATAACTCAGTCACGTGGTCTCTAAAGTGGGTCAAGCAACGTCAAGTAGTGTCGCGGAGACGTCTCCACAACGTCTCCTCTCAGTCACCTTGGTCTCCAGTAGGTCGCGGCGACGTCTCCCCATTCGCGGGCAAAATTAGTCTCCGCGACTGATGGAGACGTCTCCGAGACCTGCTGGAGACTGAAAAAGTCTCCAAAAAAATTGAACATGTTTGATTTTCCCGCGACTCCCCGGAGACCCGGCTAGTCTCCAGGAGACGTCGCGGCGACGTCGCGGAGACGTCTCCGCGGAGACTGAGTCGTCAACTGGTCGCCAACTAGTCTCCAGCCCGGTGAGATACCACCTTAAGCAAAAAATGCCAGCATTTCTTAGTCCTACCAAGCATCTAAATGCTGGCTTTTTAGGCCCCGTTGCAGAAAGATGCAATCAATTGTAAAGTTGCAATTAAATTGCAAGTGAGGTGATGTGACTATTAAAATGCACTGTTAAATCTGATTGGTTCAAATATGTTCTGACTTGCAATTAATTGAAACTCAACTATTGATTGCAACGGGGCCCTTGTCATATATTTCCTCTCGGGTATCACTGATAATTGATAATGATTTTGGGGACCACTCTTCTCTGCTCTTACTGCCCACCGGAGGCGGCTATGTTTTGAAACTATAGAATCAACAACCACTGATACAGCAGCAGAGGCAACAAAAGTGGTTACCTGCTTTTACAGGGTTCACACAGGGCCTGGAAAACCTGGAAAGTCCTGGAATTTGGTTGTGTTTATGTTTTCCAGGCCTTGAAAATTGTCAAATGATCTTGTGTCATGAAAGCACCGATTTTGGTATGAAAAGTAATGAAAGACATCAAAGAACCTAATTTACATACTGTGGTGGAAAGTCATTAAATTTGACTTGAAAATAAGCGTATGAACCTGTTTTTTTTCATATGATGCAACATCATTTGAACGGTGCCATTCTGAACTTTCCTAACATAGCAGCCTCCATGGACAGCCAATCAGAGACCCCATATTCAAATTTTTTTTCCCCAGGCAACAAACTTCAAGTAAACAGCAACCAGGGGTTTTTTTTTCTTTCAGCTCAATCCTTTATTATACAAATTTTCGAAACAAATACACATTTACGGAGTCTAAAAGAAAAAATAATAAAGGCAATATATAACAACAACAAAACAGAAAATAACATATCTTGATTGAAATCATTGTACATTTGATGTCACTATTGAAACAAAACAAAACAAAATATATAACCAAACTTTTGAATACTGGGTACTTAAAATGTGCAAGACAAGACAAAATGGGGTTGTAAACATCAAAAGGCATTAGATTAAAATTTCTTCCCACATAAAACAAACAAAAACATATGCTCCTTTTTTTTCTTAAAGATTATTTTGAATCTTTTATCAGTCCAATAGATTCCTATAATTTTGAGAAGAAAAAAACAGGGATGTCGGTGAACTGTACGTAGAGGGCCTGAAAACAGAGTCATGTTAATTGATTTGTAAGGAAAATGATTAGGGTGAGTCTGAACTTCTAGGTGACCAAGGCCCAGGGGCTCCATTACGGACCACCAACATTTACCATGGTAATTAGCATCATTGGCTCTAACTCATCGATGTCAATATGCTAGAATAACACACAAATCAACATAAACGTACGTAGCAGAGCACACATACAGCCCTTACTTATCCAACCATAAAGGATTACACAAGAATATCTAGAGATCAGTTGAACTAGGGCTGGTCCTGAGACATGATCGTGCTCTTGGCCACATGGCCTGACTTCAGACTTATGCCTGAAAACTGACATTCCTGTACAAGTACATTTGTACATGTATTGATAAATACATCGGGAGAAAAAAGACAAATGTACAGTTTCCCTTCAAAATAGATCACAGTGGAACATAAGGTACAATGTAATTCTGCTGGTCCCAGCCCCTTTTATATTCTTTTGAGGTTTTTTTGACCCTAATAACAAGGTGATTGCCATGGTCCCAAGGATCTCATTATAAGGAAGTTCCACTGTACAAACAAACAAATTATAAAACATGATTAACAAAAAGGAAAACATTTAATAAGCTGCATCGTTCTTGAAAAAAAAAACATAGTTGTTTTAAAAACAAACATTAATATGCCACATAATTTTGAATAACTACAAAAAATGTTTAGGTCATGATATCAAAATGAAGATTTAATTGCCTGTTTAGTAATACCTCAAACGTGCATGATTCAACAAAATTCAACAAAATTATTCAACAAATGTAGGAGACGCATGATATCAATATTTCATTTTTAATTCAATCGACATGTCCAGGTCTGAAGGGCTCAATTCTTTAAGAACAAAACGGAAAAGTTATTTGATTTATTAAGAAGTTAATTTGATATTGATATTTCATGAGGTTAACTCTTATCAAACGTTAAAAATTAGTTTTTTTTAATAGAATGCCTTCAATTCATAATTCTAGATGTTTATCTTTCCTCTTTTCCAATTAATGCTTCTACAAATACATGTATATGTGTATAAATGCAATAACATACTATTTGTGCCAATTTCATTTAAATATTGACATTCATTTACATATCTAGGAAACGTAAGTATGAAACACTTTTTATGATTCCTCTCTCTCCACTTTATCCACTTGTTTTTAGGAGATATATTTATGACTTCAATTTGCCGGCTCTTATTGGTAACATTCATTTTAATTTCCCTTTTTTGACCAGTTACCACTAGATTTTGCAATTTCCTTAATAGAGAGAATACAGGACCCACATGGTTCCTGCAGGCAAATAGGTTCATGAAGTAAAAACTTGATTGTGACGAGCCAAAGTTCATCAAGCATATACGTATTTCTTCTAATTCAATCTGAATATATTCATTATTTCTTCTCTAAAAAAAAAGACAAAAATGTGTTCTGGCAAAACATAATCTAGAAAATATATCATAAAACAAGGTTTTCTCTTGCTACGTTTTCTCCTCAATATTCATGTATTTCTTTATATTTCCTTCTTTAATCTGAATGCATTCATTATTTATTCTTTAAAGAATAATTCAAAATATTTCATGGCAAAACATATCTAGAAAACATATTTGAATGACATCAATTACAAAACCACCTTGCTCTTACAAAGTTTTCTCCTCAATATTCATGTATTTCGTTAATTTCCTTCTTCAATCTGAATGCATTCATTGTATATTCTAACAGAATAATAACAAATCAATCGTTGCGAAACATATCTAGAAAACATATTTGAATGACATCAATAACAAAACAAGTCTTCCTCTTACTACAGTAGGATTTCTTCTCAGTATTCATGTATTTTATCAATTTCCGGGTCGTCGTTTTCATCAACGTTTGAGGAAGTGGAAGCGGTTTCGGAAGTCGGGGTCGAAGCTCCCGACTTTTCGCTTCCATTAACTCCCGTGAATGATGAGATCGGATTACCAGCATCGTCGACGGCGCGTTGGTTTCCATCTTCCTCCTCCCCCTCCTCCTCCTCAAACTCGTAATCTTCATCGTCTTCCTCATCATCATCATCATCATCATCATCATCATCGTCGTCCTCCTCATCATCATCATCTCCTTCTTCATATTCCTCTTCATCCTCCTCTTCTTGCTCTGTCACTTCTGTTTTCTGTTCGTCTGTATTGGACAGATAGATAGAGACAGAAATACAAGGGTTGAGTTCAAAAGCTAAAAAGCAGTTGCTGGAAAAGTTCTTTAAAACATAAATATTGGTCCAACTACAGTCAAACATGTGTATAGTGACAAGATCTATAAAGAGAAACAAGAAAAGTGGATACTGTATTACAGGTGACCTCTATAGAGAGGTTCCATAACATTGTTTTTCTATGCAGGGGATCAATTTTGGTGGCCACTTTAGACAGGATGGCTGCTATAGACAGGTGGCCACTAAGACAGGTTTGACTATAATTGATTAGAATGGTACATGTAGCAGTAGTACAAGAAAATAATCACATCAAGGTGGCAAAATTATATATGAACCTGAAATAATTCCATGCAGAAATGTATTAGCCGAAAGTTCTATACAAAAAATGGTTGTGCCACTGAGATCACGACACAATTGCACAAAGTCTGTAAGCCTGCCCTTAGCCCTGTTCGTACTCCATACTTTCCATGTGCAACAACTTTCCATATATGCTTTCCTTATGCGAAGTAGTTTATGGGGCACATACAGTTAAGAGCACCACATCCTGCAAGTGTCTTGCTGAAAAACACAGCTGTTGGGTGGGGGTTGGGGGGTGGGGGGTGGAGGTGAAATCCTTACAAAAATAAAGAAATACATAAAATGTGTGCCCCTCCCCCACACAAAAAACAGACAAATAAAAAAAAAAATATGCGTGCCTTCCCCAATCAGTGGTATCACGCTTCATATTATCTCTGTAGTCATAAACCATACACAAATGTCTATTCATGTACATTATCTAAAGAGTAATTCCACTAATGCAACAGTAATGAGAGTCTATTACTATTTAAGACAAATGTAACTAATACACCATGATCAATTTTATAAAAAAGCAAACTTAACAAGAACTTTTTCTTTTACATTACAGAAAATACATCAGTAAGAATTTCTAGTGATATGCTTGCAAATTAAATATGCTATAGTACTGTTAACTAATTGTACTATCCATTATGCTTTATAAGAATGGATTATAGAAGTATTACACTATTATGGACATTACATTACAAACATTACAAAATTACAAATGAGATCACAAAGTTAGGACTTGACGTACATAGATGAAAATGGGTTAAACCTGTTGGGCTAGCAATAGTATGTCAAACTAAACTACAATGGACATGAAAATAAATTATACAAAACAAACCATATTCCATTATACATCTACATCCAGTAAACGGCCTTTTGGCTATTAATCTGACAGCTAGCCTTTCAAATGAACACATACAAATTCAGCTTGCCCTCTATGGCCTAGTCCCACTACAGCGAATCCCTTCCGTTTCCTATCCGTTTTAATATCCGTAAGGTACTAGCAGAACACTGGCAGGAAACGGAATGATGGGGACCAAGTGTGGAATGGACTAGTTGGGATACTAGTTTTGGCTCCGATTTCGCTTGAAACGAGCTGACATCGGAACACACTAACGTGTAAACGGATCACAACTTAACCCATTGCCTTTGGAAACCTGATGGACTCCGTATTGACTCTATGGGGATTGCAACATCTAGTAGGGAACAGGTTAACAACTGGATGAAGGAGATGCACACCGCAGTGGGACTACCCCATTAGTAATGACACAGATTTTCTTCCACATTTGTACGCACAACAGACTATAACATTGAGAGATATGAATACATCATATGAATAACTGACAACAACAGACTAGGTGTTTAATCCTTTGAGCGACAAATTGAGTTGAAAGAAAAAAGTGTTAGTGTTTAGCATTGAGAGTGGAAGAAATAAACTTGTATGAGAATATAGTAGTTCTTGTACAGCATTCTCTAGCTTAATACAGACTACTGTATAATGAATAGCACAACATTATTCATACAATAAGTATAATTAGTAACACCACCAATGAACTAACCATCTATCTACACATCAAAAAGTTTGTTTAAAACGAGAGTTTGCATTTTTTTTCCTCCCTGAATAATCCTTACATTAGATCTCCGTAATATTCATACAATACGTATAGTTAGTAACACCACCAAAGAACTAACCATCTATCTACACATCAAAAAGTTTGTTTAAAACGAGAGTTTGCATTTTTTTTCCCTCTCTGAATTATCCTCACATTAGTCACCTTTGCCGTCAGCAGACGTCGATGTCGATGGTGGGGCATCGCCCGAAAGACTTGTGGGCGTGGCCTGCACAAGACTAGTGGGTGTGGCCTCCACATCGCCGTCGGTTTTCTCCCCGTCGCCGGCCTCGTTCTGCCTGATCTTCTCCTGCGCCCCTTCGAACTTCTCCTTGAAGGTAGTGGCCGTTGGGGCGTCTTTGAATTTGATCGCGAGTTGCTCGGAGGTCGGTTCGCCGTCGGAGGCGTCCATCGCGTGCCAGACCCAGGCCCGGTCCGAGCTGGACATCGGGTTGAGCGTCATCGTCGTGGTGATGTAGTGGTTGGCGCAAACCTGAGTGGACAGAAGCAGTTTAATAGTTAATTACTTAATTTTTAACCGATCACGATTGTAGGCAATCTGTAACTGTGTGCTATGATGTAATAACCTGGAGACATTGTAAGGACAGAATGGCATACTAGAAGACATCAAAAATAATCTTTTTTTTAAAGCAAACGTACAGTCCGGATGAGTGGGCACCTTTTAATGTTGAAACAGATATATATGGCGCAATTTATAAGTGCTATAGATCAGCATTATCATCATCAAAATCATCGTCGTTGTCATCATCATCGTCATCAAAATCATCATCATTGTCGTTATCATCAAATACATTCATCTTCCCTCATCTGCAAATGGACATATAACGAGATTCCACTGTACATATATTTTAAAAACTTTATAACATGAGAATAAATCAGCCATAAAAGGGTACAAAACTCATCACAGTTAAAAAGATCATCTGTCCAGATCATCTGTTCCATACCTTGTGTATCTGTTCGCGTCGCATCACGATGCGAAACTTGTTCGTCTCGATCTTGATATTCTATGACAAAACTTAGTAAAATGAGCAAATTAGCCCTAAATGGGTAAATAACCCAATAAAAGTTTAACCCTAACCAGGCCGGGGGGGGGGGGGGGGGGGGGGGGGTGGAATCCACCCCCCCCTCGACTTTTCGCGCGATAATTCCGCAACGCGCGCAGGTATTGCCGCGCGACTTCATGAGTTTTTTCATTGAAGTCTTGCGCAACTTTTGAGACCAAATTTGCGACGACCGGGTATACGGTTCTAAAGTCACGTGACCTTTTGTAAGTGAGCGTCGGCCCGAAAATCGCCAAATTTTGTGATTTGTGTACAAATCCTATGGAAATTGATTTTTTCCTATAATAGACAAAACCTTCATTATTTTTCATTCTAATCACTGCAGTCATTTAATTTTGGGCTAAAAGTTGTTGAATAATGGTTAATAATTTATTCCATCAAAAAAAATAATAAAAAACAAAAGTAAAAAAACAAAGAAATACATAAGAAATTCAAAAAACAAAGAAATACATAAGGAATTTTTTGGCTGTCGCAATTTTTAATGTTGAAAACCTGATAATAAGGTCATAAAGAATATTCATGCACAAAATTAGCATATTCTGAGCCATATTTAGTGATTTATTGACAAAAAGGGGATTTTTGCACAAATTTGCATAATTAATTCGAAATTGATTTTTTTCAAAAAATAACAATGCAATCTTGTAGATTATGTCGCAATCTATCTGTGAGCCAAATTTTGTGGCGGCCGCGTGTTCGGCGACCAAGATATCAGGGGGGGGGGGGTGGAATCCACCCCCCCCCCCGGCTATAGCATAGCCAAAATAACCCGGCCTGGTTAGGGTTAATAGATTATTCATCCCAAACCTTGTGTATCTGTTCGCGTCGCATCACGATGCGGTACTTGTCTGCCTCTTCAGAGTGCATGATCTTGATGTCGCCGACCCCGCGCTCCTTCCACTGCCGCCCCGTGACGTCGAACCGGTAGAGCTTCCCACGGCCGACAAACGCAACGGTCTCCTCCTCCTCCCCGGTAACCAAGTCGACCTTGTCGGGGAGCTTCACGATTGGCTGGAAGTGAATGTCACACTCTTCCTCTGGGTTCACCTCCTCCCCTGGAAAATTACAGAATATAATTAATGAAAGGAACAGTATTATTAATAAAAAGTTAATGACAGGAACAGTTTTATAATCAATTCAAACAAAATAACATTTATTTTCACCTACAATCTATGGGCAGCAACTCATCATCATGTATGGGAGCTTTCGGAATGACTGGAAGTCAATGTTCCGTTATTCCATAGGGTTTACTTCCTCCCCTAGAAATAACACAAAATATGAATTATAGGTACAATTATTTACTCAATCGATATATTAAAAAAGCAAAATAACTACAGCATGTTATGACTGACAAATGCAACCATCATCTCCATCTGGATTATGTTCATACTAGAAAATATAGAAATCATTTCTACCAAAATATAATTTCAACTTCATTTACAACAATAACGATGACCGCAGAAACTTTTCTGGAGAAAAGTAGGTCTTACCCTCATGACTCGTAGATGCCGTGGACGTCGATGGTTTGGGCTTTGCTGCTTCCGCTCTTAGGATTTCTGCAAACGCAGATGAAATCTTGGGGTCGCATGACTTGACCTCTGGCATTGATGTCTGGCTCTCTGCAAATTACAATGAATCATGGAGAAAATGACCAAAATTATTTTGGGGGGGCTACTTTTAAATTCTGCCTGCATTAAAAATCGCCCTCAGTAATGTGTTTGCATTGATCTCTTTGGGATTTTTCGCTGGTTATTTTTTATGAATTTCGGAAGCTCTTTTGGGCATTTTGGAGGCTTAATAGACCCGAACCCAGTGTATTTTGTTCTCTGCAATGGATAAAAGTAGAGTCTTAAACTGAACAGCATGCATTTATTTACCTGTAGAACTGACGGCAGCTGTTATCTTGGCAACGGCTGCTGCCTTGTTGGTGGCTTTCTGCTCGCTCTCCAGATCATCTTTAGCATTCTCCACGGCCGCCTTGAACGCCCCCGCCGTATCCGCCGTCTTGAACCGGACGGCCAGCTGCTCCATTTGGGCGATTCCGTCGGACGCGTCCATCGCTGACCAGACCCACGATCGGTCGGACCCTGCGTTCGGTTTCAGCGTGAGGCCTGGGGTCACGTAGTGATTGGCACACACTTTGAACACCTGGGGAAAAAGTGGGAGGGGGGGGGGGGAAACATAACAAATGGATTATATAACAATAATAATAGTTTTGATTTATATAGCGCCTGATATGATATGATATGATCTCGCACTTTACCAAACCTACGATCGGTCAGATCCCACATGGCATGAGGCCTACTTTCAGGTCTTGAGATTTTGTCATTACAAGCCATTTTTGCATATATATAGAGTCATGTGACCTTGACCTTTGACCTCATGGCCCCCCAAACCTAATCCAATCATTACCACCTGATGTGTATGTAACTCATTCCAAGTTTGAAATTGATCCGTCAAACGGTTCTTGAGATATCGTGAGAAGGATGCTTTTTTGCACATATATTGAGTCCTGCGACCTTGACCTTTCACCTCATGAACCCCAAAATATAATCAGATCATTGTCACCCCAATATGTACACTCATACCAAGTTTGAAATTGATCCATCAACCGGTTCTAGAGATATCGCGAGAATAAGGCATTTTTGCACATATATTGAGTCCTGTGACCTTGACCTTTGACCTCATGAACCCCAAAATCTAATCAGATCATTGTCTCCCCAATATATACACTCATACCAAGTTTGAATTTGATCTGTCAACTGGTTCTGGAGATATCGCGAGAACGAGGCATTTAAAAACATATATTGAGTCATGTGACCTTGACCTTTGACCTCATGAACCCCAAAATCTAATCAGATCATTGTCACCCCAATATGTACACTCATACCAAGTTTGAAATTGATCCGTCAACCGGTTCTTGAGATATCGCGAGACGGACGGACAGATGGACGGACGGACGGACGGCAACCCGAAAACATAATGCCTCCGGCCACTTAGTTGGCGGTGGCATAAAAATAGCAGGAAACATAAAATATGGATAATAAAATAATAATCATATTTTTGATTTATATAGCGCCAAATATGAAACAATTTGAACTTACATTAATTATGATATAATGAATCAAAGAAGGATGAAATGAATTACCTGTTCTCGCCTCATGACAATCCTATAGGCATGGTCAACAGCGTTGTAGAGGATCTTGATATCCCCAACCCCCCTCTCCTTCCACTGTTTGGAATCCAAATCGTAGCGGAACAGCTTGGCTCTGTGGCTGAACTTGACTTCTTCCCCTTCCTCTCCTGAAAAGAAAAACAAAATATAACAGAAAATTACAATTTTAATACATTTCACAGACATTTAACATGACAAGTGCCATCTATTATCCTCACAGAATTTTTCTTCTTTCTCATCTACATATCTTTTTTTGCACTCATCACTCTTTCTACCGCTTTGATTCCGAATCATTATGGAATACCTTGGCTCGGTGGCTGAATTAAACCTCCTCCCCTTCCTCTCCTGAACAAGAAACCAGAACGTCAATGACGTAGCGCTCATCCGCCATCTCGCAACATCAAATATCGCAAATTTCATGCGGTACACTTTTCAACTGGTCAAAAAATAAAAATGTGATGCCCTGGAAGGGACATAAAAATTAATTTAAAAAAAATTAGAGTGAAAAAAATATAAATTTGACGCCCCAGAAGGGACATGGGAAGAAAAAATAAAAAAAAAATAAAAATAAATTTAAAAAAAATAAAAATTTAAAAAAAATAAAAAAAAAATAAATAAATTAAAAAAAAAAAAAATAAATAAATAAATAAATAAATAAATAAATAATAAAAATAAATAAATAAATAAATAAATAAATAAATAAATACAAAACTACCATAATTAATTAATGGAGAAAAATTTCAAAATTCTGTGTAGAAGTTTAGTGTACCAAAGTTAGCTCTACCAGATAAAGCAAACCAAATCAAAATCGGTCGAGAAATGAAGGAGAAGAAGCATTTTTTGTGATTTTTGGAATAAATTTGCATAAATTACCATAATTAATTAATGGAGAAAAATTTCAAAATTCTGTGTAGAAGTTTAGTGTACCAAAGTTAGCTCTACCAGATAAAGCAAACCAAATCAAAATCGGTCAAGAAATGAAGGAGAAGAAGCATTTTTTGTGATTTCGAATAAATTTGCATAAATTAGCATATATAATGAATTTCACGATTCTGTGTAGAAGTTTTAAATCCCCCTTCTAGCCCTATCTTATGAAACAATCAGAATCAAAATCGGTTGAAAAATAACGAAGAAGAAGCATTTTGAAAATTGTGGACGGACGGACGGACGGAAGGACGAACGGACGGACGGACGGACGGACGACGGACGCAACGCCATGGCATAAGCTCATCGGGCCCTTCGGGCCGGATGAGCTAAAAAACACAAGCAAGGTTAAATGACATCTTCAATACTAGGCCAGATCATACCAAAGACGTTATAAATGGTCCGTAATGCTTTCGTGCCAGTCACTCTGCATTCATGTAAAGAGAAGGAAAGTTGAAGGGAAGTACTGACCTGTCTTAACTTCGTAGTCATCTGCCAGTTGCACGATGGGCTCGAAGTAGATATCATCCCCCTGCTCGACCACCTCCTCTCCGCCGTCCGTCCCGGTCGATATCGTCCTCGTCCGACTGTGGGGGCTGCTCGAGAACGACGTCTTCGGGGAGCGTCCCCCTCCCGGCGACTTGGCGGGACTCTTCGCGGTGACCTCCTTGACATCCATACGGAACGAGAACGACGAGCCCTGTGACTTGGCGAGGTCGGCGAACGTAAGTGCCGGTTTCGTTGTTTCGCCCGACGTCGAGGCTGTCGGCGTCTCACCACCCAACGACTGAGGAAGTTTGAAAAGACAATGATATTATCAACGCTGGTTATCGTAGTGCCATTATAAAAGAGCTTCAATATCACAAAATTTGAGTTTGGCAAGGTCAGCAAGCGCGAGTGCCAGTTTTGTTGGGTTTATTCACTTGATGTGTAAAGTAGAAAAGGACCCGTAACATGAAAATTCACGATAAATTTTATGATCAAATGATTTATCATACAATTGATGAATTGATCGTATGATTCTTGCATTTTCCATAGAGTTTATAACAGGGCCTATCGGGTTCTTGTAGGCGATGAGTTAACACCAGTGGTTTTGACAAAGCCATCCAACATATACAGAGACACAGAGCAATCAAGCACATGAAAAGAGCAAAAAATGCCATGAAAGGAACAAAGGAATCTCTGCGTCAGTATTCCAGGATGCAACCCCTTCCATGTTGATTATTATCAGATTGTCACAAACTGTTGAGTAGTTTTTTGGGGAATAAAATCAGAATAAATAATTGATACTTGATTTACTATTCAGTATTGTGCTCAATGATACATAAAAGTCAAGAAATGTTTTTAAATTTAATTTGTTTTAAAAGTTTTTATCACAAAAAGTGAGAAACATGCAGAGGTTCCAGAAATGTAAGTATAAGTATCAGTACTAATATCAGACCTTAAATGCATCGGAGAATGAGTAGCCTCCTTGAGCAACAGCAGGTTTTACAGGTGGCTGGATCGCAGCAGTGCCAAAAGCAAATCCTGTAGCAGCAGGAGCAGCTGGGGTCTTCTCGGCTACCTTCGGAGGGGGGGCACCACTGTCGGGAAATGAAAACTGGGGCAACAAACTACCACTACTGAAGGTAAATTTATCAGTTACGAGGGTACCGCCAGGAGTAGTGGCACCGGATGTGGTTGTCGGTGCGATAGCGGTTTCTCCTTTGGGCTCGGCGTCGTCTTTCTTGGCAGCGCCGAAGGCGAAGGAGGTTGACTCCGTTTTTGGCGCAGATGGCGCGCCAAAGTTTGAAGGCGGCTTGAATGTGGCGCTCGGGGCACCACCATCTTTAGCGGTAGTGTCTGCAGTCCCTGTGTTGGACATTTGTGCCAGGTTGAAACCAGAGGGCACATTGAAGGGTGCACCATCATCACCACCAGATGCACCGCTGCCGGTGCCAGAACCAAATGATACTCCAGTTCCACTGCCGGCACCTGAACCGAAAGAGAATCCTGTTCCGGTGCTGCCAGAACTGGAACCGAAGCTGAAGCCGGTTGAAGGAGTACTCTCCTGCTGCCCGAGGCTGAATCCTGCTGGCAGTTTAAAAGCGGCACCAGCAGGGAGACCAGCGGTACCTCCACTTGCACCGGTGGTCGCAGATGTTGGTGCAGGTTCAGCACCTGGTTGGGCAGAACCACATGCTACGCAAGCCAGTGAATCCACAGAGTTATTTGAGTAGCACTCGTCGCAATCCCACGTTCCAGACTTGTTGGCGAATCTTGCTGCAATGGCACCACCAGCAGCACCTACACTCGCGGCTGAAGGGGCGAATTTCGGCGCAGCAGGAGGTGCAGAAACTGGCTTGGATGAACCTGGTTGTGCGGAGCCACAGGCAACGCAGGTTGGTGATTCTGCAGAGTTGTTTGAGTAGCAGCCGTCGCATTCCCACGTTCCAGACTTCTTGGCAAACCTTGATGCGATACTCGATGGAGCCTGTGGAGAGCAAGAAAAAACATTTTAAGAAATCTTAATTAACAAGAGATACATTTGTATAATGTTTTTGTAATTCTGTGTACTTTTACATATTTTATTTTTTGTGATGGATATCATGCTTTGTCTGTCATTGTCAAATAATTCCGCTTGTGTTTTTTATTCACCTCTTGCTTTTTATCACCTCCCATCAACAATCCAAGGAGCTGTGGGTTGGCTTTCGTTGCCGGGCTTTCTGGCTTCTGCACAAGATTAATCGAATGACAAGAAAACAAGATCAATACATTGAGGTTTAATAAAGTTGAACAGATTACACAACACAACAAAATTGAATCTTTATTATAATCACCTCCGCTGCCATCAAAATCATGATCCTAATCACCATCATCTTTGTTGTCATCTTCATTACCATCACCATATCGACATCATCAGCATAACTTTCCTTCTTTTTCTTGTCATCATCATCAACATCATCATCATTATCAACATCATCACCATCACCATTGTCATCATCATTATCATCATCATCATAGTCATCATCGTCACCATCATCATTAACATTGTCATCATCTTTATCATTGTCATAATCATTATCATCGTCATCATCAATGTTGTCATCGTCGTCATTGTCATCATCATTAACATTGTCATCATCACTCTCCTCTTCCTTATCACTATCATCATCATCACCCCTCTCCTCTTCCTTAACACTATCATCATCGTCATCATCATCATCATCGTCATCATCATCATCATCGTCATCATCATCATCATCATTACCCCTCTCCTCTTCCTTATCACTATCATCATCATCATCATCATCTATCTATCCTCACCTGCGCACTTCCCAAGAGCAAACTGGTCAGTTCAGGGTTGGCTTCCGAGACCGAGGGTGTCACGCTGTCTTTCTTGGGCTACACGACAATGGAACAAAATATGAATATAAATTCATGGTACAAAATATGAATATAAATTCATGGAACAAAATATGAATATAAATTCATGGAACAAAATATGAATATAAATTCATGGAACTACTGCATATAAGATCTTTGCACACTCTGCAGTAAGTCAATGGGAGTAACGATACAATTTTGTCTTAATTTTTTGTGGTTGCTATGGTACAGAGTATGCGATAATGCTGCATCTCAAAAAAAAAACATGACAATTTACCCATTGCTTGAGACAAGGTGATGTAGGTTGTATATTATATATAAACTTGTGGTATTAAATTTATTTTTTCAGGAAAAAAGGCACCTTAGCATTTTACTAAGCATTAATTATTATAAACAAAACAAACAGAGTACAGATCTACTATTCACAGCAAATCTACTGTTCAGCATCACATTGAATAGAATCAAATAAGATTAGAAATTAGTTCACAAAACAAAAGTTCAAAAATACACTTTTCTAATAGTTTATAAACATCAAGAAAAATAGTATGTGTGTGTGCAAATGAGATATAATGTATATATTCAATCAAGTCATTTTGGAAATAGGGGCATCCCGAAAAGCTATAATGCTTGAGTGGTTTGACCACCTGTCATAAATATACATGTACATATACAGTTTCCTTTATGTGGGAAGTTCAAAGTTATTTGCCTGGTTTAATTCTAGTCGAGATTTACGCATATATTACTCGTAGTTGAACAGAAATGTCAGTCGCCAGATTGGGCAAACAATCGAGTCCATTTGTGAAATTGTACTTGCCCAACATAAATTCTGGCAAGTGCTATTGACAGCCCTGCAAAAGGTCACCCTGGACAAAACCAGTCTCCAACTATCAACCATCCTTTGCTTCTGTACAAAATGATTTACAAATTAAGAAGGACTCTAGAGGACCTACCTCGACTTTCTGGCCGAGCATGTTCTGCGCCTTGTCAAACGCCTCCTTGAAGCGGCGCGCGTCCTCCGCGTGTTTGAACTTGACGCACAGCTGCTCGTCTTTGGCCTCCTCCTCGGAGAAGTCGACGGCGACCCACACCCAGGACGTCTCGGACGACTGCATGGGCTTCAGCTCCATCTCCTTAGTGATCCAGTGATTCGCGCAGAGCTAAGGGGAGGTCAAAGGTCAATATTTATACGAAAAACAATGTTTTAGCGATTATGAAAATGAGGAACAGTGGCAAAATTAAAACTCAGGACATCTCAGATGACTGCATGAGCTTCAGCTCCATCTCCTTGGTGATCCAGTGGTTTGCACGCAACTGAGGGGAGGTCAAAGGTCAAAGGTAAATGGTCAAATGTAATCAAGATTTATTTTTCATGTTACAGGTAAAAATATAAGCACTGAGGCAATATTTCCAAAAATTTAATCCTACAATCTCTCCCAAGACTGCATGGGTTTGACCTCCATCTTCTCGATGATCCATTAGTATGTACACAACTGAGTGGGAGGTCAAAGGTCAATATTTAATTTGTTTTTCCGATTAAGAAAATGAGGAGCAGTGGCAAAATTAAAACTCGGGACGTTTTGGATGACTGCATGGGTTTCAGCTCCATCACCTTGGGGATCCATTGGTTTGAACACAACTGAGGGAGGTCAAAGGTCAGAGGTCAATATTTATATGAAGAACAATTCATATTTCCCACTTTGAATATGAAAAACAGTTGCAAAACTAAAACTCAGGACGTCTCAGATGACTGCATGGGTTTCAGACCCATCTCCTTGGTGATCCAGTGATTTGCACACAACTGAGGGAGGTCAGAGGTCAGAATTAAAAGGTTTAAGGTCGAGTTGCAAAGTTCCAAAAAAACAACTCAATGTCTCAGACAACTGCATAGGTTTCACTTCCTTCCTTGGACTTAGGTTAATAAAGGATAAATTGTTGTCAGAGAGAAGATCAAAAACCCAGATAAACGCCACGTCACTCACCTTATAGACCAAGCATGGTGGCATAGCGGTTAGAGTGTCCGCTTCATGCACAGGAGGTCCCGGGTTCAAACCCAGACCGGGTCATACCAAAGACTTTTAAAATGGTACCTTCTGTCTTCTAGCCAGGCGCTAGGCAGTTATAGTATGGAGAAGGGAGATTTAATCACACAAGTTACCAGAGGACTGGCCCACTTCTGTACATTCTACATTTAATAGTAGATGTGTGGCCTAGGGCTAATGAATCTGAGATAGGCGCCGCCTTATGTGCCAAAATTGGCACGGTAAGGACTTTAAACTCACCTTATAGATCTGATCCCTCCTCATCAGGACGCGAGCGGTGCCCGTCCTGGGGTTGCGGTGAATCTTGATATCGCCGACCCCCCGTTCCTTCCACGCCTTGAGGTCGCTGGCGTAGCGGTAGAGCTTGGCGCGATGACGGAACAACTCCTCCTCGTCCTCCTCCCCGGTGCTGATAGTGCCGATGTCGGGCAGCGAGATGATGGGCTCGTAGTGGGGGTCGTATGCGTCGTCGTGGCCATGGTGGTCATCGCCGTCCTCGCCATCGTGGTGCGGCTTGCTGCCGGCACCAAATATAGGGGCACCGGCGTTGGCGAAATGGAACGGCTTGTCAGTTTCTGAAAGGAGGTTATCAATTTGAATCATTAACATCACCATACTTGTATTGATGAATACAAAAAGTACTATGTCTCGTAATTACGGATGACAAATAGTTAAAATAAGTATTTAGAGATCATGTACTCGTATAAATGTTACTTATTATAATTATCATTATCTCGTAACTTTGTTAAAATGTGCAAAGTGTGATGAATGTGTAAAATTAATGTATAAAATGTGTATTTTTGTGATATGATATGTCCCTTAAGTGATTTCACGCTAACAGCAAAGTGGTATGTGCTAACTCATTACACTGACTTTGAAAACAGTTATTATTTTCCAGTGGATAATTAAAAATTACTTCAATTGTGAATTTCTTTTTAACGACCAAAATAAGTTCCAAGCATCTATTGGTAATACGAAAACAACAAGGTATGGGAGAACCACTAGAGTTATAAGTAAGTTTTGTGGATTTGGACAATGTTACTAGATCTCATCAATTATAAATAAGGACAACTAACTTGACAAATGACAAGAATGCTATCGAGAACACTAAACAATTCTCACCCTTTTTGCCAAAGCCTTCTCCGAAGCTAGATGCTGTGTCTGCCGCTATCGTCGCAAACGAGATCCCCACGCTGGAGTCTCCGCCGGCAAATAAACTACCACCTGCGAGAAAATAATAAATAAAAGCATTGAATTCTAAAAATGAAATTTTCACACTGGAATAATTGCCAGTGAATCCCTTCTTCCTCAAGCCATTGGCCAATTTGGAGATTTCCTCTTGAATTTTTTACAGTGTATATACAGTGTATACACAGTGTATATACAGTGTATATACAGTGTATATACAGTGTATATACAGTGTATATACAGTGTATATGTACCTTTTATAAGATCAATAAATAATGAATGAATGAAATATATATATTGTACAGTGTATATATTGTACCATTTACAAGATCAATAAATGATAAATGAATGAAATATATATTTTGATAAAAAAAAAAAATGCAATACATTACCAGGTGGGTTTGCATCAAAGGACTGTGAGCTACTAGCCAGAGCGCCAAAGCCAGTCGCAGCAGCGGGTTCTGGATTGCAGAAATTACAAAAATAGATCACAATTGAGTTCAAAACAAATATGCAATCATATAAATTTATGCAAATCATAATTCATCCGGTTGAGATAAAATGATAAAGATCAGCGTCCAACTCGGTCTATTGCCAGATGTCGGTTGCAAAATGTTCCACTTACAGAAATAAGTCGTTCAAGTTCATTAGTTAAAAACAATGGTAACTATTCAATCACAACTTTAAGTCCCCATTTGATTTTGCATTTTACCCCCCCCCACCCCGAAAAAAAAAAAGGGAACTTCATGAAACAAAATAATAAGGGGAACAATATTTGAGTCAATAATTAAGTACGTTAAAATCATATTTATAATTTAAACTTACTCATGTTTAACAGTTCTTTAGTAAACCCTCTGAAGTTTCAATTCTGATTAAAGTCAATACCTCTGAATTGTATAATAATATTTAGTTTTTAAAATTACCAGATGGTTTTGCTGCCGGACTGCTAAATGACAATGAACTACCAGCAGAGGATCCAAACACAGCTGGTGCTGCAGGTTCTAAAATTTAAAAAAATAAATACAAACATAGGGGAAAATGACCAGAAATAATAAATCATCATCACCGTCACCACCGCCATCAACATCATCATCATTTCCCAAATCAAAGTCATCATCATCATCATCATCATTTTCCAAATCAAAGTCATCGTCATAATCATCATCAACATTATCATCGCCACAATTACCATGGTTACCTTTTGGCCTCACAGCAGGTACAGTCGCAATCTTATCCGGTGCGCCATCCTTTTTGTAGAGGGAGTCGATATCCAGATCCTCAACACAGCCCCAGCACCCCCGGCAGGGCGGGGCATTCTCGTAGAGGTAGAACCCAGGGGGGAGGAGCAGCTCATTGGCTTTAGCCACCAGCTCTGGGGGAGGCAACGTCATGGCAACGAAGATAACATCATCATCTGGAAGGAGAGACGGAAAGGAGAGGGAGTTGAGAGTAACTGTCCTGGGGGGTGTTGCATAAAGAGTTGCGTTTATACACAAGTCCAAAAGATCAAATGAAACGATTCAAGTATTCATATCCATTGAAAAGTTTGATGGCTTCTAACTTAAAATAATAAACCAAGGATAAATTTCCACCTTGTTGGACTAGTAAACTGAAACTTGAATCTCAACAAAGAAAAAGTTATACATTTACATATTTACCATCAATTTCGGGCTTGAATGTGACCGACCTCTGGGCAGCATCCGGGGTCTTGGCCAGGGGGCTCTGTCCTGGTTTCCTGGTGGCAACAGTAGAGGGGCTAGCCTGCCCCCCTTGTGGGGTGCCAGGGTGCACCTTTGGCGAGGCGTAGAACCCGGGGTACGCTGGCGACATGGCCCTCGGGTCCTGAGAGGCATCCTGAGAGGCACCACCAAAGACACCCTGAGTGGCGAAGGGGGTCTTGGCAGCAGCGGGTGCCGTCGGCTTGAAGACACCCGTGGACGAAATGGCTGATGAGGACGACGGGGAGGCAGTTGTCGTGGTTGTATTGAATGAGAAGCCGGCAAATGGCGATGTGGTCGTGGTTGCCGCGGTGGTGACAGCCGGTTTGCCGATTGAGGCGGCAGGTTTGATTGCGCTTCCGGCGGCGAATGAGAAGTTGCTGAAGGTTTGGCTCGGCTTTGGCGCAGACCCAACAGCAGCGGCAGGACTGGCAGAGAACCCAGCAGCAGCGGCAGGATTGGCAGAGAACCCAGAGGTCTGGATGTATCAAACATAACAATTATATTTATTAAACATCGAAACATTAATATTTTTTTAAACATCAAAACATTAACATTTTTTTAAACATCATAACAATAATACTCCATCACACATGATAACAATAATATTCTGTCAAATGTCATAACAAAAATATTCTATGAAACATCATGACAATGATAGTCTATTAACCCTAACCAGGCCGGGGGGGGGGGGGGGTGTGGATCCACCCCCCCCTTGACTTTTCACGCGATAATTCCGCAACGCGCGCAGGTATTGCCGCGCGACTTCATGAGTTTTTTCATAGAAGTCTTGCGCAACTTTTGAGACCAAATTTGCGGCGATCGGGTATACCGTTCTAAAGTCACGTGACCTTTTGTAAGTGAGCGTCGGCCCAAAAATCGCTAAATTTTGTGATTTGTGTACAAATCCTATGGAAATTGATTTTTTCCTAGAATAGACAAAACCTTCATTATTTTTCATTCTAATCACGGCAATCATTTAATTTTGGGCTAAAAATTGTTGGATAATGGTCAATAATTTATTCCATTGAAAAAAACAATAAAAACAAAAGTTGAAAAAACAAAGAAATACATAAGAAATTCCAAAAACAAAGAAATACATAAGGACAATTTTGGCTGTCGCAATTTTTAAAGTTTGAAACCTGTTAATTAAGTCATAAAGAATATTCATGCACAAAATTAGCATATTCTGAGCAATATTTAGTGATTTACAGACAAAAAGGGGATTTCTGCATAAATTTGCACAATTAATTAAAAATTAAAAATTGATTATTTAAAAAAAAAATAACAATGCAATCTTGTAGATTATGTTGCAAAGCTATCTGCGTGCCAAATTTTGTGGCGGCCGCGCGCTCGACGGCCGAGATCTCAGGGGGGGGGGGTGGAATCCAACCCCCCCCCGGCCAGAGCATAGCCAAAATAACCCAGCCTAAACATCATAACAATAATAATCTATTAAATATTACAATAATATTCTATTAAACATCATAACAATAATATTCTATTAAACATCATATCAATCAATCAATCAATCAATCACTGAATAAATAGTCAAAATACATTACCTGAGGTTTGGCAGTAGCTGTCCCTTGCCCCGCATCTGGCCTGAACAGGGGCTTCACAACAGACGGCTGAGAGGGGGCAAGAGGGGGTGTCACATTCTCTATGCCCCTGTCTGGCGCTCCTGCCAGAGTCTTTGCGGGGGCAGCGGAGACTGATGTTGGGGCAAACATTGCTGGAGGGGTGACAACGGGAGAATTGGTGGGTGTACCACTGGTGATGGAACCACCTGTTTGATAAGGACAGATACCATTTGGTTGTTTTTTTTTTCCATTTTTTTTTTCACTAACTACATTTAAACATGTCTAAAGCAGCCACCCTGCCTATAGTGGCCACCTCAAGTGATCCCCTGCAGAGAAAAAATATTGAATGCAACCTGGGTAGAGGCCACTTTTCTTGTACTTTGATGTACTTCTACCATGAACAATTACAATATTTGTTTATTTTTATTTAATGATAAAAATTTGTATTTTTGTGATCTGATATGCTAACTGAGTGATGTGTGAAAATTTCACCGTAAATGAAAGTCATAATGTATGACAGAGTAATGGGCGAAAATGCAAAGTGATATTTGTCAACTCCCTGCACTTACATTTGTACACAGCTGAAAGTCTAGATACTTGAGATTTTCAAATCTCAATCATAAATAATATATCTCTATAATGAAAGAGAAATTCAGGAAAAAACGAATCCTGCTCCATGTATCTGGTAACACCGGTAACACGATTACAAAAAGGTATGTGAGAACCACTAGATTGAGCATGTTTTTATGGCCAGACCTAGGGCAAGTCCCCCAAAGCGATGGAACAAAATGCCTGAAAGTAGACTGCACTAAAAGAAATGTACACACAATAGCAGAGGCTAGTTTACTTAGCAAGAGACTGGAGAAAAAAAGCAGGGAATCACAAAGCGGATGCCACCACTCAACCATTCGCTGGAGTGAACGACATGAGTCAAGTCAAGTCAATATTAAGATAGGAAGTCTGAATTATTTAGTGACTAAAACTATTATTACGGATATTATTAAGGATACGATGCAAGCCTGAATACAATGTGTGCACAATCTACACTCCCTGAGGAGCGTCCCTTTTAGGCTGTCTCTTTATATCAAGACCCACATTATGTCAAAAGGGCATTCTCTTCCAAGCCTGACAAACGGAACAGCCTGACAAACGGAACAGATGCTCTATATGCAACTGATGTTCGTTGTGTCATGCACATGCATACCATGTGGATGTCTCGTCAAGAGAATGCTGATAACGACTCATCTTATTGCAACAAATCCATCCGACTTGTGAACATTTGCAACCACCCACCTTTGAACATTGGCACTGCTTTATCGGCGGCAGCCTTGGGCGCCAGGATGGGCCTCTCCTCCTCCTGCACTGAGGGCTTTTGGGGCGTTGCCCCCTGAATGAGCGCAGCCCCCGCTGAGCCTGATACAACAAGCTGCTTAGGGGCATAGCCCGCTGATGGGGAGGGGGTCGGTGTCTGCTGCTGCTGCTGCTGCTGCTGCTGCTGCTGCTGTTGCTGCTGCTGTTGCTGCTAGGGCAGAAAAGAGACGAGTCAGTTTAAATAAATTTCCTCATCAAAAGTCAAAACACATAATTTTGTATTAATAATAACTATCAAAATACAATGTTTATGATGGTGGTTGGGATATTAACCCCGAGATACAGATAACATAGAAATAACACATATCAATATAACATATCATTCACGGTGCTAGATAACATTAACAATGTAAATCATTCATACCCTGGTTAACAAATTCCCTTTGAGATTCCAAAATCCCCACAGATTTTATACCTAGCCCATCACCCCGTAGGCAAGGGGATATTAATAATTAAAAATATTTCTAGTCTCTTTCCTTTATGTCTGAATTCAATTAATAAAAAGCTGCATCACTTCGTGTGATCCCCAAATTTTCTTTAGAAAACTAGATTTCTAGAAAACTAGGTTCAATTCCCGGCAAAGCCTATTTTTTCTTTGCTCATTTTTATTCATTTAAAATATTTCTAGTCAGTTTCCTTTAGGTTTGAAGGCACTTCAGGGGTTATTAACGGATCTAAAAACCAACCTTCAAACCCTGCATAGCGGCCAGCTGGTCAGCGGCTCCCTTCTCCTCTGGCGAAGCTCCGATGGACGAATACATCCCATAGAGACTGTCCAGCGGACTGCGGCCGGTGCTGCGGGGCGTCGACGAAACCACGCCACCGGGGTGGACGGCGCCTTCGCGGTCATAGGCAGCCACGCCGGGAGGATACGTAAAGCCTTGCTGCTGGTAGTAAGGCGCGTTCGGTACGGGGGATGGTACGCCGTAGGGTGAGGGGTACCAGGCCTGTGCACCTGGGGCTCCAGGGAGGGGCGAGGCGGGTACCATGTGGGGGTAGTAGTACGCCCCCGAATCCATAGGGTGGTAGGCGGGGTGGGGCTGGTAGAGCGCTCGGCTGGGGGGCTGCTGTACGCTGGGACTTGCGGCTGGAGGACAACAAGAAAATATTGAGACAAATAACATTCTGCCGGGTATAGCAGGAGGTATCCTTTTCCCACTTATTGTTAACGGCAAATCCATGTTATTAACCATAATGAGTGTATAGGTCATACTTCAAGCTCTTCATTTTCTTCTTCATTATCATCATCTTTTGCACAAACATTATCATGATCACTATCATCATCATCACCCTCATGTTCTTCATCCTCATCATCATCATCACCCAAGTGACTTTGCATAGGCTCACTCGGGTACACGGTAAATCTCCATTAGACAGAGTCTTCATTGTCAATAACTTATGTACCACCGTCATGATCACAACAACCACTGCAATACAACCACCACCACATTCATCATCATCATCGTCATCATCATCGTCGTCGTCATCATCATCATCTTCATCATCATCATGATGAGAATGACGATTTGGGTACTTACACTGTCTGGAAGCTGCCAATAGCTGTTGGTGTTGCTGAGACTGTGGGGTCGCCTGACCCGCAACCACTGGGGATGGGGTGGGCTGGGTGGGTCTGGGTGGGGTGGAGGGTACACTTGGCCCTGGGGCTGCTGCCGCCGTCGCCGCCGCCGCTGCCGCCGCCGCCGCTACCGCCGCTGCATCCGCCCCAGCCTTGACCTGCTCGATTTTCACCTCTTGGAGATCTTTCTGCAGTCAGAAATAGACACAATAGAAATAGACTGATCAGGGCCTTCTCTTAACCCTAAAACGGCTGGTTAGGGGGGTGGGGTGGGCAGGAGTTAGCGGGATCTGCCCCCCTCTCTCAATGTTTTGCATATTAATTCCACAACCCGCGCAGATGTACCCTAATAATGATCACAGGGCCTACCCTTAACCCTAAAACAGCTGGTTAGGGGGGTGGGGTGGGCAGGAGTTAGCCGGATCTGCCCCCCCCCCCCCCTTCAATGTTTTGCACACATTAATTCTACAACCTGCGCAGATGTCCCCTAATAATAACTACAGAGTTTTTTTTGCAACTGGCCAACTGCTTAGAGCAAGCCTATCACTGGTTTGTGAACACTTCAAGTTTAAGAACAGTTGTTCCTAGACACGTAACAAACCTGACAAAAGTCTGTCTGGTTAAAAGTAAACATTGGGTGCATTAATTGAAAACTAAAACAATTATCGTTCAGCAAATGTAAACTTGTTTAAATTTTTACAGCGGAAATAAATCATGTTTATACAGTGAATTCTCTTTGTTCTCTGTGTTCTAATTTGGACATCATCTTTTTTTTCAGGGGAGTGACAAATAATTGTATTTAATCACTCTGTGATTTCACATTCCAAATGTGCCTCTGTGATTTTACTCACGGTCAGTTGCAGTATCTGCTTCATCAAATCTGCGTTCGATTCCATCAGCTTGTCCTCCCGCGTCATCAGCCTCTGGTTTTGTTCCAGGAGATGAGAGTGAGACAATGTCAGGGCACGCACCTCGGCAGCGAGCCGCCTTGGACTTGGGTCAGGACTCAACTACGAGAATGGGGGAAAAACAAGAAGAAAATTGGTGATTATTAGTTGTAACACGCAAAAAGAGAGAAGTACAGAGAGATGCCCGTCGTCTCATTCCAATTTATCACTTGTACTGTTCGAGGAGATGTGAGTGCCACAGTGTCAGGATACGCACTTTAGCAGCCAGCCGCCTTGGACTTGGGTCAGGACTCGACTATGAAAAAAGAACAAATAAAGAAAAGGGACTCATTCATCTAGGTTACAGCAAGAACAAAACAAGGTATGAATAAAACAAACAATTTGTATTGGACAATTCATTGGATTGTAGGAAAGAATCGTTATTACTCCGCAACGGGGTACACAGCCCCTGGCTTTGATCACAAAGGAAGACTGGCGAAGTAAAAGGAAATGGAAATATTTATGTGTAATAGATTACCTGTTCAGCATGTTGCGAGTGATTCGAAGTTTGGCTCTCGCTACCGCCCATAGATTGGCGGAACGGGTCGTAATTACTCCGCGACGGGGTGCGCAGACCCTGGCTCTGATCGGCGAGGTAGGACTGGCGGGCCGACATGGCAGAGAGGTTGGAGATGTCTGATGAGCGGTTGGCGGTGTCCAGGGAGGAGACTTGCTCCAGGATGGAGGCCTGCTCCTGCTCTATCTCCTCCAGGAGCGTCTGGACCTCCTCATGGAGAGGCTGGAGGGAGGGGCAAGAAATTTGTGTACAATTCTTTCATTTTTAGTCCTTCAAAACAAGTGACGCAAACATTTGGGTACAGCTGGTGTATATAATTAAAGTTAACTTTACATTTTTTCAACAAAAAGGCCTATTTTTATGATGACAGATTTTGGAAAACCAGCTCATCTTAAACCTGTAGGTTAAATCGCAGTAGTTTCATTGAATGATCCATAGCAGCCTTTTTTCATTTGCTCCAATTAATGTTTGTATCAATTAGATAAAATTACAGTTTTGATTTAACTAATTTATCAAATTTGCTAATTTACAAAATGGATACTCTCATGCAATTTATCAATTTCTAAATGTATATTTATTCCTTTTACTTGCTAAAGTTTGAGTTTATGATATCCTGCTAGGGTTTACGACAAATGAATGAATTAATCTTCAATAGGTTAACATAACGCTTACATTTCTGGAGTCCATAGCGATGGTATCCATGGTGAGGCCGAGCATATGTTTATATTGCTAAATTTCTAAATGTCTAAATATATATTTAACTTGTTGAAGTTTGAGCTCATGATATCTCCTGCTTGGGTTTATGGCAAATTAATGTTATACTAAAATGAATTCATCTTCCATGGCTTACATTTCTGGAGTCCATAGCGATCGTATCCATTGGTGAGATAGAGCGTGTGCTTTGATTGGTCGAGCATATTTCTGAATTGCTAAATTTCTAACTGTCTAAATATTTCTTTAACTTGTTGAAGTCTGAGCTCATGATATCCCCCTGCTTGGATGTATGGCAAATAGATGGTATACCAAAAAGAAATCCATCTTCCATGGGTTAAACATTATGCTTACATTTCTGGAGTCCATAGCGATGGTATCCATGGTGAGGTAGAGGGTGTGCTTTGATTGGTCGAGCAGGTCCCCTTGCCTCTTCAGCATGTCTGACGTCACCCTGTCCAGGGATACGCCCTCTGTCTCCATCGAGGCAAGATTGTGCACCATCTAGAGATCAAGATATAGATAACAAGGAACATAGGATTGACATTTAGAGAATTGAGAGCTAAAGGGATCTAGTAACATTGTCAAAATCCTCAGAATCACAATTGGAATTCTAGCGGTTCACTCATACCTTGTTGTATTTGTATTAACAATAGAAGCATGGGACAGGTTTCGTTTTTTTTTAGAATGTCCCTTTCGTTACGATTGAAGTGTTGAGATGTTAAACTATCCACTGGATAGTCGTAACCGTGAACAAAGTCAGTGCAATGAGTTAGTGAATATCACTTTTTTGCTCATTACTTGGCCATATATTGTCCATTTAACTTGAAATTTTCACACAATACCCAGTGGACATATCAGGCAACAACAATATACATTGTATCAACCATTCATCGCATTTTGCACATGACAACAAAGTTACTAGATCCCTTTAAAGATAATGGTGAGTATTGGTCAAATTTAACTTTAGTAACCAAAACCTGCACGATTACGGTACAAACTAATAGTTATAACTTCACCATGCTCGAAAAGTATACACAATTACAAACGACAAAGTAAAACCCCTGTTATCATTCAAAAAGAGCCGTTACAACTCGAAGTGTCAAATTAACTCTAGAGAACGCCAGCGCGAAGCACTAGCGTTGTAGGTCCTAATACTGGACTGTAAAGCAGTGCGCGATAATACAATAGTACGTGTAGTATGTATCGCAACTCGCAAGCCCCATTCGTTCGCCTTTCGTTCACAGTCGCGCTAACACACGGAGAGACTGGTCCATGAGGCGCATATATCACTGATTTTTTGCGGAATGGATATGAAAAATCATAATCTTAATCCACCCGATAGTTGGATCACATATTGGAGAGTGAATTGCTGGTAAGTACCGTATCATATGTATAATTTTAAGCACAATTAGCGTGCACAAAAATATTTGCTTTCAGTTCTTTATTAGAAGGACCTAGAACGCTAGTGCCTCGCACTAGCGTTCTCTAAAAAGTGATACCCGGGCGTCAACCACTTTTATATGATATTTTGAAAGCAAATTTCACAACAATTAGAGCATTTGAATGGGAATTATTATTGTTTCCCATGTTTTTTTCGATGATCTTTCATATGGAATTGAAATCAGCTAAATCCGTTCCAATTTATGTTGGGGGGGCACTTTGGAAATTACCAAAACTCACCATTGCCTTTAACTGAAGCAAAATATAAACACTGGCATAGATCTAAATCTAAAAAATTTGAATTTCACTCCTGCATTTATATTGCACTCGGCCTATGACCTCGATGTAATAAAATTGCACTTGAGAATTGTATTGGTGTATATTTTGGTATATTCAACTCTAAATCATGCACTATTTGTATAATAAGATCAATTAATACGGCACATAGATTGATTGTACAAACTATCAATTAATCATATAGATGATCAAATGATTGATCATACATTTAATCGTAACTCGATATGTTAAAGGGCAAAGTTTTTTTTCCTTGTCAATTTGTAATCATGAACAGTAATTAACCTTTATCAACCTTACATAAAAAACTTCATACTGCAAGAAACATTTTCCATATACAAACAGAATTGGTCTACTTCGCGTACCATTGCTTTGGCGAACAAGGCATCAGGGGTTTTGGCCTTGGCTAGGTGTGAGAGCGCCACCTGGTGTTGACCCTTCTCAAACAGAGACTGGGCGATGACCACCGCGCCTTCGTCTTGGAGCTTGGCAATCTCCGCATCCTGTCAAAACAAATGTTATAAATTCAAACATAAGAAAACTGACCAGAAATATTTTGTCAATAAATGAAAACGAGCAAGAAAAATGGGCTTCCGCAGGAATCTTACCAGAGACCTCTGGATCGCTAGAATGGTGCTGTGGCGCAAATTTTTCTCCCAATTAGGATCAATTACTAGGCTGCTGGACAGGGCTACGCACTAACATTTGTTTTCTTTTTTCCTCCAAATCTCTTACACACATGAACTCCAGTTGACATCCTATCCAAGAGATGTCTTACAAAAAGTACAGTGTCCCCAGTAAAAGCAGCAGGCTCACACAAGTATCTAGTGAGACTGCACAAATGCTTCTAGTGGAGGCATATTGCTCTCACACGCTAATGACTCAAGCACTTCCAATGGAACACAACGTTGTAGCGTTGCTGAGTGGCTGCAACACGTGTTTCCCTGTGGCGCTTGCAAACCTCTCCGCACCGACTGCACACAAGGTCTGGGTGACAGACCACATGCGGAGTGGGAGGAGAGGAGAGGAAGGTCAGAGGTCACACAGTGCATTCACCACTCTGGAAGCGGATCTAAGGGAGCGTGTTATTAATCAAAGCTTTCGTTAATCTGAATAAAACTACATAATCTCATAGATAGGTCTGAGACTACTCTAAAAAATGATGAATCTTTTGTCCAACTACTCTTTTCTAAAAATATTTGTTGTAAGGAAAAACAGCAACAAATATGACTATGTAAAATCTACGCTGCGATCTATTAATGCCAAATCATTGGTACAAATTTTAGCTTATATTGTCGTATGGTTGATTCAATCGCTATTACCAGATAGTGGAAAAGCAAGAATGTGTTTTTAAGTAAATTTGATATGTGTTAAATCAAGCCTCCACACAAACTTTTTTTCTCTACTGGGACATTTGGGCAAGTAAAATCATAAATATTCAAAATTTACTTGCCCAAACAGATGAGATTTACATAAAATGAATCACATTCTCATCTTGCGGTTGAGAAATTTAAGTTCTAGCAAACTAGATCATTTATGAAATTTGACTTGCCCGACATCAATTTTTACTTGCCCTGGGCAAGCGGGCAAGTGCTAGTGACGAGTCCTGATTAAATAGTTCAATAGCAAATAAGTTTACCTCGATTGGTTTGTGAACGTGGGAGAACATGGGCTTCTTTGGATGCAGAACGGCACGGTTGCTAGACAAAGAGAAGAAAAAAGAGAAAATTAAAAAACAATGAGACATATGAAACATCATCCACGTGAGTGTACATTTAGTCAGGATTTACAAATGAGAATGATTCCTCTCCAAATGCAATTTGATAACTGGGCGTGTTTCACAAAGTTCCCAAGTAGAACTTCACACAAAGTTTGCGTGGGAGTACCCTCAAAATGATTGTTCAGTATCTCACCTGGCCATCATCTTGAGGTGTTCAGGTGCAGCCTGCCATTAGATGATGCTCATCTCTTGGTATGCCTACCTTCGCTGAAAATATGGTAACCACTAACCACCCGTTTTTGTGTGACAAGTTACCGTTTTGGGAAAAAAACCCAAATACTACAACACTGGCAGACACTGTGATGCTTTGGTTGAAATAACACTAAAAATGTTATGGTAGAGTATCTCACCTGGCCATCATCTTGAGGTGTTCAAGTGCAGCCTGCCAGTAGAGGGTGCTCATCTCTTGGTACGCCTCCCGTCGTTCACGCCGATCGTTGGGGTCAGAGGTCACACGTCTCAGCTCTCCAGCCTGGTTCACAAATAATTCAATAAATAAAATCAATCGATGGACAATCAAGTGATAAAGTGATTGAGTAAGAAATAGACAAATCAAGTATGCAGTCTTATGAATGGTGATTAGTTAACCCTACAAGTGACACGGTCAAATCCAAGTCACAATAATCACAGAATCAGATCTTTTGATGTTTCAATCAATCAATCAATCAATCAATTAATCAAACAATCAACCAACCTGGCACTAATCAATTATCAAGATCTAGAAAGGAGTCTTAGTTGTACATACATACATACCATGCCACTGCAATGCAATAGGCACACTCACTTACTCTATTACCATTGCACCCTTGCATCCACTTGGCAGTGCACTGGAAGCTAGCAGGCATGCACAAAGCAACTGACCACAAAAGTGCACACAAGCACATGGCACTTTACATTTTTAACTTACTCAGGCGCTGAAGGTCCTTCCTAGTTCACAACATCTTCAGCCCTTTCAATCAATCAATACGATCAAGAAAAATGTATTTTCAGTTTTTATAACTTAGTAGCTTCATATTTTTGCAATGTAGGCTACCCCAATTTCATTATTAAACTTACTCTAGCATTGAAGGTTCTTCCTAGCTCAATAAGGAGTTGTGTCTCGATACCGTGATTCTTCTGGCATCGCAGCACCTCCAGTCCTTTCTTGGCGTTCAGCCGCAGCTTGCCGAGGTCCGATGGCCTGAAATATAAAGAAACAATGCAATTGGTTTCAAATTAAAAGGGAATTCCAGGCCAGATTTGAGGACTGTCTTACAAAACAAGAAGAATTAGAGGTATAAACCTATGAACATTATTCAGAACCGGACAACACCCCCAGTCCTTTCTTGACATTCAGCCGTAGCTTGCTAAAATCAGATGGTCTGAGAAAAGTAATAAGATAACTGGTTTCAAATTAAAGGGGAATACCAGGCCCAACGTTAAATAGAAGGTCTTTTGTGCATCATTTAAATCCTGTATAGAGCAGTATCCCTGTAAACTTTCACAATATGGATGTATGTAATATCTTCATGGTTCATGGAATGTTTTACCGAGTTTGGCAATGCCTAAAAAGAGAAACAATACCTTTAGAGAAAAGGAAAACAAAAACCTAAGGCTAAATTGGCCTTTCATTCGACTCACAGTTGACTTAGTTTCATAATTAACTCAGGAAAATCACGCTCTTTGAAGTCAGTATTACTTTATTGCATCAGTCATGACATCGAGTAGCCTTTTAACAACTTACTTAGCCTTGCCGCTGTAGAGCTGGAAGACAGACATGTACCAATCCAGCTGCTCTTCCGAATAGCTGTTGACTAAGAGGGCTACGGGGATGTTCAGATTGGCCAGGCCCTCTCGATGTAGGTTGCGCAGCTGAGTTCTGGCGATGAACACACTGGCATAGAGGAAAGCCTGTGAGAATAATGAGGTAGAAATTATCAAAAATTGTTTATTCGCAAAGTATAGTTATCATGTAGATGTGTATCATTGATAAGGTTTATTAATCCATAAATCAAATAATCAACGAGTTGATTAGTAGAGTGCTTGGATGTTCAGGTTGGCCAGGCCCTCACGGTGTAGGTTGCACAGCTGAGTTCTGGCGATGAACACACTGGCGTAGAGGAAAGCCTTAGGGAAAGAAATAATATACATTCATTAACAAATAATCAGTCAATCAATCAATCAATCAATCAATCAATCAATCAATCAATCAATCAATCAATCAATCAATCAATCAATCAATCAATCGCTTATCTAGTAGCGTAATTGTAGCAACAAATCAATTACATTCTTCCACTGAAGCAAGAATGCTGATATGTCATTAATCAATGGTTTGTCCAGCCTCTATCCCAAGGGCTAGGAAGTCTAAGTTATCTCACGTAAATCAATCAACAAATCGATCAAACAATCAACCATTTAATCAAACAATTAACCACTACTAATGTATTGGTTAACTGTTGAAAATAACCTCCAGATCAGGGAGGCAGAAGCTATCAAACGAGATGAAGTTCAAGCTCTCTGGGCCAGACTTTCCAAGGTCACTCAACTATTAATAATACCTAGTAATTGGGCTAGTATGCTCCCCTGGGAGTTGAGATGGTGCACATGATAATTGTGCAGGTTTGAACTGTACCTGATGACCAAGGGTAATAATGCGCCTCGGGCACCTAGATACATGGCGCTCTATAAATGCTATATATTATTATTATTACCTCTAAATCCAGGATGCAGAGGTTGTCCACCGATGTGTTGTCAAGTCGCTTCGTGGTCAGAGCGAGTCGTTCAAAGGTGACTTCCATGAGGGACCCAAGATCGGGCAGAATCCCATCCTTGCGGACGTCCCACTGTAAACCAAGCCAGACCAGACGCTGAAGCTGTGTTGTACCGCCCTCTATTGATGCTGTGAGAAGAAAAAGATGGGTGGTAATAGATAGTTAATACAAATTCATTTTTTACATTATAATGCACACACATCTTCCAAAAGACATTTGTGAGATGTGGTACTAATGTCAATGTTTCCCAGGGCCCATATTCATGAAAGCCAGCAAGCTTAGTTCCTTGCTACATCTATTTTGGATGGCATGGCTACTAAATAATATATTTTAGTTGCTAACTGGGGATATCTTAGTGTGTACCTAAAGCTTACCCAGCTAACCCTAGTTGGGGATTAGGAAAACTGTTTGTTGCTCAATAAATTGCACATTTAAAATTCAATTAGCAATGAACTAAGATAGCAGGGTTTCATGAATATGGGGTTTAAGGTTAAGTTCAAATGGGTACAATTATCTTGCCCACCATCGCCTTCTGCGCATACATGTATGTATGAGCATATGCGAGCCATGTGAAACTATGTAGGAACATCAAGAACAAGAACCTTTTGCAAGCTAATTTCCCATCCTTCTAGCAAGTCTCATAATTAACAACAAAGATCTCAAAGAAAAGGCTATTCAAACAACCATGAAATATATATAACATATAAAATGTGGCCCAGAAAAAAACAGAATGCCATACATCCCATAACATGGAAACAGAACGACTAGTTCCACTAGATAGGGAATCCTTTTACCAACAAAAATAACACCAAGATCAGCAACCAGTCGTTTTGTCCCTGTGTAATGGGAAATATACTGTCCCGTTTTTTTCTGTGTGTGTGTGTGTGTGTGTGTGTCACCCCCTATAGTAAAACACAAACTCTTACCTTTGTCATAGACAAAGACTGCCTCAACCATATCTGGCAGCTGAACAGGGGAGGAGAGGATAAAGGCATCGTCCGGTCAGGGTTTTGTCCCCCTGTTATGGCAAATATGCCATTCCGTGTTGTTGGTTTTTTTGGGGGGAGGGGCCACCCCCTATAGTAAAACACAAACTCTTACCTTTGTCATAGACAAAGACGGCCTCAACCATGTCTGGCAGTTGAACAGGCGAGGAGAGGATAAAGGCGTCGTCCATCATGAGGAATGACTGGCGTGGGTCGGGGTTCTGGATCCCGTGGAGCTGCTCGAACAGACGCTGACGGCCCTACGAAATAGGAAATAGTTTGCATTTATTAATTGGCATCTTTGCAAAGACAAGCCTGTCAAAGGACACAATGTTTAGAACTATTACTATGTTTTTTACAGTAGAGTTTGATGTCATCTTTTGGTGCTCTTTGTCTACACATTTACAGATGTTTAAATGCAACATTAAAATGAGACTGACAATTTGCGACAAGGTGCAACTAATATTACATGAGACTATAGCTGCAACTAGTCTTATGCACTAGTCCAAAATTTTGACACGTTCAAAACAGTGAAACTGCAGTCTCAGCCCCTTAAACAATTTTAGTGCTTGGAACCTAGTAACGCTTCCTGTACAAGCTGCCACATGGATTATCCCATTAGTGCCTAAGGCCCACATATTTGTGGTTTGGTAGTCCTACACTTCAACAAGAAGACGACTAGTTATGTGAAGTGTACAGGAAGAGCATAAATTCCTCTATTTTTAGAGCCCTATTTTGTTACTCTACCTGCTTTAGTTATTTTGTAATGATTTTTATTATTGCGTAAATCACTATAATTTAGAAAAATCCTTAAATTGGCAACACATTGTGATATTTTAAAAACAGATATTGGCGTTCAAATTGGTAACTTTGCAGAAAAGTCACTTCATATTTGTCTTATATGGTCATTACTTAATATTTTACACCTATTTTTATGTCATTGATCGGTCAACAAAATTTAGGAGTTGCCAATTTGTAGAGGAAAACAATGATCAATTTAGCCTTAAAATAGCTCTCGTCCTTGATGGGTTAAACAATTTTAGTGCTTGGAACGTAGTATAGCTTCCTGTACAAGCTGCCACATGGATTATTGCATCAATTACGTATCAATTAACCTGTTCCATTCAAGATTCTGAAATTTCTGTAGTTTTAGCCAACCAGGCAAGGGGTCAAGTATTACCCAGAGCTCCCAGACAATCTAACCCTAGGAATCAGAAGTTGTATCATATTTTAAACGTTCAGCAAAAGTCTCCCAGTGGGAGAGCAGCCCTTTAATATAATTTTTTTAATTTATCACCGGTATGACAAAGAAACCTGATACTAAGGTCCGGAGACCAATAACAATCATGGTACAAATCATCCATTAATTCACGTTAGAAATCAATGTATACCAATCATAAACATTCAAACAAATCTGATGCACACAAAACCAGTCATTTACAAAAATCATGACCAAGTTTCCAAGTAACAAAGCATATGAGACAAAGTAAGTGCCGAGATCCTAGCAGACAAATGACAGATACGTTGCATATCAAAATATAGCTTGACATACCTGTCTGCTGCAGCACTTCTCCCGGCATGCCTCCAGCCAGTCCTCGTTGTGCTGGTCAGCCAAACTCTTCAGCATGTGACCTGGGGAGGAAGATAGAACACATATTTTTTAAATTGTCATTCCTGGAGACGTAGAGGGTAGTCTGAACCTAAATTACCAGACTTTTCATGTTTTTAACAATGTTAGTTTCAGGCAAGCAAAATGTGATAAGCCTATATTTATTATTACTAGCCACTAGCCAAATGGCTTACAATGTTGCTTTCAGGCAAACAAAATGTGATAAGCCTATATTTATTATTACAAGCCGATTTATCAGCTCCACTCGCACGCAGCTCTACTTGTTTTGCAAATTGCAAAGTGTAAATTTTCCCAACTATCTCATTTGTTTCCAGCTTATTTATAGGCCTCTCATATTGCAGACAAAAATACACATGAATTTGCTGATGCACTCGTTTCCAAAGGAGTTGATTTCTAACGCTGGGTAATAATACTCACCGACTTCACTCATCCTGGCGGCGCCGAGGCGTCTCAGTCTCGTGGTCAGGCCGTCCATCTTGTCCTTCTTGAGGGCCAGCTGCGACACGGCGTGGTAGGGCGCCACCTTGAGGCTGGCTAGGTAACAGGCCGCAGCCATCTCGACCACATCAGATAGGGACACAGAACCCTGCAAGAAATAAGATGTAAAAGAAATTGTAAAACAAATGAATGACCCTAAAGCCGCCAAATTTAACCCACCACTGCGATCAAGCTCAAAGTCAAAGTCAAAGTTAAGTCAAAGTCAGGTGCATCTCTGTTTCTGCAGTAGTGAATGCTACAGAAGGGTTCTAGTCCTTCCTTGTTCCATTTGATACATGCTTAGCACATGGTACGAGACAGTAATAATCAAATTTATCACTTTTGGTATGACCTTGCTGAAACACACATGGGCAGACATTTTTTTTTTAAGTCAAAGTTTCAATCAAATACGCTTACCACGACAGCCATCTTGAGATAGAGGGTTGCCAGATTGAAGAAGAGTTGACCTTTGACCTCCTGTACCACGGCATCCCCCTGAGGGCGCTGTAGGGCATTGCCGACCGTCGGCAGGAAGTCACTCATCTGTAGCAGCACCTTGTCAAGGCTGGAAAGAAAAGAAAAGAAAAGATGATTTAGAAGAACTATCACTGAAAACTTTGGCAACATTGGCCAAACTTTTAGGAAAGATGTGATCATTTGAACTTGATAACTGAATCAAACATTTGGAGAAACTGACCAGAATTTATAATATAAATAAAAAAGAGCAAAGAAAATACTTAGTAGTACGGGATCAATCAGGAGTCCCTTTCATACTTCCCGTCGATTGTGACGTCGTTTGTGAGCCTGTCACCATAAATTCTGTAGACGATTTTTTTACTAAAAATGTTAATTTCTTAATTATTGGGGACTTCTATGCACTAGAAAGTTTCTTACTATGTTTATTGTAAATTTCTTAAAAATTTAATTTTTACGGACACAATTGGGAATATGTAATTCTATGTAGGAAAACCAATGAGAGACTGCACGTCACAGCATTGTTTGAAGCAGATATATGGCGCAATACAAGTGCTGTGGAATATCATCATATCAAGCAAATAAAAGTTAAATTACAACTACAAGTAGGAAAGACTTACGCCTGTATCTGGAGCATGTTGTGGCTGGGAGGAGCAGAGCTCTTGGCCAGCCCCAGTCCCACCAGGGTGTTGACTGCCAACAGGAGACGGGAGTACACCTGCACCAGGACGCTATCTGCCTGACCTGCTTGCTGGCTGATCATTGTCTGAAACACAAGGTCAGAGGTCAGAGGTCAAAGGATAGTTGAGGTGAAAGGCTTGTTCAAACAATTATTATATCATATTTGTATATCACTAGTAATTATCACCAGCCAACAGGAGACGAGAGTACACTTGCACCAGGATGCTATCTGCCTGACCTGCTTGCTGGCTGATCATTGTCTGAAACACAAGGTCAGAGGTCAGAGGTCAAAGGATAGTTGAGGTGAAAGGCTTGTTCAAACAATTATTATATCATATTTGTATATCACTAGTAATTATCACCAGCCAACAGGAGACGAGAGTACACTTGCACCAGGATGCTATCTGCCTGACCTGCTTGCTGGCTGATCATTGTCTGAAAAACAAGCTTAGAGGTCAGAGGTCAAAGGATAGTTTAGGTGAAAGGCTTGTTCAAACAATTTTCATATCACTAGTAATTATCACCAGAACATTGACTGCCAACAGGAGGTGGGAGTACACCTGCACCAGGACGATATCTGCCTGACCTGCTTGCTGGCTGATCATTGTCTGAAACACAAGGTCAAAGGTCAAATGAGATCAAATGTTAATCAATCAGGTCAGCCATTATCACCAGACTGTCGACTGCCAACAGGAAGCAAGAGTACACCTGCACCAGGACGCTATCTGCCTGACCTGCTTGCTGGCTGATCATTGTTTGAAAAACAAGCTTAGAGGTCAGAGGTCAAAGGATAGTTTAGGTAAAAGCCTTGTTCAAACAATTTTCATATCACTAGTAATTATCACCAGAACATTGACTGCCAACAGGAAGCGGGAGTACACCTGCACCAGGACGATATCTGCCTGACCTGCTTGCTGGCTGATCATTGTCTGAAACACAAGGTCAGAGGTCAAAGGATAAATGAGGTGAAAGGCTTGTTCAAACAATTTCTATATCACATTTGTATATCACTAGTAATTATCCCCAGAACATCAACTGTCAAGAAAATCTACACTTTAATAAATGGATTGTAATTCTTTTCAATAAACTGTCCCTACAACAACGCAAAAAAAACACAATTTACCTTATAGAAGACGGCAGCTTTCTGCCACCATCTTGGATCGGTCTCAAAGAGGCAGGCGTCTCCCACGGAGGAGCAGTGAACGTACCCCTCCCTCATCTGGCTCGTCTCCAGGAGGATGTCAATCAGTTTGATGTTCAGGTAGATGTCCTTGGTGTTTGATCGCTGATTGTGAAAAGAAATATATATTTTGTATATATTGTGTGTATTTCAGTAGCCACCATTATATTATCATTATCATTATCATTATAATTATCATTATCATTATAATTATCATTATTATTATTATTAAGTTTAAGCCATTTTTATCATAGGAGGATGTCAATCAGTTTGATGTTCAGGTAGATGTCCTTGGTGTTTGATCGCTGATTGTGAAAAGAAATGTATATTTTTGATATATTGTGTGTATTTCAGTAGCCACCATTATTATTATTATCATTATTATGATTATGATTATGATCATTATTATCATTATTATTATTATTATATACATTTTAGGTTTAAGCCATTTTGCTCATAGGAGAATGGCAATCAGTTTGATGTGCAGGTAGATGTTGTTGGAGTTTGACCTCTGTTTGATGGAAAGAAATAATTTAAATTTGATTCACATTTCAATCAGTTTAATTTTTAGGTAGATATAGTTTGAGTTTGTCCTCTGTTTTATGAAAAGAAATGATTAAAGTTAATTTCATTTCAAAGTTTACGCCATTTTGCTCATAGGAGGATGTCAATCAGTTAAATGTTGAGGTAGATGCCGTTGGAGTTTGTCCTCTGTTATATAGAAAGAAACTACATGTATCTATGTGTTATTTAAATTTCAAACTTTAAGCCATTTTACTTATAAGATGTCAATCAGTTTAATTTTGAGGTAGATGTCGGTGGAGTTTGACCCCTGGTTGTGAAAAGGAAATGACAAATGTGTTATTTACAGTTCAAAGTTCAAGCCATTTTCCTTCCTGTAGATGGTAGATATCAATCAATGCAATGTTTATGACTCACTTTGCAGACATTAATGAAACTGTTTGAAAATGTTATTGTTTAAAATTGTTTGTTGATATAATAGAGATACTCAGTACTAATGGCCCGGTCAGATATCAACGGATAGCGGAAACGTATGCCCAACGAATAGACAATTTGCGAAATTAAATTATCCGGTGATGAAAGTCGTCTCCATTGCTTCATGTACAAAACATAGAACAACGTACACTGTACATCACCGGACAAGGAACGGACAAGAAACGCATAGAACGGATGAAAAATTTAGCTCTCCGTTTGACATACGTTTGCGCAATCCGTTGATATGTGACCGGGCTATAAGGATGTGAAACAAGGCTGGTGTTTTATTTAATGTGAAACCATAAATGTTTATATTACATAACAAAAGCAAAATGAAATGTTTAATATACCTCTCCAACAGACAGAAGAGTAAGAATACATAATTATAATAATGAAAGGTGAAAACATGATTCATATAAATTCCATACATACATATTCTAATCTAATTAAATCTAATTAAACAAATTAAATCTTCCACTTACCAACTTTTCTCTCAAGTATCTTTCATATTCCTTCAGGTTCTTGCTTGCACGAAGAATGTGCTCCTGTTAAACAAAAGTTAAAGACAAAATTATGACAAAGAGCTCATTTGCAAAAGAGGTTAGATCCACTTTCCATAAAAATTGAGTTAGCAATATCAGTACATTAATAAGCTACGTAACTATGTAGAATCCAAATTTTAGGACAATTTACTCACTCAAAATCAAAATATAGAAAGTTCCATTTTCCTATTCCCATAGGCATGTGTACACAGTTTGACAAAGAAACCTGCTATACTTCAAAGTTGAAAAAGTGGATTTAACCCCTTTTGCAAATGAGCTTTTCAAATACTGCTGAAAACTACTCATCTACTAAAAATTGCTTGTGTGATAAACTTCTATTGACTCAAACACAACCTGAAATCACATTTATTTTAAAGAACATTATCATTCATAGCTCATACATGTTTAATAATTAAATTTCTTTCTTCTCAAGCGCTTAGAGGCTGGTTTGCAGTAATAGTGTTGTCGCTGAGTCCCGGGTACCCGGGTCCCGCCGAAAAATGTCGAGTCCCGGGCACAAAAATCGATACTCGATTTCCCGAAAAAAGGGGAAGTCCGCTCATTGAACGCCAGAGCTTTCATGTTCATTCAAGAAGGTGATTTATTGTCATAAATGCGCTCAATGTTTGTCACTTGAATGAACACGTTTTCCCAGCTGGCGTGACATGCCGATCGTGTAATAAACAAATGGGTAAATTTCGGGTACCCGGGACTCGCCCGAAAAATTATCGCGAGTCCCGGGTAGTAAATACTCCCGAAAACGACAACACTAGGCGCTATACACAGTGCTCAAAATTAGCATAGGCCCGCTGGCCCAGGGCCATTCAAAATTAGCTCCGGGCCACCAAATTTTATTGATCCTAAATTCTACTGGGCCTTTTGGGCAACCAAATTTAACAGGATTTGTTAGGTTTTTCTTTGTTTAGGGCCACCAGATTTAGGTTTCGGGCCACTCAAAGTCGAATAATCTTGTTTTTACTTGCCCAACTGGGCCACAAGGCAAAAAGGTTAATTTCTAGCATTGCATACAAATGTGTTATATTATTATCACATTGTAGATGTGCTCTCACCCTGATCTTGTGAATGATGCGGTGGTTGGGGAAGTACCTCTCGGCCCTCTCGGCCCAGAAGCGGTGCTTCTCAGCCTCATAGTTGATCTCGCAGTACAGCTCCGCAACTGCAAAGAAAATAGTATAATAAATCATTCATCCTTATCAAATATTGATTAAGTAAATAATAATGAATTATTGATCCTCATTTTATACCAAGGAATCAGAAAAATGTGAAATGCAATCATCAGATGAGATTTTGGGAGATTTTTTTAATGCTATTACTATGGTGTAAATATAATTTTTGTAAAAAGATTATCTAGAATTTACTCTGTTTATTTGCACCTTAACACCTTCATTGGGCCACGAAATATACAAATTTCTCCCCAAGGCTAACCCACCTCTGCAAGTCAAGGGGTTAACTGCATGCTGCATTGAGCACAGGTTCCTTCTGGTTATTGACATTTGATGGCTCTCAATGGTCAAATTCAAAACTAAGATCAAGAACATGACATGACAAACTGGTTTCAAGACCAAGACTCAAGACAATTGAGCAGGTCTCGAACACTAGCACTTGCCCTATTGCTCAGGGCAAGTCAAAACTGGTTTCGCGCAAGTTACATTTCATAAATGGCCTAGTTTGGTTGCCCAATTGGTCAACTATGACAGAATAATGTAATTTCTTAGGTTAATTCTAATCTAGAACTGAAGTAAGCAGGCAATTAAACTTTCTATTCGGGCAAGTACAATTTGTTAAGTTATGATTTTACTTGCCCGAACGGGCCAGTAAGAACAAAAGTTCGTGCGGAGGCTTGCAATTGAGTTTAACCAAGGCCCAAGGGCAATGTTCTAACCTTTCAGCACAAGTTCCTTCTGGTAGCCGTTGATTTTACTTGCCTGAATGGGCCAGTAAGGAAAAAAGTTAGTGTGGAGGATTCAATTGAGTCTAACCTTTCAGCACAAGTTCCTTTTGGTAGTCGTTGAGCTCCAGGGACCGGCGGTAGCTCTCGATGGCCTTGGACGGATTCTTCAGGCTCTCGTAGATGAAGCCCACCAGCTTCCAGCCCCGCGGGTCGGCCGGCTTGATGGCGACGTAGCTCTCGGCGTACGGCAGGGCCGACTTGTACTCGTGGACTTCGCAGTAGAGCGAGGCGATGTGATAGCCCTTCAGCTGGACCTGAGTATTAAGGAAATGCCAAGGAGAGGAGAGGAGAGGAGAGAAGAAGAAGATTGTTAATAAGCAGCGAAAAATATAGACATGGGCCGGGCTCAGGGTGAATGCCGAAAAGAGCCCCTGCAAATTAAATTTAATGCAGTATACATTTTACAAAAATTACAGTACCATTTTAATGTAGGCCAGCTTGAAAAGTAGCCCCAAAGAAAAAATTAATTCAATTTTTTTTCCATGTCAATTAGGGACAGGGTGGTATTCTAAAATTGTTGACAGATTTCAATAATTTCTTCATATTTCAATTTGATTTCCACTTGTCAGAAATAAATATGTAACTATAATCTATATTAATTATTATATTGTAAGCCGTAAAAAGGGCATAATATGTATTCGTATATTTATACTTTGGCATTTTGGGAGGACCTTAGATGCAAATTAGTAAGCTTTCTGCCAAGCGTCCAATTAATTTGCCCTTACACTGTTACAGTTACACTTACAGAATGTTTTTTGGGGGGGGTTTCCCAATTAACAAAATGATTAATCTTGGTTTGTTGCTATGAGAGACCGATCTTCTTTGCGATGGGATTTTATAGCGCGGGGTGGGCGTGCACGCTTCGGACATAATAATCGATATATGAAGGGCGTATTTACTCAAAATACACGTTTACTAAAGAGTCTCCTTTTAAGAATTTGAATAGTTTACCTTCCGATTTCATTAAGTCAAGTGTGATCAAATTCATCAAAACTTGAAATGATACAAATATGAACGATGATGATCAGACTCAAATTAATAAAATCCGAATGTAAACTATACCTAGTCTTAAATTGAGACTATTTAGCAAATTTGTATTTTGAGCAAATAGGCCCTTCATCAGGGTTCATACTTTGTGTACATGCGGACTACGTTTCAGGGTGTGCAGCACTGCAGCAACTACTCATTTTTTCCAGAGAAAAGGAGCTCAAATGCTACAATACGGAATCCAAACCACAACAAAAACAGCTACAGCATATTTGGTAAGCATAGTAGTTTAACTTTATTAATTATTAGAAATTTACATGAACAAACATGTTCAAGACCCAAATAACAACACAAACTTCTTGGACGGGCTTGAACATGTTGTCAAATATGGAGTACGTATGAAGGTGTATCCTAACTTCGCGCACGAAAATTTCGGATTTTTTTCAAAGTGGTTTAGGATCAAGAAAATTACAGTAATCTTAATGAAACAATAATAAATTACCCCTCAAATTCTGAGGATTCGATTTATCTTAAACAATTTCATTTAAACTCACAATTTGTGGTGTTAATGGCCCGATTCCGTGACTATGTCATATCAGCAAGAACTTCTTCACCGAGTACGGTAGTCTCCATACTTCGCGCGTAATACATAGGGCACCCTGCCATTGACTTAACACGTATCCCGTGTAGCAAACCGTAACACGCATTTCAATGGCAGTGTGAGGATGCAAACATTTTGCGCGCATTAGCATCTTAGCACGCGCAGCGTTGTCAAGCTATCTACGGAGATTGCGCGATCCGAAAGTAAATTTGAAGGGTAGGTCGAATAAAGGAGCATTTTGCGCAGCCTTTCGATGACAACAAATATGTTCTACTGGAACGATTTCCGTTTAATTTGCTTGATACTTCCTCCTCCATAATTTTGTTGGAACACCAAAGTTGTGATTTACAAAAAAGACCACAAAAAGTAAGTATTTCTTCAGAAACATCGCTCTTTATTTGCTAATTTTTTGGTTGATGAGTGATTGATGTGTGCTCCTTCAGTTGACATTGAAAATTTCCGTCGCCGTGTCCGTGTTCTAATGTTTGCGTATCTCGCCTATGATGCGCGAAGTTGGGATACGCGCGAAGTTAAGAGACCTGTCCATATAACCAATGCTAATTGACCTATGTGTGGACTACAGACAGTACAACTAGGGATGCCGATCACAAAATCTAACTTTTGATTTCGGCACAATCATGACAAACAACTTACCAGACTGTAATCTCCGAACACCAACATGTCCTCTCACCAAGTTTGAAGTTATTCCGACTGTTAATTGCTGAGATATTAAGGTGCAAAGTTGATTAAAAAACGACCCTTTTTTGGAGCTTTCAAATTACGCGCGCTTGAAACTATATGATATTGGCCGTGCGAGAACCAAATTGGAGGGGGTGTGGCTTGCGATCGCAAAAAAAGTTCGACGAAAGTTCAATTAACATGATGAAGTTCAAATGCTAGTCTTACTTTCAAGGCAAACTTCTTTCATCAATTCTACGTCAACGAATATCATTAATAATACATATTTATTTCCAAATGAACAAAACATGTTGTCCCCACAGCATAACAGCATATTACAGGCTAAAGCCCCCTCTCTTTAACCACCCCCACCCCTTCCCCTCAATCTCAATGTTGCTACGCCAGCTGAAAGTAAACCTATTCAGCCTCGAGCGGCTGTGCCAGGCGTTGGCGCGCGAGACGTGTACATACCCGAAGCCACGGCGCGCTGCGGTGCAGGAAACAGCGCGCGCGGACGTTTACTGTACATAGCATGCGACACACGTAGGCACGATCGTTGTTGTTTTTGTTGCAATATGCTGTAACACAGTAGCGTGCGAACTGACTTGTTTGTTCAAGTTTTTTTTCTTTTTTATCAATGAATAACCTAGGCTTTGTACAATTCGCAAAAAAAACACAAACACAATAAACTGTATAGTCCCTACTCTAATGTGTATACGAACGGGTTAATATAGAAAACAAATAATACTAAGCGTCTGAAAGCGATACTATACACGCTACGTAACAGTCATAACACATCCGTGATTCATGAATAATTCATTAGCTACGTAGTGGATTTCGCGATGCTATGAATAATTCATGAGCCAAAGTACATGTCTATTTCAGTTTTTTGGGGCGTGCGTGGCTATCCTTCACCCTTTTTTGGTGAATAGGGGCTCAAAAAATTGGAAAAAAAATAACCTAGATGCCCTTAAATGCGCATGATCAGAAACTTATTGATGGAGAAATTATGGATTTTTTTCGTTTTTAAAAATATAAGGAATGTGGGCGCGGTCATGCGCAAATAAGGTGATATAGGTTGAATGCCCATGTATTCACTGAGTCACTCAAACTATTTTTCAGATCAGGCGTTTGGTGGTGCATAAGGATTAAGTGAGATTATCAACAGCGCCCCCTCGAAATCCATTGGCGCCCTCATTATATAGTCTGCCCGGTTCAATCACTCGGACTTATCGCTGTTATTATCTGCCGATATCAGAGGAATCCTTTCGTATGTAAGTGTATTTGCATTAAAATATGAACAACGGTGAATTACACATGCTGCTGATTGTGATTGTGTGATAATCTGTCTTTTTATTCACGGAAAATTTTGTGATTTTTGAACGATTTGTATATGGCGAACAAGGCGAAACGCGTACACACTGTACGTACAGACATTATCGCGAAAAAAGGGTCGACATGTACGGAGCTCCAGCGGCATCCCTAGTACAACTACAAACATGACAAAAACAATTGGTAAAAAAATTATCATTCAATTTTAGGATTGTAAAGAAATGCCATTATTTACGAAGCAACTCTCAACTCACTCAGTGAGTCACTGTCATACACCGAAGTCTTAACTAACAAATAAGACATATATACCAATATTGTTCAGTAGAAAGAGGTTTGGAAATGGAAATTTAACATAACATCAATAACCTATCATCACTTACATGAAAAATCGCGTATGGGACTATGACACAAGTGATCATGCCTGCGAGTTCAAGAAATTAAGTCCTTACCTCGTGTGGGGATTTCGCCTTTTTCTTCACTGAATCTGCAAACTCGTCTGCTTCATGCTTGCTCCGATATGAACGCGACATTTTTCATTGATATTTCAATCAAAAACTACAGGAAAAGACAATTTTTGCCGAGTTTTATCACAAAATGACAAAGAGTGATGTGGCGGATGTGACATGACGTCGCGATCGACGTTATTCAAACTGTGGCGCACTTCTATTTGAATTTTCTATGGTAGCTTTCAAGATTTTGGAAATTTGCATTCAGAGTTTATATTCAAAGAGAGGCTGGGGAGAGGGGGTCCCAAATGCATATTTTATCAAAATTATATAATATATAGGTGTAAATGATACATTTTTCGCATTTTTCGATCGATTGTGGTTAGTGAAATTCATATTTTTTGTATTAAATAGTACATAACCATACTTTTTTTTCTTGATCTAGCATATGTCTCTCCACTGCAGAAGGAAGGCCTCTTCTTCTTCTTCTTCTTCTGGTATCTATAGTCTGCCTCCTTCAAACTTGAAGATTCTGCAATCTTTTGTATTTGTGTATACCGTGACGAGCATGGTACATAATCTTATTCTATTTACAGTACAAGTCCAATAACTCATTTACAAAAATTATAACGCATTTGGGTCATTCCATTTAAAGGGATCGTTGAGTATTGGTCAAACTTAACTTTAGTAACAAACATTAAGGTACGAAGTAATAGTTATAACTTCACCATGCTCGAAAAGTATACACAATTACAAACGACTAAGTAAAACCCCTGTTATCATTCAAAAAGAGCCGTTACAACTCAAGAGGGCGCTATTTAAACAAAATCATTGGTTTTAGCCTTTTTCATACAAAATTGTGCATTTAATCTTTGTTAAAATAATGATTCAATAGAGATATCATCAACGACTTTTTAAAAACCTATTCTGATTTTTTTCAAAGTAGTCTTCGAGCATTTTTTGAAATTTTTCTAAAAAGTCTAAATATCGCCCGGTGATTGCCGGTGAAGAACATTTTGAATAAAAAATATATTTATGGATATTTCAGCCGTTTCTGAACCGATTTTGATCAAATAAAGTTTATTCTGTCATTAAAATTGTATGTTCTTTCGAATTTGACAGTCAGTTTTCCATTATCTCACAAAAAAATATCGGGGGGCACTTCGGGAAATACCAATGCTCAACACTACCTAAAATAGGGTACCAAAGTATGACATGCACATTTTGGGCCTAAATTCAAAAATTGTCTTTATTGCTGTAAACTAGTTTTCTACTTGCTAAATGTAGTGATTAAATTCAGAACAGTGACATGTTAAACCTTTGAATGGACAAAACGAGCACACAAACAGTAAGAATATCCTGATTTTATTGAAAATTTTATGTTTCACGTGTAAAGGGGACACAAAAATTCGTATCCGCATGCTGTAGGTCCCTATCAAACATTTGTTGTGCCATTTTTCTTTTTACTTGATGTAACTTTCTCACCTAGAAACTCAAATGATTCATCGATCATATGCTTAGTCTTACTTTTATTCCCAAGAAACAATGTTCCACGTGTAAACGATGTAAAGGGGACACCAAACCTACATTCTACATTATTCAAATTCTGAAAGAAGTTGGTCAATTTTGTATTCAGTACTCACTCCAGCTATAAATTGATGTTGAATTAAGAACTTATTGAGTTCAGGAAAAACATATTTCCCCCTAAAATGGCGGTAAAGCAAATTGATAATCTTGATACAGATAATTGTTTATCCTCTCTCGTAGAAAGAATATCGATGAAAGCGCTATGAGATAGAGTGTCTCAATGACACAAATACAATAAATAAATAAAAATACAACATAAATAATAATAATAATAAATACAATGATAATAAATATATTTGAAAAATATATAAATTATAACAATGATAAAAGTAAAAAAATAAAAAAATAAATCAATCAAATAAATAAATAAATAAAATATAATAAGACAATAGGAGTTTGACTATCTCCGTTTTGCTAGTTATAGATGTTTTAAATATTTATAGGCCAGTATACAAGAAAATGGAGGGGTACACTATGAAATGCAATACAATAATTGTATCACTGCACAGTTGATAATTTAGGTTTTTCATGTGGGTTTTCCAATTAAAACAAATTAAATGGAGATATCGGGGATCGAACCCGAGGCCTCTCGCATGCGAAGCGAGCGCTCTACCACTGAGCTATATCCCCGTTCATACATTACACTAAGAATTTGTGTTTTATTTAAATTATTGGATAAGGGTACGCCCTCCCCCCCCCCCCCCCCCCCCCCCCCCCTTTGCCCTAGAGTATGTAGTCCCAATACAATTTAGACAGAATAATACAATACGGAACACATCGTACATAATTAAAATGTCCCACTCCACCATAAACAAATTGCAAACCATGTTTACTAATCTGCCCCATTTACGCCCTTTAAAGGGATCTAGAAACATTGCCCAAATTCTCAAAATCCATTTGGAATTCTCTATAGCGGTTCCCTCGTACCTTGTTGTATTCGTATTAACAATATAATAAGCATGGGACAGGTTTCGGTTTTTCGAATTTCCTTTTCGTTAAAAAAGATATTTACGATTGCATATGCAGTGTTCAGATGTTAAACTTTCCACTGGATAGACGTAACCGTGTACAAAGTCAGTGCAATGAGTTATCACTTTGCATTTTTGCTCATTTCTTGGCCATATCAACGTCAATACCCAGTGGACATAATTATCTAACAACAATATATACATTGTATCAACCATTTATCACTTTTGCATATGTCAACAAAGGTACTAGATCCCTTTAATATGCCCCCCCCCCCAAAAAAAAAAAAAAAAAAAAATGTATATAAATTATAATATAATAGCAACACAAACATAAGGGGAAGATCCTTGACAAAATAAAGCAAAAAGTGCACATGCCCCTAATTATTCGCCTGCCTATATACCTATTACTCCGACAATGCTACCCAACTTGGGGGGGGGGGGGGGGGGGGGTATACGGGCTTCACATCCATGTGTCTATAGCTATTCTCGTTTGCAAATATAGAGATAGCGCGAATCGCCAATTGTGTTGATATGTATACACTTGTATAATGTTATCAGACAAATAGAAGTTCTATTTATTTACGTCATTGTGTACGTGTGTCTTGTGTCATCATTTTTTGTCTTCAGTAGCCTATAGTTGTCAAAGATATACGCATTCACCAAACACGATCAAGGACACACATGATATAGCCAGTGGCTAAGCGTGGTCGGACCGACTGAGGAGCACCCGAATGATTTGGGGGCACACCAGATCGAGTCAAACCTGTCTAAGTGGCCACCTGTCTATAGCAGCCAACCTGCCTAGTATAGTGGCCACTAAAAATGATCCCCTGCAGAGAAAAACAATGGAATGAACCTGTCTATATAGGTCGCCTGTCTAAAGTGGCCACTTTTCTTTCTTCCCCTTGGTGGTCACTATATACACAGGTTTGACTGTATTTCTTTATTTTTAATAGAGATCCCCTCATGTTTGGTATAGTTTTTTTGTGAAATTTTTGGAACCCCACGGTAGCTACGCCACTGCTTATAGTGAAACAAACATTCGCAACAATACAACGTTAACAGACAGTCACAATCATATTAAATACAAAAGAGCTTCGTTCCAAAAGGCGCTAAATCCACTTTCCATTAAAAAATAAGTTTGCGACGTAGCTATCTAGAATCTAAATTTTAGGACAAAATTAAACAATCAAAATAAAAAATATGGAACGTTCCATTTTCATATTCCCATAGGCATGTGTACAAAGTTTGTCAAAGAAACTACAAAGTTGAAAAGTGGATTTAGCGCCATTTGGAATTAAGCTCTTCAAAATACTTATCACCATAATCAATACGTACAAAATCATTCATGCACAATTATTACCTTATATATTATAGTATAAATTGTGTTTCATATAGATATTTTGTTATATTTGGCACAATATAAACACAAAAACAGAATGTACAATTTCATGATATCATTGTCAAGTCTTTAATAAGGACTCATAATATCCAAACGACGTATCCCATAATATATGCCTTTAGGAAGACATCGATTGTCGTATCATTATCATCGTGTTTGTAACATTATTTGATCAGAGATAGGATGCAATATCATTTGCGTTATTATACAAACTACACATTAATATATACTGCAAGAATTATAATGTTATTATTCATTATCATCTGATTATCAATATGTGTACTTTTGTCAAATGCTAGTTATAACTATGACAGTATGAGGGAACTGCATATTTACAATTTGTTGACGTACCTGATTGACAATTTGGCAAACCAAACAAGCATAAATTGTATTTGGATATTTTCTGCAACATTTTTTGATAAAAAGCATAATATAATAATAGTATAAATCGAGTTTATATATGCATTTTTTAATTACAAGAAATAATATACTGATATGTCCTTACTAAAATACCATGACATGTTATATAATAATAGATGAATATAAAGTATTTTTTCAAAAGTTGTCTGTATGTACACAATATAATATTGTAAAGCCAAAATGATTTTTTTTAAATACATGTATTGTATACAAACTACATATTTGGCAAATCAAAACAAAATATGCTGTACAATATGTTTGAAATAGAGTAAGTAATTGTAAATCTATTTTGTATGAATTTACATTTCACAAATCAAAGCAAAAATATAAACTTAAACTTCTACTGTATATGGCCATATACACAGTGGCGTAGCGTGGTCGGACTGATTGGGGGGGCACGCAAAATTATTGGGGGGCACACCTTATGTATTTCTTTGTTTTTTCAAAAAATGGCCCCTTATGTTTTCTATTGTTTTTTCAAAAATATTGGGGGGCACAGGCCCCCCGTGCCCGCCCCCCCCCCCCCCCCCCCCCCCCCGTAGCTACGCCACTGCATATACAGTATACTGAACTTCAGTAACCAAAACCTGCACAATTACATTACAAACTAATAGTTATAACTCCACCATGCTCGAAATGAATTAAAAATTACAAATTACTAAGTAAAAAGCCTGTTATTATTTTTTTTTAAAGAGCCGTTAAAACTCAAGAGGGCTCTCTCTAATAAAAACTCATTGGTTTTAACCATTTAAAATAAAATATTGTGCATGTGATGTTTTGTTGAAAAGGTGATTAGATAGAGAGATAATCAACAAATGAATTGATTTAAAAACCTCTTTTGTACATTTTTGAAAAGAGGAAGCATTTTAAATTTTTTTATTAACGGCAGGTTAAAAATTATCGAATAATTGTGAGGCCCCGCAAATATCACAAATGGGTATGTTTATGGATATTTCAGCCATTTCTGAACCGATTTTGATCAAATGAAGTATATTCTGTGATTAAAATTGTATACTCTTTCAAATTTGACACTCAGTTTTTCATTTTCTCACAAAAAATTATTTTGTTTAGCGCCCTCTAAACCAAAACTCAACTATCCCTTTTAAAAGCAATGAGTGGATCGATCATGATAAAGTGTTCTGATGCAACAAAACCCTCTTTTCAGAATGTTTTTTTAAACTACATGTATTATCTTGGTCGCGATTGTAGTCCTCATCATAACAAAGTTCCACTGTACACGACACACCCACACCAGTATAAAATATGCCTTATATATCGTGATTGTAATTTGGAATGCCTACTAGATTTATCTGGTTATAACTAACACTCGGTAGTGGTGAGCGCAATTACACCGAAAAATCGTTTGTTATAATACAGTATATCCGCTAGCTGGACGGTCGGAACGCGGCCATGGACGGGTATTTCTGTCTAGAGCGCAATATGCCAGTACTCACATCCGGACAATTTGGGAACCATGATACATGATCTAGTAACATATCCAAAACAACCTAACTAGAATTCTTGACCAGCAGTTCTCGCATACATAATTGTAATCGTATTACCAGAAGAAACATGGAGTCGGTTACGGTTTTCCGAATGTCTCTTTGGTTATAAAGAGATCTCTGATTGAAGTGCTCGGATTTGAAAATTCTCTAGTGGAGAATTATAACTGTGTACACAGTAAGTACTGTGAGTTAAAAAATATCACTTTGTAGTTTCGCTCGTTTCGCAGTCATATGACATGCTGCATTTACCATGGAATTTTCACACATCACTCAGTGGACTTATCCGATCATAACAATGCAAATTGTATTAACCATTTATCAGTTTTTGCACATGTAAACAAAGTTACTAGGTCCCTTTAATTGTTTGGATGACCATCTATAAAATTATTTCAACCCAATCTTTTCGAGATCGCCCTCGGCAGTCGGGGTAGATGAGAGCGAAGCAAGACTGCCCATCAAGTCCTACACCCCGACTGTCGTCCGCCAACCGGGAAGAGAACCTCTGAAGCAAGGTGGTGAAGATTAGGAACAGTTCCATCCTATAGAATTGGTTCTATCCAGTCTTTTCTAGATTAATCTGGTTCTAACCCATACCCGTATACAGTCGGGAGGGACGAGTGCATCGATGCCAGACTGACCATCAAACCGAACAGTTCCACTCTATAGAATCGGTTCTAACCAGTCTATTCGAGATTTATCTGGTTCTAACTCGCACCCGGAAGTCGGGAGGGACGAGCAAGATGCCCGCCTGCCCATCAAGTCCAACACCCTGACTGTCGTCCGCCAGCCGGAATGAGAACCTCTGAAGCAAGGTGGTGAAGAACAGGAACAGTTCCATCTTGGCCAATAGCTCTCCCATACAAACCCGATTTCCTGCAGGTCAAGCATAAAACCAGATTTGATTTATCATTGACATTAATTCTTTTTTTTAACACAAAATGTTAAACATACGACTATACAAGGAATTTGAAAGTGGAAAGTTGTTGTGGAGCGGTTATATAATCGGAACTAAACAACGCAAGAACAAAAATAATAACATAAAAAGCAATTAAATACAACAAAAACAATAACAACAACATTAAAAGCAAATACAACAGCAACAACAACATCTGATGTTGGTGTTGCTGTAATTGTAACAGCAATTTCAGTGAATATTTAGTAGAATTAATGCGTCAATCTGATTTATGTATTATTATTACACTAACGCCCTCCCTGCGAATTCTTTCCCGATGGTCACACCCCGTTGTAAAAAGGGGACTGCGGGCCCAATCCTAATTTTAATTAATGCGTGATTTCTTCATGTGGCAATTATGACAGCGCTATAAGAACGAATGGGCTATGTTTATCAAAAACTTTATAATATTTTTATAATATATTATGATAACTAGTATATGGCCAGATTTTGTGCGGCCAATCACGTTGACTCTGCTCCACAGACAATTGCCCAGCATCGTCATGAGCGCTAGGGTTGGGATTAGGTGTAGGATTAGGGTTATTGTTTATTGGTAAGAGTTTTGATTATTGGGTTAGATCTCTTCGTTGGTTTATGACAAATTCAAAGCGGTACAATTTTTCCAGAGCAAATGCAACGAGCATCGATGACGTACCTATCCCGAAGGGGATAAACGCCTCCGGCTTCTGGACGCTTTGCCCGTCTTTGCTGAGAAAACGACCGGGGTTGAAAACTAGCGGTTCTTCCCAGTACTTGGGCGAATGTAGGATAGTCCACAGGGGCATGATGACACCTGCACAACGAATGTATTAAAGGGGTGTCAAATTTGAAAGAGCATACAATTTTAATAATAATCTTTCTTTGATCAAAATCGGTTCAGAGATGGCTGAAATATCCATAATTACAACCATTTGTAATTATTGTGGGGCCCCATAATAATTCAATAATATTGAACCAGCCATTGAAAAAAAAATGCTTACACTTTTCAAAGATTTACACAAAATGTTTTTAAATAGTTGTTGATGATCTCTCTATTTAATCATGAGTTTAACAAAACATCGCATGCACATTTAAAAAATGTAAAATGGTTGAAACTAATGCGTTTTTAGAGAGAGAGCACTCTTGAGTTTTAACTGCTCTTTTTGAATGATAACAGGCTTTTTACTTAGTCGTTTGGCATTTGTTATACCTTTCGAGCATGGTGGAGTTATAGCTATTAGTTTATAATGTAATGGTGCACTCTCTATACCAAAACTTAACTTTCCCTTTAAGATGGCATTAAAGAGGAAACAAGAAGAGCTATAAGGTCAAAGATTAACACAAAATACATCATAATCAACAAAAATTAACGAAGAGCTACCAAAAAGTTAACACCAAAATTAACATCCCTATTAAAGCAACTGATAATATATTGTACCTGTTCCCTTGGGTATCCGATACCCCAACACAACTACGTCACGATTGGTGAATCGCGGTAGCCCTGCGGCGTAACGGGTCGGAACCTCTGGATCTCCATCAACGTTGCCATGGTAAACGGCATCGCTTCTTGGTCGGACATCGTCGGTAAGCGGTGAGCGCCAACCACGCTGTCGATCTCCTTCTGGACCTGTCAAAATTTATTTCAATTTCAAATGTCAAAATTAAAAATAATAAATGCCAAAGTACATTACATCAATACAAACTATACAAAAATACAAATTGCACAATTTTAATTTAAAACTTTATATTTCGAATATTAAATTTCAAATTTTTCATTTCTCATTTTAAATTGAAAATTTTAAGTTGAATATTTCACTCTTCTAATGTAGAATTTAATTTTGATTTCTTTTCCGAGTACTGTACCTTCGTCATGACCTCGGGAAACTTCGCCATGAGTAGAATCGCCCACAGCAACGTGGCGCTTGTCGTGCCTGTTCCCGCCATAAACAGGTCGAAAACACCTCGCCACACCCGCTCAACGTCGAAAACGATCCTCTCCCCGCTCTCCCTCTGTCGCCTGATCTCGAGGATGTAGAGGTCGATGATGTCGCGAATGTCGTGTTCGTCGAGCGTCTCGCGGTGATCGCCGACCACGCCCTGGACCAGGGAGCGAACCGAGTAGACGAGGCGGCGGAAGACAGAGTAGAGCGGGGTGTGAAGTAGCGCGGGGAGAATATGACCTGGGGAGAAGAAGGAGATGCTGGACACCGCGATGTGGATGCGAGAGAGAACCTCCGAGAAGATCGGGTCGTTGTAGTCGTACCTGCCGAACAAATTGTTTAAAAAAGGAAAACAATTAGAAATGTGTTGATGGCTCGATTAAGGGTGTAGCTTACCTAACCTGGCGCCATGCGAAGCACGGATACATCGGAGACGTCACCGATGTTCATATATTAAATCGACTGATGATGGGACTGATTTATGGTGGGATCACGAATTATTTTTGGTAACTCTGTATTTTTTTTTTTTTTAATTTGCAAATGATTTCCCATTATTAAAATGTTAACGAATGGCGTAGCTACGAATGAGGACTACGTTTATCATTAAGCTGCAGGGTGCTAAACTTTAGCCCCTTAGCCCCTGCCTCGTTTAATGACATCCGAAAAGATTGCTATGTTTGTTAAACATATTTCTCGTTTGCTCACAGTTCATGATGTCGTTTAGCCATAACCATAGGTTTATATGTGGCAGGGGATGGGGGGCACGCCTCAAAATCGCGAAAACATGTAATTCGGGCTATAGAGGGCAACGATATATACCTTGACCCAAAACTGATGCTGCAGATGACGTTAGCCACTGCATTGTGACGACGCTCAATGGGTTGAAGTCGACCTCCTGATTGTTCTCGAAACTCTCGCACAGAATCCTCGCCTCGTCGGCGATCCGGTGTTCCATGCTCGTCTTACCGACGCCGAAACTGCGCATGGCCCCCAGTCCGAATCGCCGCCGAGCCTTCCACACGTCGCCGTTGTCGAAAACGAAGCTCCCTTTGAAAAAAGTAAAATTAATCACAATAACGAACCCAGTGGCGTACCCAGGATTTTTTCAAGGGGGGGGGGGGGGGGGGGGGTTATTTCGTCAGACAAATTTCTGTAAGCGGGTGGGGGGGGGGGGGGTGGGGTTAGGGTTAGGGGGGGGGGGTGGCCGTCGAACATTTTCGAAGCCGATACCAAGTACCTTAATGATGGTCGAGACCGCTTAAATGTGGTCTTGAGACCGAGGGGGGGGGGGGGGGGGGGGTTGAACCCCTCTAACCCCACCCCCCCCCCCCCCTGGGTACGCCTATGAACGAACCAAATACGGGCAGTAAGTGCGATTTATCAGGCACTGACTTGGTACAAATTGACAAAGCAGCAGCAAGCAACCGTGGGGGGGGGGGGGGGGGGGGGGGTCACTCTCATACAAAAGTGCTACCCACCCGTGTCCATCAACCTCTGAAATGGACCCTAATGGGCAAAAATGGCGTATCGCACCTTTTAAAAATAGACCCTAATGGGCAAAAATGGCCCATCGCACCTTTTGAAAATGGACCCTAATGGCGTATCCACATGCACACATATATTACAGCCACTCCGCAGAAATAAAAATCGTCGAAAACCTAGTACTGAGCTACGGTAGCTGAAAAGGCACCCTTTTTGTAGAAAAACGTCGAAACCTGTGAACCTGAAAAGGTACCCTTTTTTTAGGTTTTAGTGCGAT